>CM016721.1:17323319-17526217 GCA_005771605.1 Scutellaria baicalensis | reverse complement strand
TTGCTTTGTGGACTTCCACGACACCGCTCCGCCTCCTATAGTGAATACATATCCACTTGTGGAAAACGAGTCTTTCGTGTCGGATATCCAATTAGCATCACTGTACCCTTCAAGTACTGCCGGATATTTCGTGTAGTGTAGCCCCACATTTAGGGTGTACTTCAAGTATCTTAATACCCTTTTTAGTGCTCTCCAATGATCGTCACTTGGATTGCTTGTGAATCTACTTAACTTGTTCACAACGCACGCAAGATCAGGACGTGTACAATTCGTAATGTACATCACACTTCCTATAATCCTTGCATATTCCAATTGAGCTACAGAGTCACCTTTATTCTTGCTCAAGTGAACGTTTAGTTCCAAGGGAGTCTTAGCCGGTAGATCGTCAAATGCGTTAAATTTCTTCAACACTTTCTCAATGTAATGAGATTGTGATAAGACAATTCCATTAGACGTCCTTTCGATTTTGATTCCTAGAATCACATCGGCTAATCCCAAATCTTTCATGTCGAAATTTCGATTCAACATGCGTTTCGTATCAACGATTAATTCATGGCTATTACCCATGATCAACATGTCATCAACATAGACACATACCAAAATAAAGGCGTTTGATGTACCTTTTACGTACACACTTATCACATTCGTTGATTTTGAAACCATTCGACAACATCGTGTTGTCAAACTTAATATGCCATTGTTTAGGAGCTTGTTTAAGTCCATACAACGACCGAACGAGCTTGCACACTTTTTTCTCATTTCCGGGTGATACAAACCCTTCAGGTTGATCCATGTATATCTCATCCTCTAGTTCACCATTTAAAAACGCAGTTTTCACATCCATTTGGTGTATTTCAAGATCGTGCAAGGCAGCGATCGCAAGAAGCACACGAATAGAGGTGATCCTCGTTACAGGTGAATAGGTATCGAAGAAGTCATACCCTTCTTTTTGTTTAAACCCCTTTGCAACCAAGCGGGCTTTATACTTTTCAATCGACCCATCGGCTTTATATTTTCTTTTAAGGATCCATTTGCATCCTAAGGGCTTGCAACCTTTCGGGAGGTCAACCAACTCCCACGTATGATTTTGCATAATCGAGTCGATTTCGCTATTAATAGCTTCCTTCCAGAGTGCAGCTTCTGGACTCGATAGAGCTTCTTTGATAGACTTAGGTTCATCTTCCAACACATAAGTGATGAAATCAGGACCAAAAGAATTCACAATTTTAGCTCTCTTGCTGCGTCTCGGCTCTCTTGGAGTCAAAGAGCTCGCAGTCTCATCGAATGTTCTCTTGGATGTGCCAACATCCGGGGCAACACCCATTTCCGGTGTTCTCTCGAATGTGCCCAACACTGGAGGGCAACACTCGTCTTTTCCTTGTAAGGAAAATGTCTTCAAAGAATATCGCATTCCTTGATTCAATAATGGTGTCTTTCGTCATCTCCGGTATCTCTGATTTATAAATCAGAAACCGATAAGCACAAACTGTGAGTGCATATCCTATAAAGATACAATCAACAGTTTTAGGGCCGATTCTCACTTGTTTAGGAAGAGGCACTTCAACTTTTGCCAAAGCCCCCACACTTGAGGTATTTATACGATGGTTTTCCGCCCTTTCCACATTTCATAGGAGTTTCATCCTTAGTCTTATAGAGGAATCTTATTCAAAATGTGGTTCGCCGTTAAAGATGGCATCTCTCCCACAAGTTTCGCGGTAACCCGAGCTAATTAACATAGCATTCATCATCTCTTTTAGAGTACGGATTTTTCCTTTCAGCGACACCATTAGACTGTGGTAAATACGGTAGCCGTTGTTTGTGTATTATGCCCGTAATTGGAACACAATGCTCAAACGGCGCAACATACTCGCCACCTCTATCACTTCGAATAATTTTAATTCGAGTGTTAAGCTGATTTTCCACTTCGTTTTTATAACAAATGAAAGCTTCCAAAGCTTCATCTTACTCCGTAAGAGATAGATGTAACAAAATCTTGTGCAATCATCAATGAAAGTAATGAAATACTTTTTACCACCTCAGTTTGCACAAACTTTAAAGCACACACATCCGTGTGAACCAATTCTAGAGGTTGTAGTGCTCCTTTCCACCGGAATGAAACGTTATCTTAGCCATTTTGGCTTCCACACAAATTTCACACTTTTTAGGTGTTTCAATTTTTGGAATGTTAAGTAAATCGAGATTTACTAACTTTTTTATAGCATTTAGATTTACATGTCCTAATCTAACATGCCATAAAGAAGAGCACTCAGTCAAATAAGCAAAAGTAGATGACTTTCCATTCATAACATTTGTGCCAACATTGCTGACGGTGTTACGGCTGGTGTTGCCAACACTGCCGGCAACATCAGAGACAACATTCTTGTCAACGTTGCCAACATCAATGACAACATTTTTTTATCACATAACGTTCAACCATATAAAGGTATGAACCACAATTGTGACCACATTCTCGGCCACACTTTGTCATTACATCTTTGAGTTCATGTGTGTACATTAACACGACTCATTGAATTTTACTTTTAAGTCAATGCTCAAATATATATTCAAGCCCCTCAACACAATTTAGTGTTTGAACACACCAACTTATAGCTGATGTCATTGATGCACAAATGCACAACATAACTCTTAAAAATGCTCTACCAACTTGTACGAGAAGAGGACATTTGTCCACCTTCATTTCATACTGCATTGGAACGACGCATTATAAGTAGTAGAGTGTCATGTACAATGTTGTAACATTTCCAATAACACTCTATTCCAATGTCATTGACAGTGTCGTAACACTTCACATAACATTTTAATCCATCATCTTTCTTTCTAGATGAACATTTCTGTCACTCCACAATCACTTTCCTCATCACTCCTTGATGGGAAATATCTTTCTCAATCACAAAAAACTGTCAAGGAAAAAGTAAATAGATTAGTTAGAATACTTTGAATGATTAAATCAATACAAATAATTCTACTAGAGAATTCTCCCTTCTTTCGGTAGGAACACTCTTTTCAGAGTTTTAATCAAAGTCCTACTCCCATGATTATTCGGAGGGGTTCCCCCACACAGAAGCACATGTTAAAGTGTCTCTCTAGCACCATTGGTTAAACGCAACATGCTTCAAATATATATGCAGCCATCAGCGACCACAAGTTCTTCCTTGGTAAGGATTTTCACTACGTCAAACGCAGTTGAGAATAACAACATCCCTTGCTGCCACCTTTTGAAGTTAGCACCCATAAACTTCTTGGTTGTCTCTCCTTGGATAGGAGTTACAAAGGTTTTCATAGCCGAAGAAGTCGATATTGTTCAGATCTATTCGTTTTTGAGATTGTTGGGTTTATAGGTTCACCGAACAATGCCCAATTACAAAAGAAAACAGAAAGCAACAAAAACAGAAACTGATGTTGCCCTCTGGTGTTACGTGACACTATGGACAACACCGAACAAACTGGAAAACCGGGACTACCTTCTTGTTCCTCCTTTCTCCGACTTTACAGCAGCCTTTAACCACGAACGGAACTCCTCCACAGTAGCAGGAACAGCACACGAACCAGGTTTAAGTCGAGTCAAGGTTAGACCTTTCCCCTCAAAAACGAATACGTCCCAGCTAGTGCTCACGGTTTGACGTAACGTTCCCAAAGGTAAAACGACTTCGTCTTCAAGTTAGTAGCACCACAAAACTTGAAGCTCCAGCGAACTAGAATGGGAGATGGACTAGAAAGTATGATCTATATGGAAAATCGTATGCAACTTGCACTTTTAGTTCAAAAGATGCTATTAACTTTAATGCAATTAAAACATGAATAGATGGTGCTCTCAAGAGTCTTTTTTGATGATATGCAATGTGTTATTTTCGTGCATGAAGATGCCCTATGTTATAGACTTCATTCCACACTCTTGTAGATCATGGGAGGGGAAAAACTACCCCACTAAGTGAGTAGTGCAACCACCTCTCCACTCTTTATAACTTCCAATCAACTACTCTTGCCCACACCTTCATTCTAGAAGTGGGCTACCATATTGGACGACCATGGGCCTCATGGAAATGGGCCACAAGTCTGAATTGGATCACAATTCCAATGGGCTTCGCACAGGCCAGACTCGACAGTGTTGTCCCGGTGTTGCCAACACCACAGGCAACATCAACTGGACCAACACCAATGGGCAGAGCCCATTTTCGTGTATTAATTTCTCACTCACCGAAAATCGGTTTTGAGCGTTTCAACACACTATATTCATCTACTCAAAACGTAGATTCATCTTGTGCCTTTTGTTTTTACAATAGCCCACATTTGATCCTTCAAATCGGTGATCAAACATGTGTCATAACACATTATATTATAAACATTGGTCAAAACCAATTTTCCTACAGATCTCAAACAGGGCCTTCATGTTTCTTTTACAATTGTTTTTGTTTTGGGTCCAATAATTCATGGATGATTCTGCCAATGTAAGGATAAGATATACTTGTCTATCTTCTTGACAGGCTTTCTGGGTTGATTTAATGAGGAACAAACTCACAGGTATTGGTCTTAAATGGACACTGTTTCATTTATGTTGAAAAATAGTGATTGATGGATGTGTCTTGTGGACATAAGACATCAAACAGGGCCATCATGTTTCTTTTACACTCGGTTTTGTTTTCGATTCAATAATTCACGGATGATTTTGCAAATGCAAGGATAACATGTACTTTTCAAAGTTTATTAGCTTTCTATTATTTACTTAGTTAATGATTCAAAAGGTATGGCAATCTTTACAAATTTGGCATGTGTTGTAGTTTACAAGTTTTTTGTTCCTTTTGTTTGTGTTGCTTTGTTACAACAAGTTGCAGCAGCTATACGAATTTGTGAGAGTAGATAACTTTCGCGATCATTTTTTTTTTTTTATGTGGAGGATTAATTTATTTCTTCCTTAGAACTAGTTGGATTCAATTGTTTTAACTTTATTCTGAGTGGTTTTAATTCTACTATTTTTCTTTGGATTGCAAAATTAATTAGATATAGTTATTTTTTCTTTCATCGTCTTCGTTACCAAGAATTATATTTTTTATAGTAGGTCTCCTATGAATCAGGTGCATGGATGCACCCGGGTCGGATCCGGGTCAGGGTGTGCTTTTTTTTTTTTTTTTTCGCGCATGGTTTTTGAAATTTTGCACCTACCAATAGGTTATGTTAGATCTACCTTGACGTTATGTTAGATATACATTTACGCTATATTAAATCTATATATCTGCCCAAATTTCATACCTTTTATTTTTTGCGCTAGATTTTTGAATTTTGGCACCTACCACTACGTTATGTTAGACATATCTTTACGTTATGTTAGACCTACTTTTATGTTATGTTAAGCCTACCATTATGTCCAAATTCCATACTGATGTCACTGTGAATGCAACACCACAAGAGTACAAGAGCAAAAAGAATGAAATAAGTTTTTGCTTGCTTAAAGAAGAAAACTAGAACGTATTTCCTTGATTGAAGAAAAATGATCAAGTCTCCTTTACAACACATATCTTCTCCTATTTATACTATTCTTTTACAAAGAGGGGTATTTCTGTCATTTCTCATTGACCTTTCCTTGTTGCCTAAGTCATCCCTAATATTCCTTTTTCAAGGTACATCTTTTACTGCTCCAAGTACACCTCTTCTCCTCTAGAATCTTCCATTTTCTGTTGTATGGGAAGATATTTTCGTTTGTCCTTTGTGGCCACGTCAGCAAATCCTTAGAGCATGCTTGTCATCCTTACTTTTGAGCTATTATCCTCTACTTCGAGCGCACAGATCCGTTCGTCTGCAACTCGACCTCTCAGTTCTGCAATTATGCGGTTACACGGAGCTTCTCGTCTGCAGTTCGATATATTTTCACCACTTCTGCGATTTTATGGTTTCGTGGGGTATCTCATCTGCAGTTCGACATATCTTCACCACTTCTGCCACCACCTCTGCTTATGCAAGAGCAGTTCTGCAAGATTACTTAAAATATGATTTTGTTTTATTAGAGTCAAGGTATCCGAATGACACAAGGCCCTTTTATATTCTCCTTCTTCCCACATCAGCTACTCCCCCTGGTGCAGTTGAGCAGATCTGGTTTGGCAGAGCTGGTCGACTGCAGCACTTCTTGTATTTTCTTCTCTCAGTCAGAGAGCTAATTTTCCCCTTAGCTACTCCCCCTGGTGCAGTTGAGCAGATCTGGTTTGGCAGAGCTGGTCGACTGCAGCACTTCTTGTATTTTCTTCTCTCAGTCAGAGAGCTAATTTTCCCCTTAGCTACTCCCCCTGGTGCAGTTGAGCAGATCTGGTTTGGCAGAGCTGGTCGGCTGCAGTACTTCTTGTACTTTCTTCTCTCAGTCAGAGAGCTAATTTTCCCCTTAGCTACTCCCCCTGGTGCAGTTGAGCAGATCTGGTTTGGCAGAGCTGGTCGGCTGCAGTACTTCTTGTATTTTCTTCTCTCGATCAGAGAGCTAATTTTCCCCTTAGCTACTCCCCCTGGTGCAGTTGAGCAGATCTGGTTTGGCAGAGCTGGTCGGCTGCAGCACTTCTTGTATTTTCTTCTCTCGATCAGAGAGCTAATTTTCCCCTTAGCTACTCCCCCTGGTGCAGTTGAGCAGATCTGGTTTGGCAGAGCTGGTCGGCTGCAGCAGTTCTTGTATTTTCTTCTCTCGATCAGAGAGCTAATTTTCCCCTTAGCTACTCCCCCTGGTGCAGTTGAGCAGATCTGGTTTGGCAGAGCTGGTCGGCTGCAGCACTTCTTGTATTTTCTTATCTCGATCAGAGAGCTAATTTTCCCCTTAGCTACTCCCCCTGGTGCAGTTGAGCAGATCTGGTTTGGCAGAGCTGATCGGTTGCAGCACTCCTTTTCCTTCTCTCCAATTCCTTTTCTGCCATGAGAATATCTTTTCCACGTGCCACATTCTTCCTTATCTTCAAAGATTTGGTAAATCCTTTGACTCTGACAGTGAGTGTCCTTTCGTTTTTACCTTTTTAAAACGTCATACTTGATGTGCACAATCTGGTTCCTACACGTGTCAGCCATCCAGCGGTGTGATGCGAAACGTCGCGCCTCTTCCCAATGCAATATATTCAAAAAAATTACCCTAATTCTTACTTTCTCTCTCTTCGTTCTCGCCTCTTCATTCCTTTGCGATTATTCCTTCTTCTCCGGTGATTCTGGTGTAAAGGACTGCTTAGAGATTCTTTTCCGGTGAACCTTCTTCTCCTTCTTCTTCCTTTGCGTTCGTTTTTCCATGGCGAGAGAATGTAATTTCTAACCTTTGGCTTTTTGTTTGTTTGTGGTCTATATGCAGTGGCTGTGAACTGGTATTTTCACTCTAAAAGTTGGAATATTGTGGCCATTTTTGTTGGATATCTGAGTTGTTTTTTGGAATTTCTTGGTGCTTTCTTAGAATAATTCCCCCTCTGTCTATTTCATCCTTTTCCATGGCCTCTTCCGACCAGGAAACCGACTCTTCTACTTTCCAAACCCTCGAGCAAGATTCCCCTTCTATTCTTCCTCTTCCCAGTGGGCAGTCCACTTCATCTTCTTCTACTAGGACTTCTCCTCCTATCGAGGAGGAGACTTCTGCCGCCAGTGTTGATCCTATAAGTTACAGCGCTTCCGACCCCAATTTCGACTTCGTTAGCCATCGCACTTCTTTTACTGCTGATCGTGTTGATATTCTTCGCCTAACTTTTGACATTCCTCCAAGTTTCTGTATATATTGTCCTGCTGGGCATCATAGGCCCAATTTTCTTTCGGGGCGTAAGCTAGCCTTCTGGACTGCACAGTTCAGGGCTGGAGTTCGCTTCCCTGTGAATCCTTACCTTTATAAATTATCATTTTTTTACCAAGTTCCCCTGAATCAATTTACACCCTCTGCCATTCGTCTGATGCTGGGCTTCTTCATAATTTTGAAGGGTAATGGTGGGAACCCAACTGCAGAACTCTTTTTTTCCAACTTTCCTCTTAAGTTCAAACCTCCTTTCTTTTATGTTTCTGCCGACCCTAGGGGTTTAATTCATTTCTTAGGCAAACCCTAGAGCCGGGATAAGCACTGGAAGGAAGACTATTTTTTCATCTCTGGTGCCGACACATGGGATTTTCCCACTGGTCCTTGGGTGTATACCAAGCCTTTGGTGAAGAAGGAATTTTACATCAGCTGTCCTTCTTCCGATCGAGCAATAATCAAGGAGTTGAACTCCTCTGTACATACCATAGGTCCTTTTGATATAGTTAGCTTAGTTGAGCAGCCCTCTATCTTGTCTTATTTTGGCCTTTGTTCTCGCGAGACTACTTATCCTTCTGAGTTTGGTATTTCTCCTCTTCTGTCACTCTTTTGCCCATTATCCCTCTGTTTACTAGTTCTGCTTACAAGTTATACTTATTTTTGATGATGTAGAATCTGCCTGGAAAAGGGCTCTGCCATGTCGAGAGCCTCCTTCTCCTCCCCGCTCCCGCTCGGGTGATGTTCCTGCTGTAGAGCCTCGCACCGATGCCTCCGCCTCTGCTGGCACCCGAGGTGACCGGGGAAAATGCCCCCAAAGCTCTGCTGAGCAGCCTCCAGTGGATCGACGCCTACGTCTCCAGTCTCCCCCCAGAGGTGCGCTTGAGCCAACTCTGCCTCCAAAAGATCGGTCTCGGTCGAGCCGAGTAAGGGCTTCTGCCAACGATGCCTTTACTCTCGAGCTCCCTAAGTCCCTTCTGGAACTCTCTGCAGAGGAATCGCACCGTTTTCTCCAACTTTGCCTCACTCCCGTCGATAATTACACACTGGGGCGAGTTTCGCAGGAGAATGAGCTCTACATGGGTGCCAATCATCTTCTGAAGGTACTTTATCATTATCCTGTTCCAGAGTTTGTTTGAACCTTCCTTGGAATTCTTTGTTCATCTTCTTACTTTGTGATTGCAATCTTTGGTTCACTTCAGCAGACTTCAGTCGAAGGTTGGGTCAGCTACCGACCCTGCTCCCCTCATCTCGGAGAAAGACAATGAGATTTCGGGGCTGAAGTTCAAGCTGGTTGAACAGGAGAAGGAGATCAAGGCGTTGCGGCAGGGGGAGGACCAAGCAAAGTCCAAATTAGCAGAGCTGGAGAAAGAGGTGGAGTTCTGAAAGAAGAGAGCCTTTGAAGAAAAAGCTCGCAGCCGAGAGTATGGGCTCCGAAAATTCTCCGAGGGGATAGACGCTTGCAAGAGAAATCTCCACATGACAGCTGCAGGTCAAAGTTTTTTGGAGGAGGTGATAACGGGCTTGAAGGAGGCCTATCTCAAAAGCACGAACTCTCTGGTTGACTTCTGCCCGCACATAGGCTATTATTATGGCTTTGGTTTCGACTCGGCACAGAAGCAAGCCCAGGACCAAGCTTTGTGGGCACTTTTGATTTCAATGGGCTTCTAGACGATATGCCGGCTTCCCCACATTTCGAGGGGGACCCTACAGAAGACCCCGACTCACCTTGGTGGCTGCCCGTTCTCCAAAAGGCGTATGCCAGGCTGTGCACTGCTCCAACCGAAGCGTTTACCCCTGTGGATCCTTCTTCCTGCAAATTCCCGCTTCTAGCAGCCCCAGCATTGCCTGCCCCCTCTGCTACCGCTTCTCAGCCTGAATCGGTAGATCTGATTGTCTTAAGTGGGGATTCTTCAGAGGTTACTCCTGTTGTTAATGCGCCCCTTGAGCATTCTTCAGTTGAGCCGGCAGGACTTCCCTCTGCTGACCTCCAGATCGGGCTTGAGACTGCTGGCGATGACTCTTCCCCCCAGGACCCTCCTACTGCTACTTAACCAATCTCTCATTTGATCTATGTTGAAAACTGTTTATTTTAATTCTGCTCAAACAATACTTTTCCATTTCTGTATTTGCTTAGATAACTCGTTTTATGATGTGTTAACTTTTGATGTCATTTTTTATATTCGCGTGTATCTTATATATACATATATTCCCTCTTATTACTGTTTTTCAGTTTGTTACTATGAGCAATTATCACGACGTATATAAGCATGAGCAAAAACGGATATAAACAATAGTGATTTGAGAAAGAAATACTCATAGAAGTAGTTAATTTTTGCTAAGGCGCTTCACTTTTTTCTTTCTTTACATCGGTTTCTGCGATTCTAAGAACTTCCCATGCTTCCCCTTCTTGCCCTTTCTTTTGCCAACCTTTCCTTTCATCTCCTTCCTGAATGAATAAAAAATGACAACCACATTTGTTAACATTGATGAAGTTTATCCAGATCTTTAATCAATTCAATCTTGGCCCCACCAACCCTAGTCAGAGGTGTGTCAGACCCGGAGGTCTGCCTCTGCCAGGGTGGCTGCTTTCTAGGGCGTAGTTTTGTTTTGGCCCCATCGACCCTAGTCAGAGGTGTTTTAGACCCAGAGGTTGGCCTCTGCCAGGGTGGCTGCTTTCTAGGGCAAATTTCTTTTCTGGCCCCACCAACCCTAGTCAGAGGTGTGTCAGACCCGGAGGTCTGCCTCCACCAGGACGGCTGCTTTCTAGGGTAAATTTCTTTTCTGGCCCCACCAACCCTAGTCAGAGGTGTGTCAGACCCGGAGGTCTGCTTCTGTCAGGGCGGCTGCTTTCTAGGGCAAATTTCTTTTCTGGCCCCACCAACCCTAGTCAGAGGTATGTCAGACCCGGAGGTCTGCTTTTGCCAGGGCGGCTGCTTTCTAGGGCAAATTTCTTTTCTGGCCCCACCAACCCTAGTCAGAGGTATGTCAGACCCGAAGGTCTGCCTCTGCCAGGGCGGCTGCTTTCTAGGGCAAATTTCACAGAGTTCAAGAGACGTTTCTTACTTGTTTCTTTAGGCGTTGTATTTCTTGAGGTTGCAGATATTCCAGGGTCTAGCCACCTCTTTTCCTTCTTCTGTCATCAGTCGATATGCCCCTCCTTTTAACACCTCTAATATAATATAAGGGCCTTCCCAATTTGGCTCTAATTTCCCCTTAGGCTTCAGGGCGTCAGCTCTTCTGAGGACTAAATCTCCTTTATCCAGACGTCGCAACCGTACTTTTTTATCATATGTCGCCTTGACCCTGCTTTTGAATTTCTCAATCTTCAGCCGCGCTATTTCCCTTTCCTCCTCTAGTAGGTCTAGGTTCTCTCTCATCAACTCTTCATTCTGCCCCTCTTCAAATGTCATTATTCTATGAGTTTCCATCCCCACTTCCGCTGGGATTACTGCGTTGGCCCCATATAGTAGATTGAAAGGAGTCATGTCTGTTGCCACCCTAGGTGTTGTTCTGTAAGCCCATAAGACTGAATCTAGCTCTTCTGCCCAGATGCTTTTAAGGGTTTCTATTCTCGTTTTTAACCCGTTAATTATGGTCCTATTGGTCACCTCCACCTGGCCATTTGCTTGGGGATGTGCTACCGCCGCGAACCTCTGAGTGATTTTCATCTCTGTGCACCAGGCTTTTATTTTCTTTCCACAGAACTGCGTGCCGTTATCCGAAATTAAAATTCGAGGGACCCCATATCGGCAACAGATCTGTTTCCATAGGAATTTTATTACATTCTGCTCATCTATTTTCCCCAATGGTTCTGCCTCTACCCACTTCGTGAAATAGTCTATGGCGACTATCAAGAATTTCTTCTGCCCCTTAGACAGCGGCAATGGCCCCACCAAGTCTATCCCCCACTGAGCAAAAGGACATGGGGAGTGCATCCATCCCAATTCTTCTGCTGGACTGTGTATCAGGGGACCATGGATCTCGCAGCTGTGGCACTTCTGCACCAATTCTCTTGCATCTGTGCCCATTGTCGGCCAGAAGTACCCTGCATGTAAAACCTTTCGTACCAACATCTTTAACCCCACGTGGTCGCCTCCGCATCCTTCATGCGCTTCTCGCAGCACGTATAGTCCTTCTTCTCAGTTCAGACATCGCAGGTATGCTTGTGAAAAGGAACGTCGAAAGAGCTGCTCGCCAATGATGCAATACTTTAGCGTTTCCTTTGTCCAGCTCAAGCTTGCCGATGCTTCCGTTTTTTTCAATTCATTGATGATGGAAGTTCTCCAATCATCCAGTTCTTCCATCTCTGCGACCTCTGTATCTCCACCCTGTTTTTCAGCTACTAATAGGGTTATTTTTCGTGGTTGCAAGAGTGGGTATGAGCTGGCAATTTTTACCAGGTAGTCTGCTTGGACATTCTCTGCTCTCGGAATCTGCTTTAGTTCAAATGTTTCAAAACACAGCTTAATCTTAGAAATTTCCTTCAGGTATTCAGATAACGACTCTTTTTTGACTTCATATGATCCTTCATGTTGCTGGAACACCAGCTGTGAGTCAGTGTGAGCTACGAGGTTGCTCCCACCAGCATCTTTCACGATATTCATGCCTCACACCAAGGCCTCGTATTCTGCTTCGTTGTTTGATACAGAATAGTTCAATTTGATGGCGTATTGCATACTTTGCCCGTCCGGACATTCCATTAAAACTCCCACGCCACAGCCGTCTTTGGTTGTCGATCCATCCACAAAAATCTTCCAAATCCTCTCCTCCTCTGGCAGAGCTAGTGACTCTTGCAAGAAATCCGCCAGAGCCTGTGCCTTAATAGCCTTCCGTGGCTCAAATTCCACATCATATGCCCCTCACTCTACCGCCCACTTCACCATCCTTCCAGAAGTGTCAGCTCTGCCCATGGTCTGGGCTAATGGATAATTTGTGCGTGCTATAACCTTATGTGAGAGGAAGTATGGACGGAGTCTCCTAGCCGTGATGATAACAGCCAGCCCTGCCTTCTCAATCTCTGCGTATCGGACTTCTGGACCCTGTAACATATGGCTTATATAATATACCGGCATTTGTTGATGTTCCACTTCTTTTATCAAGACTGTACTGACTGCCATCTCTCCTACTGAAATATACATAAACAAAGTTTCACCCTTCTCTGGCTTAGAGAGCTGGGGTAATCTGGCCAAAAACTCTTTCAATTCCTTGAAGGCCCGATTACACTCCTCCGTCCATTGGAACTTACATCCTTTCCTCAAGATTTTAAAGAATGGGTAACTCTTGTCGGCTGATTTAGAGACGAAGCTACTTAATGCGGTTATTCTCCCCAACAACCTCTGCACCTCCTTCACATTCTTGGGTGGTGCCATATCCATCACAACCTTTACTTTTTCTGGATTGACTTTTATTCCTTCTTTGGTAACCATGAACCCAAGAAACTTTCCCGATGTTACCCCGAAACTACATTTCTCTGGGTTCAGCTTCATCCCACTACTTCGTATGATGGTGAAGGCTTCCTCCAGATCCGCGATGTGCTGTTCTGCCTCCCTGCTTTTCACCAGCATGTCATCCACGTACACTTTCATGTTCCTTCCCAGCATTGGCTTGAACAACTTATCCACCATTCGTTGATATGTGGCCCCAGCATTTTTTAATCCAAAGGGCATTCGCACATACCTATACGTGCCTGCAGCTGTGATGAAGCAGACCTTTTTAACGTCTGCCGGGTCTAATTGGATCTGATGATACCCCTGGTAGGCGTCCATTAAAGACAGACGTGCGCACCCAGACGTTGAATCCACCAACTGATCGATGCGAGGCAGCGGATAATGATCTTTAGGGCAGGCTTTGTTCAAATCACGGAAATCGATGCACATGCGCCACTTCTTATTAGGTTTTGGCACTATAACGGCATTAGACAGCCACTCAGGAAATTGGACAGGCACGACGTGTCCTGAATCTAACAGCTTTTGCACCTCTGCTTGTATGATTTTGTCTTTTTCCGCCCCAAAGTTTCGAAGTCTCTGTTTAACAGGCCGCACATCTGGGCAGATGTTCAGACGATGCATAGCCACTTCGGGATCAATGCCCTTCATATCGGTTGCCTGAAAGGCAAATAGATCAGCATTCCTCCTAAGGCATTCAATCAGTTCTGCTTGCTCGGCGGCTGGAATCTCTGCACCGACTTTCGTACAAAACCCATCCTTTCCAGGGTATAATTCCACCGACAAAAGCTCTCCCTCCACTACCATCTTACCATGCTCTTCCTCCTCTTCTCCACCCTCTGCCGTTTTACCCCTGCGTCCTCTTCTGCGACTTTGCTTGCAACCGGCAAAGCCCACTTGTGTGCCACTCTAATGGACTCGACATAACATTTCCTGGAGTGAACTTGGTTTGCCTTTAACTCCCCGATTCCAGCAGAGGTGGGAAACTTAACCTTCATGTAGTAAGTAGAGACCACCGCTTTAAGCTCATTCAGTATGGGGCGCCCGAATATAACGTTATAGGCAGACGGCGCGTCCACTATCAGGAAGTCCATCATCAACCGCTTCTGCCGTGGCCACTCTCCCACCAAAACGTGCAAGGTCACCGCTCCCAAGGGGTGAACTGCTCCCCCCGTAAAGCCGTACAATGCCGTATTCACCGGACGGATCTGAGTTTTGATATCCATTCTCTCAAAGCAATCTTTGTATATGATATCGGCAGAACTGCCCGTGTCTACAAATACTCTAGCCACGTCATACCCAGCTATTTCTACTGTTACTACCAAGGAATCGTTGTGTGGCTTCAGCATCGGAGTCTCATCTGCTGCGCCAAATACGATATCAGGAGAGGGTTGCACTTCAGACACCTCCATGTGCTGATCATGCCAGCCTTGTGCATATTTTAGGGCTGACTTCCTAGCCCTATTTGAGTCTCCTCCATGGGGTCCACCCGCAATCATATTAATGAAACCTTTCTTTGGCGGCAGAGGCAGATCCCTCTCTTCTTCTTTTCTTTCCTTGCTCTGGGAAGCTTCCTGCTCGTCTGGTCTTTCATTTCTTTTTCCATAATTTCCCGTATAACTCCCTCTTTTGTCTTCGAAGCCCTTTAGCACTCCTGCTCTAACCAGCCGTTCTATCTCATTCTTCAGGTGTCTGCACTCATTCGTATCATGACCGTACTCATTGTGGAACAAGCAGAAGTATCACCCCTTCGGCCGCGTTGGGGCCTGGGCCCTGTTTGGGGGAAATCTGAACGGAGCTGTTTTCTCAGAGAGTTGAAACACCCTTGCCAAAGGAGCTTTCAGCGGAGTATAGTTGGTATAATCTCCTCTGCCAATATCCTCGTCGCGCCTTCTGCCTTCAAGTCTAGGCTCTGTAGGTCTTCTGGCATTAGTGTCTTTAGAAATCGGCCTTTCAGCTCTCTTAGCTCGGCTCACGTCTTCTAAATTGATGAACTTGTCTGCTCGAGCCAGAACTTCCTCGAATGTATTAGCTGGCCTTTTTGCCAGAGAACGAAATAAGTCTCCCTCTCGCAGCCCTTGGACCACAGCGCTGATCTTCACCTCTGCCGTGGCTGAAGGAACTTCTAAAGCAGCTGTGCTGAAGTGCTTAATGAATGCCCTCAAGGATTCTTCGGCCCCCTGCTTCAAGGTGAATAAAGATTGGGAGGTCCTCCTCTGGCGCCTAGCGCTGGCGAATTGGTGGAGAAACGCAGAACTGAAGTCATGAAATGAACGAATGCTATCTTCTGCCAATTGCCCGAACCACCTCTGGGCAGCTTGTGTGAGGGTGGTTAGAAACACCCGGCATTTGACTCCATCTGTATATTGATGAAGAAGGGCCACATTCTCGAAACGTAAAAGGTGGTCATACGGGTCAGTGGTTCCGTCGTATTCAAAAGTTAAAGGCTTAAAACTCGCTGGCAGTTCATCCATCCGTACTGCCACTGTGAATGGGCTCCCCCCGGCACCTGGATCTGGCTTGCAGCGCCTATCCTTTGTCGTAACAGCTGTATTTCTCTTTGCATCTCCTCCATTTGTTTTTGCACCTCTCGATCCTGCGAGCGCTGCGTAGAAGTGTCCACAGATGAGGCTCCGGGCGCCTGGTATTTCCATTGCGACGGATGACTGTCTACGCTGTGCTCGAGAATCATCTCCGGCTGATACGAACGCAATCCTTGAGCAGAGATCTTTGTGTTTCTTACCCCCGCTGTCTCCTGCCTCTCTTCCCCACCTCTTTCTCTGTCCTTCTCTGCAGCAGCTTTACCAAGGGCTTTCTGCACAGCCGAGTGAATGAAGCTGTCGAGCTGCTCCGGAGTGAAGGTTCATACCCCCGGAACAATCGGCTCCCTTCTTTCCTCCGATCTCCCTCTTACTCTTCCTTCCCCCCAATCTCTTACTTCCCTTGGGTTTCTCCCTTCTAATTCTTCTCTTCCCCCTACTCCCAATGTCTCCGGCCTCGCCACCTCCTGAAACTCCCCTTCCAGATCTCGAATTAACCGGTCCGCCATCAACCTCACCAACTCAATCCGATCTCTCCAACCAAATTCCCAAGAACAGATGTGCAAAGTAGAAAAATATTTCCGATGCAATGAACAGAAATAATGGAAAACAAGTAGGAAAAGAAGGAGACTCACTTCCTTTTCCTATATTCCCACAGACGGCGCCATTGATGTCACTGTGAATGCAACACCACAAGAGTACAAGAGCAAAAAGAATGAAATAAGTTTTTGCTTGCTTAAAGAAGAAAACTAGAACGTATTTCCTTGATTGAAGAAAAATGATCAAGTCTCCTTTACAACACATATCTTCTCCTATTTATACTATTCTTTTACAAAGAGGGGTATTTCTGCCATTTCTCATTGACCTTTCCTTGTTGCCTAAGTCATCCCTAATATTCCTTTTTCAAGGTACATCTTTTACTGCTCCAAGTACACCTCTTCTCCTCTAGAATCTTCCATTTTCTGTTGTATGGGAAGATATTTTCGTTTGTCCTTTGTGGCCACGTCAGCAAATCCTTAGAGCATGCTTGTCATCCTTACTTTTGAGCTATTATCCTCTACTTCGAGCACACAGAATCCGTTCGTCTGCAACTCAACCTCTCAGTTCTGCAATTATGCGGTTACACGGAGCTTCTCATCTGCAGTTCGATATATTTCACCACTTCTGCGATTTTATGGTTTCGTGGGGTATCTCATCTGCAGTTCGACATATCTTCACCACTTCTGCCACCACCTCTGCTTATGCAAGAGCAGTTCTGCAAGATTACTTAAAATATGATTTTGTTTTATTAGAGTCAAGGTATCCGAATGACACAAGGCCCTTTTATATTCTCCTCTTTCCCACATCAGCTAGCTAAGGGGAAAATTAGCTCTCTGATCAAGAGAAGAAAATACAAGAAGTGCTGCAGCCGACCAGCTCTGCCAAACCAGATCTGCTCAACTGCACCAGGGGGAGTAGCTAAGGGGAAAATTAGCTCTCTGATCAAGAGAAGAAAATACAAGAAGTGCTGCAGCCGACCAGCTCTGCCAAACCAGATCTGCTCAACTGCACCAGGGGGAGTAGCTAAGGGGAAAATTAGCTCTTTGACTGAGAGAAGAAAATACAAGAAGTGCTGCAGCCGACCAGCTCTGCCAAACCAGATCTGCTCAACTGCACCAGGGGGAGTAGCTGATGTGGGAAGAAGGAGAATATAAAAGGGCCTTGTGTCATTCGGATACCTTGACTCTAATAAAACAAAATCATATTTTAAGTAATCTTGCAGAACTGCTCTTGCATAAGCAGAGGTGGTGGCAGAAGTGGTGAAGTTATGTCGAACTGCAGATGAGATACCCCACGAAACCATAAAATCGCAGAAGTGGTGAAAATATATCGAACTGCAGACGAGAAGCTCCGTGTAACCGCATAATTGCAGAACTGAGAGGTCGAGTTGCAGACGAACGGATTCTGTGCGCTCGAAGTAGAGGATAATAGCTCAAAAGTAAGGATGACAAGCATGCTCTAAGGATTTGCTGACGTGGCCACAAAGGACAAACGAAAATATCTTCCCATACAACAGAAAATGGAAGATTCTAGAGGAGAAGAGATGTACTTGGAGCAGTAAAAGATGTACCTTGAAAAAGGAATATTAGGGATGACTTAGGCAACAAGGAAAGGTCAATGAGAAATGGCAGAAATACCCCTCTTTGTAAAAGAATAGTATAAATAGGAGAAGATATGTGTTGTAAAGGAGACTTGATCATTTTTCTTCAATCAAGGAAATACGTCTAGTTTTATTCTTTAAGCAAGCAAAAACTTATTTCATTCTTTTTGCTCTTGTACTCTTGTGGTGTTGCATTCACAGTGACATCACATACTTTAATTGTTTTTTTAAAAACCCTAGATTATCCAAATGTACCATTACATTGTATTAGACATATTTTTATGTATAGTTAGATTTACATTTGTGTTATGTTAAACCTACCTACAATAGTTGGTCTAACATAACATAAAGGTAGATCTAATTATACATAAAGGTAGGTCTATTTGAGCGTACATGGGTGAGCTTCAGCACGAGTTCTAGACGCGTGGGGCGCGTGCAGGTGCGTTAACGTGCGTGGGGGCGCGTACAAGCACGGGGTAGGTCAGGTGCATAGATCCTGATGCATAAAAGTTTTTGCTTATTTTTTTATTTTTCCCCCAATATTTTCTTTTATTACAATGAAACCTTTTATCCTAAATTTCTTCTTTATTTTTCTTGATATACTCCTTCCTTTTCGTTTCTTCTTATTTGGTTGAGAGCCCAAATGTATGTAGGATTTTGCAAAATTAAGTAACTATGTCACGTAATATCTATTTCGTGGGATGCATAAATCATCACATGAAATCATGTTTTTTATTAAAGAATAATACCCATGTCGTGGGATCAAGGATGAAAATATCAGTTTCGATAGATATATTGATAGCTTAATTTTACGGAAATATCGATGGATATATCGGTTTCGATGGAAATATAGGTACATATATTTTCCGATATTTACTGATATTTACCGATACTTTCCCAATATTTATCGATATTTTCCCGATATTTTTCGATATTTACCAATATTTTCTTGATATTTACTGATATTCCACCGATATTTACCGATATTTCCTTAACATTCACAAATTTTCCTATAATTTTTAGTTGAAGCCACCGATTTCGAAATCGATACTGATATTTACCGATATTTAACCAATAATTATTGATATTTAATTATTATTTTTACCAAAAAATGAAAATATCTAAGATACATTTTTGTTTCGATCACATGTAAAAACGGAAATACGAGAATATATCAGATATATATCGGAATATTTTCATCCTTGTATGGGATAATATCTATGTGGTGGGATGCATTTATCATCAAATATTGATTTTATTAAGTAATAATATCTACATCGTGGGATGCATTTATCATCAAATGCATTTCAGAAATGTTTCAATCTAACATTTTTTTCCCTAGAAATAAGTGTTCTTTTCTTCTTTGTACATGTCCCATTTTCTGTGTCATGTTCCAATTAAGTGCAATAACTATGTCTATTTAACATTGGTTAATGTAATCATTTTTACATATAATTATCTATTGAATGTTTTCTTTCATCCATGTACAACAACTTTAAATGACGGTTAAATTGATATAGAGTGAAAATTTCAATAGTCGATCCGCTTATGAGGATGAGAAATTCGATAATAATTACCAAATAAAATCAACTATCAATGCGAAGAAATGAGGGACTCGAAAGAACACACACCAAAATGCTCAACTACACCCTCAAAGAATTCAGGCAAAAAACAGTTGTTTATTGTGCAAATCACCAGGTTTGAAACTCAGGCCTTCAATGAGCCTCGTCCGAAGATTTCACGTACCACCTTTTCAGACGAGCCGAAGCTTTTAGTACCTATAAGTGCAACACGATGTTTTGTAAACAGGCCGATATGATCTGTCCTTTTACGGGATCTGGTTCATTTACATATCCTAGTGTTGAATAAAATTGGGATACAAGGAAAGATTAATTACCTCTTCATCCCAGTTTGTCCTAAACATCATGAAGCTTAGTACAAGTGTCTCGGCTATAACTCCACAGAGCATTCCAATCCACAGGCCCTGTCAAACCCACCACTAGATTTGTAATCTTGAATTTATTTCGGACAGTTTTCGTATATATGCTTTGGCTACACATAATGACACTTTGTTTTACATTTCAAGAAAATGTTTCTGTTCCTAACAAGGATTTGATTCTTTAAGAAATATGCAACGGAAGTGTGATAGTGGTTTTACCGTTACTTGTAGACGACCAACATATCCAAACAGTAATCCAATTGGCAATCCGATTAGATAGAAGCAAACGAAGTTGACAATTGCTACTGTGGCTTGCATACCGGCTCCAACTGCCACACCTGTTGTGAAAATTGTGAATCAGAAGTTAAGGAAATATGAAGTGTATACACATGAAAGTAAACTCAGATGTAAATTATGCCTGGGTTTGGTAAGAAAAGAACCTGAGAAGACCGGATAGATGCTATTGAACAAGAGCGAGAAAGCAAGAAGAACTGAAAGATCTGATACGGTCTTTGCCACTGCCTCTTCGTCAGTGAATAAGTATCCAATTTTATTTCCAAAGACAATGCAAAGCAACCAACATGCTATCCCTATCAGACTCGAAGTACAGAGAATGACTTTGATTGCGAATTTTACAGCTTTGGCATCTCCTTTTCCTAGCTCATTTGCAACTCGAACGCTGCACACATCAAAATGAGCGAGGAACAAGTCAGAGAGAAGAATAGCCATTAGTGATGTTTACAATAAACGGGAAGTGAAGGCACACCATGACGCGCCCAGAATGCCTAAGGATATCATGAACTCCCATGCATTGATGTTGAGGCTGCAAATTCAATTTAAAAGTTCAGTTTCATAGAATAGATAAAAACAGGACAACTGTGTGTTGAATCCTTACCAAACGGAGAAGGCAGATATGGCAACCTCAGCATTTGCCATGTATCCTGCTGCTAAGACCAGAACCGCATAGTACCACATCTCTAGGCTATAAAACAATCAACACAAACTTACCAAGTTGGAATGCAATTACAATAATGGCCTATGTCCTGATTTTTATTGAATAAATATTTGAGAATCACTAGCAAAATCAGTGTCCTATCATTCAAGATTTTACGCTCAGCCATTTCAGAAAAGAAAAGATTCCTTGATTCTTAAACAAAACCCATAGAGCACTTTCCACTGATGAACTTCTCAAACTCTATCTCATTGAAATTTGAATATTGTAATCAGGATTTTGAAGACAAATATTAATCTAAACAC
This sequence comes from Scutellaria baicalensis, assembly GCA_005771605.1. Taxonomy (NCBI): domain Eukaryota; kingdom Viridiplantae; phylum Streptophyta; class Magnoliopsida; order Lamiales; family Lamiaceae; genus Scutellaria; species Scutellaria baicalensis. Next base: position 17,505,156 of record CM016721.1, on the reverse strand, counting down.
TTTCAGCAAAATATAATCATATTATCGGATCTCTAACTATTATTTCTTTTTCAGATGTACTAAAATAAGGCTCAATATTCCAACGGGAAACCTTTAACAGGATCACTCTCCCACTCAGATGTAATGATCTTATACAACTTGAACCACTACTCTTGAGAGAAATAAGGAAATGATGCATACTTCTTTCAATTTCAACCCTTACATATTTACTCACTACTCAGTGTTACTTTTAGTGTGCTACTTAGACATAAAACGTGCTGATTTTAATTGTAAGTAAATAATGTGTTTACATGATCACTCAGAAGTTCTAGCTTCTTATACGTAGACAAGTCTCTCGGATACTATGTTAGCCTCAGAGTCATTCTCTAAGCTTAGGCACTTTGTTTCTCTGAACAAATAATCGAAGACACATGTTGTGGGTAAACAGTAATAGATGAAAGAATTTACCAAACCATCACACCGGAAGCTATCGAGAGCTTTACAAGAGGAAATATGTCCTTGAATGCAGCCATTGAGAAACCTTGCCATGAGTCAGGGCACCAACCCCCAAATAAGTAGATGAATTCTCCAATTACCACAACAAACTGAGATATGCTTACTGCAGCCATAGCACCACTAACCCCCCATTTGAGAACGTAAACAAGAACCCAGGATAGAGGAATGTGAACCACAAATTGCAGAATTGATAAGTAAGCAACTATCATGTTCTTCTGCTGTGCTTGCAGATACATTTGGATCGTCAAGCTAAAAACCAGACCATAGCAGAAGGGAATGAACCATAGGGAAATATATCCTGCTGACTCAGAAATGGTCTCTTCTTGACCAAGTAGCTTAAAGATGGGAGTCGCGAAGAGAAAAAGAGGTAGCAATATGGTTAATGTTACAAGATCAACCAACCAAGACCGCTGCAAGAAAATACCCATCATATGATACTGTTTTGCTCCGAAGGCTTGCCCACATAGAGTTTCAGTTGCACTGGACATTCCTATCTGCAGAACAAGTATTAACAGTGACAAAGGAGACAACAAAGATCGTGTAAACCCACAACTTCGAAGGAAAAACTAATTGAAGAAGCACTATATGCACCATGGCTTCAGTGCAAAAAACTGATCTCGTACTTAAATGCTACTTTAAACAGTTTAATAGAAGATGAAGTATAAACAACACATATATTCATACAATATACAAAAATGAATAGGTGAACATATTGCAAGAAAGGCAAGTAATGCTGTAAACAAGAAAATTCACAAAGGAGATATTACCAGAATTCCATTCACAAAGCGAACACCCAAGGTTTGAACAAGGGCATATCCAGCAAGATCCACAGAACTTATGTGGCCCATAAACGATTGAGTCACTACAATCGTCCCAAACGACGTAACTCTTGAAATCACCCCGGGCAAAGCAACCCTCCATATCTTCTTGGATTCTTCACAAACTCTTCCCTTCAAATCACCCTCATTTTCTGCTCTCGAATCGAGCAGCCTCTCTTGAATCCCGCCTTCCATGGCTGCCGAGACATTGAACCCAGAAAAAACTAAATCAATTGGTGGCATAAACGGAAACACGCTAATTGTATCAAACTCAATCTCAAAAACGCTTCTTTTATGATAAATTCAACTGACCAAACGTGATATGTAAATAACTCAACAGAAGCTAACACTTGGCGATCAGAAGTTTGAAATACAATCACCTGAGCAGCAACTAAAAAGTACAATCACAGACTCCAAGTAGTAAACACTGAGACTAACCACACATATACTACATAACATACATATGTTTCTAGAGAGAGAGAGAGAGAGAGAGAGAGAACCTTATGTGGAGAGAAAAAGAGCTCAAGAAATGGCCGTCATTGAGTAGGGTTTAGCCTTCAAATTCTTGTTCTCTCAAGGAAAGCTTGAGAGTGGAATGGTAGGTAGAACTGCAAAGTAGAAAGTGTCTACAAGCCCCTACTGCAAATGTTGAATAACGAAATTACCCATCACCAATTTTCCTATTTACATAAAAATGGCAACAATCAAGGACAAATCTACATGGTACTATTTGGAGAAATTGGACAGAATTGAACGGTAAAAAAAAGAAGTTTGGTGTTTGGTGGGACTTGGGAGAGGGTGGCATGATTCATGAATAACTTGTTTGATTTACAAAACTTAAAATATCGAAATATAAGATAACAACCTTAAATTGAAATAGACATTCAATTGACTGTATGAAAATTGTAAAATACAATTTGTCTATTCGGTATAGTTTTAGTTATTACACAAAAAAAGTTTCACTATCAAAAACCCAAATAATGTCATATTTGACATGTAAATGGACTATAGCTATTATTTAGTAGGGTGTTGTTTTTAATTAGGGTTAACTACATAAAAAAACATAAACTTAGGATCTAGTTTCAATTACAACATGAATTTTTAATTGTAACATAAAAAACACTCAACTTAACACTTGTTTCAATTTGGGACATGTTCAGGTTTTTTTGGGCTCCAATTGCTGATATGGAGCTCAAATTATATATGTTAATTGCCAACATGTATATTTAAGTATAGTCATCATCCAAATGTATATTTTTACGTCAATAATTAACTTATACAATTTGAACTTCACATCGGCAATTAGAGCCTGAAACACTCAAACATGTCGCAAATCAATCATCATCCACATGTAAATATATATGTCAATAATTAATTTATACAATTTGAACTCGATATCAGTGATTGGAGCCGGAAAAAAATCAAACATGTCTTAAATTGACACAAACGTTAAATTGAGTGTTTTTGGTGTTACAATTAAAAGTTCATGTTGTAATTGAAACTGGACCCTAAGTTCATGTTTTTTTATGTAATTAACCCTTTTAATTATATGTTTTTTTTACGCTTTGTAGCGATTTAAAAAGGAGAAGTGGTTGGTAAGGCCTATAATAATGTGGAGATAAATTGTCCGACAATATAAATTTAAACCTCATCAGATTCGGGTGGTGGTCATTTTGAATTAATTCATGATCTAAGCAGAGAAAATTGATGAATGAATAGGGGTAAATACCCCGGCGCAGTGCATAGTAGAAAGACTCCAAAATTGATCTAGTCCAAATTATTGGGAAAAAAGCTTTTGGAATTATTGTGAATGAGATTTATCAATAGACACCTTTTACTAAAAAGGCAAAAGAAAATGGAAAAAGATGGACCGCACTCACAGCTGTATGGAAAAAGACACCTTTTTATGTTTTTTTTAAATGGAAAACATTCAAATAAATCATTGGTTGACTCTCAGATTCATATACCTCACTAAAATATTTTTAGATATACAAATATCACTAATATTTATTTTAGTTATTTAATAATTTAGTTTTCAAACGTAAAAAAGTGTAAATGATAATTATTATTAATATGTAGTCACACTTACATATAATAAGCTATGTAAATATGTGAGGTAAAAAAAGAAAATAATTTAAAGTGTTTAAATATTTTAAATTTAAAGCATTATTGGTATATTATGTTATAAGTAAATCTTAAGTAGGGGGTCATATGTATATAAAGGTAAACATTAGTGACATTTTTGTATATAAAAATACTTCAATGAAATACATGAACCTGAGGACAAACATTTGTGGATTATTTGAATCTTTTTCCGTTTTTAGTCTTTTGCATGTATAAATGTAACTCAGTTAACACACATAAGTAAATGTAAGTCAATTGTAGTGATATAGAATTGTCATAGGTATATACCAATTACCTCCTGTATAAGTATTTGAGCTTCCTACCAACCATTAAAAGCATATAAATAATAAAATCCTTTTTATGAAGCAAAATTATACTCTTCTTATATTAGTTATAAGTAGAAAATTCTATTATATTGATATGTAGGTAATTAAATACTGTAGTGAGCTAGTACAAGCCAATAAATTTTTCTCCTACAAATTCACTATTTGGTCTACCTATATATTGCTTGCTTAGCACATGAATTATTCCTTACATGTTTGAGTCTTTAATAATCTCGCAAATTTCTTCCCCCCCCCCCCCCCCCCCCAAACCAAAAAAAAACCCATGATTAATAGAAATTTAGAATAATCGGATTATTATTCTTATATTAGTTATAGTGAAATGAAATAAATTTCTTTGGAATATACTGCCTAAAAGAACTGTCCAAAAAATCACTATGTGAAGACAAGAATATAAAAGAACGCGTGATAACTGATATAGTGGAGAGGACTATTATTTAGATGGTAGAAAGTAGTGGTGTACTCCCCAATCATTGTCCTAAAGATATTTAACATCTCCAAATTTAGGTGATGAAATCATGAAATGCACAAAACTCGTACACGAATGAAATCAAAACACATTAAGGTTTTCTGCTCATGAACTTGTACAATGAATCAATACACAAAAAAGGGCACATTGGCATCAAAGTTGGTATTGGTTCATCTGAAAATACGAAAGATGTTGATCATCGCGCAACTTCTGAAGGACCGTTAGGTCCCTCTTCGACGAACCATCTGTTAACTCTTGCACGAGCAACGGAAACCTAATGGCACACGAAAGAGATGAGAATCTCGAAACAAGTCGTTGGAATTGAAAGAAAAGAGGGACTACGATGAAAGGGGTGTAATGTACCTGTTTCTCCCAGTCTGTTCTCTTAGTTATGATCAAAAGAATTATAGTTTGGATGAACGTCCCGATTATCATTCCAGTCCAGACACCCTAATAACATGAATGAAGATAAACTGAGAATTTGTACAACTATGATGTAATGATGGACATGGAAACGAACCTCGACTTGCAATTTCAAGACGTAACCAAGAACAACCCCGACTGGAATTCCTATCAGGTAATAGCATCCTAAGTTGACATATACTACGACACTTTGCGATCCAGAGCCAATCGCCACACCTGTTGAGATGAAAAATACGAAATTTCCATCATAACACAACTTAATTCAGTCATTTCACCATTCTTCTAGACTATTCAAATACAGGGCTCACCAGAAAGAACGGGTTGAACGCTGTTCATGAGAATTGAGAATGCAAGCAAAGGAGACAAACGACCAACTTCATCGGCCACATCAGGGTTGTTTGTGAATATGTAGGCTAGACGTCCACGAAAGAACAAGAAGAATGTAAATAGTATAAGCCCTATGGTCAGTGAAGTTAGCACTATATTCAGAATAGAGAACTTTGCAGCCTTAGAATCCCCCTTTCCAAGCTCATTTGCAATCCGAACACTACAATGTAGAGTAGAGCAACGAGAGATTTGTTAATCGTTATTTGTTTTTTAGGCCAAAAATCACAGTTAACTACTATAAAAATACCTAGCTGCAGCCATGAAACCAAGAGAGATCATCATTTCCCAGCCATTGATGTTAAGACTGCAACCAAGAAGGAATTCAAGTGTCATCATATATGCCTCGTTATTAAATTTCGTTTTAACAAGAATATGAACGAGCAATACCAGATTGAAAGAGCATCAATTGCAACCTCTGCATTTTTTAAGTTCCCTGTTAAAAGAATCAATATGGCATTGTACCATAGTTCAAGGCTACAACCAAAAGGTGAAAATATTCAGACAACCAGATTTCTTGGACACATTAACATATGATCAATGTGGTAAAGCAAACATACCAAAGCATGGCACCAGATGACAAAGAAAACTTGATAACGGCCCAAAGATCTTTGAAGGCTAAGGTCGAAAAGCCTTTCCACGTATCGGGGCATCCTCCTCCGATCACAAACATTACCTGGCCCAGATTCGGAATCCAGTAGGCGAGGATAGTGGACACCATGGCACCAGTTATACCAAACTTGTACTTGACAGTTAAAAGCCATGAGAGGAAAATGTGGATGGCCAAAGTAAATGCTGCCAAATAAGAGATGATCATGTTCTTGCTTTGTGCTTGTAAGAACATCTGGCAGGTAAATGAAAACATGAAGGAGTATATCACAGGAATGAACCACAGAGCAATTATCCCTGCCTCTTCTGCAATCACTGCATCCTGTCCTAAAGCTTTCAAAATCGGGGTTGCGAACACGAAAATCGGGACCATTAACGTTGTGGACACGAATAGAACAATCCATGATCTTTGGAGATATATCCCAAGCATATGATACTGCTTTGCACCATATGATTGCCCACACAATGTTTCCAATCCACTTGCCATTCCTAGCTGCAAATTCCATGCCAAGATTTGCACTAAATCACACTCATTCTACACTCTCTAATCTTCTAATACACATAGGAACAACAACAACTTTGCAAAATCAACAATTAACATGGTCTAAACCCTAAATCATCTCTGTAAGACAAAGATCATTATTACATACCAGCAATCCATTTGCAAATCTTGTAAGGAGAGTGATAACCAGAGCATAGGCTGCAAGCTCAGTGGCACCAATATGGCCGACAAATGCCTGGCTGATAACATTGATTCCAAAGGTCGAGAATCGAGTGAAAATGGCAGGCCCAGCAACAACCCACATTTTCTTGTTCTCTATCCATAGCTTGCTCTTCAGATTCTCTTCTTTGCCCCCATTGTCATCACCTTCTACTGCCCTCAACAGCTTTTCTTGACTATCCCCTTCCATTTATTATTCTCTTCTTCCCTGATCAAACAATTCTTAAACGGTCAACAACATATAAAACCCAAGATTTTCTTGAATTTCCAACACTTTCTGCGGAAGAAAAACTCGTGATTCGAGTATAGAAAACACATAATCTTGGAAAAGGTATAAACTTTAGGAAAAAGTCAGTGAATAAGGCAAGAAAGATTATATTTTGATGATACCTTAAACTGAGGAGGCAAGAAAGGTAGGTTCAGCGCTCCACCTCCTTCTTTTTCTGCTTTCATGCAATGAGTGGACACTGGTTGGTAGTATATACTATGACATCTACATTGATGTTTTAAAAGAATTTAATGACTAAAATTTCAGTTTGTTAAAATATTTTAAACTCTGTGTCTTATTTATAGGTCAACTATAAATAAGGAACAAGAAACTATTAGTATCCTTATTATCCATGAACTAAACTTATACTCACAATCTTTCATATGAACTGTTAAGTGTGGAGTATCGGTTGACCCGTCTCATAAAAAAAGATCCGTGAGATGGTCTCATGCAAGACTTGCTCAATAAGAATTGTTCCAAAGGATAAAGATTTTTTTTTTAAAAATTACATAGACAACAAAAATACTCCTATGTAGAGATGATTTAATCCACACCTCATGTTTAATTATGTGAAAATGACTCCGTTTATCCATTTTTGTATGTCAAGGAATTTATTTACCCATTTTTTAAAAAATGTATTTTTTTACCCATTTTTTGGACGAAATATCAATAATGATCTCAACTTAAGTTTATATTTACATAAAGTGGAAATACCTCTGATATCATATCAGCATATTGTGAACACGATATCAGCATATCGTGAACACAATATTAGTATATCAGCATATCATGAACACGATATCAGCATATCGTGAACACAATATCAGCATATTATGAACACGATATCAGCCTATCGTGAACACAATATCAGCATATTGTGAACACGATATCAGCATATCATGAACACGATATCAGCATATCAGCATATCATGAACACGATATCAGCATATCGTGAACACGATATCAGCATATCATGAACACGATATCAGCATATCAGCATATCATGAACACGATATCAGCATATCGTGAACACAATATCAGCATATTGTGAACACGATATCAGCATATCAGCATATCATGAACACGATATCAGCATATCGTGAACACAATATTATATTTTATGTTCACCTTATCTAAAAGGTAGATGGGGGTAGAGTTTCTGGACACGAGTCGAGTTTTCTGGACGCAAGTAGAGTTTCTAAACACGAGTAGAGTCTCTTAGATTCTTTTCTTATGTAAATATAACTAAAATTAAGGGTATTATAGAAATTTCACTTTAAAAATTGGGTAAAAAAATTATCTTTTTAAAAAATAGATAAAAAATTTCTTAACTTATGAAAATGAACATTTTGGAAATCCTCCCTTCAATTATTTAAGGAAATAAAACAAGAAGAAGAATGGGAAAGCAAAAACCAAATTGGCCACATCAAATTGAGTAGTAATAAGAAAACTAATCCATCATTGGTAAAAAGAAAATAAAAACCACAGCATAGGCCCGTGGGCCCATGAATCACGTTTACGTGTGGTGTATATTGTACTGTATTTACATTGGGATTTCCAAATTAAATTTTCAACTTTATGTCACTGTCATTAATCATATATATACTCATCATTTTCCTTTTCATTTAACATCTTTATATGGATACATATTTCTAACAATTTTTCTTCATAATATTTGGATGGGATTTGGAGATTATGCTTTCAGAGTTTGAACCAAAATTAAAAGCAATGTCTTGTTTCTCATTCAAGAACTGGAATGGACAATTATTACTACTGTTAGTTCATGAGCCATATAATGTCACCTTATTTGTAATAATATAATATAATAGTTTTCCATATAAATATTGAATCCTAGTTATCTTAAAATATTGAGTAACATGAATAAATAAATATTTGTTCCAAGGGAAATTAAATAGGCCCCCAATTCAATGTAAATCACATGCAATGATTGATATAAAGTAGGACAGTCCACTTTAAGTGTATGTTGCTTCAGAATGCCGTAAGAGATTCTTTAATACTAAATTCTACTTTTCTGTTTAAATCAACTTTTCTAGAAAAAAATATTAATTTTGACCTCAATTTGATTAATTTAGGTGCAATTCTAGTCAATGTTTCATGATGCTTGAAATAATGAGATACTTTGTCGTGAAAGACACATATATGAGTGTCTATATTTAAATAGCGGGATTGAGTTACTCTCCTATGTAATTGGTGTACATATAATTCGGATTGGATTTGGTTTGATCTGGATCCGTGCATTTTTTTTTTAATTTTATTTTTCACTTCAGGTTGTTACCTTTATGTTATATGCGTGTGACATTTATGTTATATAAGTGTGATCTTTATGTACAAATGTAATGACCTTTATATACTCTGACTTAGAAAAAAAGGAAGAATTTTAGCAAAAATTGTATGTCCTGAAGGTTACTGCTTGAGCAGTTACCTTTAGTGAGCTTAGAGAAAATGAGTTTTATGCGCAACAGAAATTCTTTTAGACCAAATCTTCTTTTCTGAAAACAATCGATATGCTTATGAGATAAATGCAGTAGATTAAAGCAGATAAGCAATAACAAGAATAATAACATCAGTAAGCTATATCAAAAATAAACACAGAGGTTTATAGAGGTCCAAGGGTGGAGTAATCCTTCTACGTCCTCTCTACTCCTTCCCAACGAGGAACTTTGTTAAGTATAAGGGTTGATTTACACAAGCCTCGCTTAGACAACCTAAACTTAACAAGAACTGTCAATCTTTCCCACACAGGGTTACTACACAGTGACCAAACTCAACTAGCCCACACAGAGCTCTTGTTCTTCTACTAAGAATGTATATACTTGATTAGGAACAGCCTCCGATCAAGCAACTCTTAACAGTCTATGAAAGTAAATACAATGGTTTTCTTCAACAACACAGGCAACAAGCTTTAAAACAATGAACTCTTTAAGCTATAGATAGATTGCTGCTAGACTGGACGTGAAACTTCTAAAGATTTGTAAGTGTATTGCGTTTGATAGCTTGAGTGCTTTAATTGCAAGATTTTCAGGTGCGTTTCAAGTGCCGGTCTTCTTCTATTTATAGGCTATGAGAATTTTGCCCGTTGGGAGAGAGCTTCCTTTTCGCAGCATATTCGAGGCAATGTGTCCTCTTCTTCTGATTAGTCTGTACGTAGTTGTTGAGATTGTACGTCTCTGTTGCTGCAATCGCCATACTTTAGTATGACATTCCTTCAAAGTTCCTTTTTGCTTTATTACATGGCATCTCCTGATTGGTTATATTTACGGTTGTGCATAACGTAAACCTCGCACGCATAATCCGAGGTAACTGCCTCTTCAAACGGTTACTGATGTTTCTTGTCTCTTCAGTCAGCTTTTTAATTGTCATTGATTCAGCCAGCTGACTTAGCAGCTTTGAGCGTCCAGTATCCTTTTCAAGCAACCTGCTGTAGAGACTTATACTTAGATCAATTTTAAGGTCTTATGCAGCAAGGTCTTCACGCTCCAGTCTTGATCATCAACCCTCCTGATCCTATAGTTAGAGTTTTTACAATAAAATCTAAATATATAGGATCCTAGGCTCTAGTCTGTTACATGTTTTGTCTTTCATCAAAATCTATACAATGTTCCTTACAATTTTCCCCTTTTTGATGATGACAAAACTCCTTCAAGAGGATCAAAGACTTATCAAATTTTATATAAGAATATAAGCTTGTAAATAGATCAGCAAGGTCTATAAATATGTAGCAGTAAGATATCAGAGCAGAAGATAACCATAAGTTCACAAGTAGTGAGCTTTTCAGACTAAAACAGATAGTTTTATTGAGTTGATAAATCATAAAGATATCTGAGCACATCATCAACATAAATGAGCAAAAGACACAAGAGAGAGCACAACAAGCAGTAAGCAAAAGAAATCAGGGTAACTTCAACCAAGAGGGTCTTTGTCTCCTTTCATACTTCTAACCTTTCCACCAGTTCATGATGAACTCTTGATAAGTTGGTTCCATTATCCTTTTATCTCAGGAGTCTCATCATACCTTAACCAGAAATTTTCACAGAAAGGAATGATTTCTCCTCTGTTCATTCTGTTTTTTAGCTTCATCTGTATTGGAAGTACTCCCCTGCACACAAGGTCCTTGAAGTGTTAGAGTCCCTCACGATGAGTTTTTCCTTTGATGATGATGGACTCCTTGCACAGCTTAATATAGTACTTCAGGTACTCTGCTCGTTTGAAGGTTTCAATCTGCAGGAATTCTGGGTTATGAGTGGTAGGAAAGTCGATTTCTGGAAGTTGTCATTCTATGAAATTGGGGCTCCGAAAATTTGGACTTCCATCCAGAAAGTTTGTTTTTGTTCAAACTGAGAGTCATCAATTTTCTTCAGGGTGGAAGATACAGACTGCTAGTCAAGCTCTACTTCCAGTAACTTCTTCTCTTGTTTATTGAGCTTCTCGTTCATGCTTTTGATAGCCTCAACAAGTTCAGTGGATGTGTTCATGGAGTTGATGGTTGTCCGAAGCTTTGCCAAAGATGCATTGAGAGTGTCAATAATAAAGGAAGCTTTAAACCTGTCCTTTCTTGCCTCAGCTCTCATCAGACGATTTTTCTCGGTTAGAGACTTGCCAACCTTTTCCACTGCTTGGAGCACATCATCAATGGATTTGTCTTCAGCATCCTGCACAGAAAGAGAAGAAGTTAGCAAATTGGATTTTTTGGCTCCGGTAGCACCCTGTTCACTGGGTGCACCATCATCGCTGTTGGAGGGGCTAGACATCCAGTCTTCAAGATCCTCCCCCTTATCCATCACTGCAACCTGAAAGACATCTCCCTTCCAGGCCTGCATCCTCCTTATTTCTTCTTCAGAAGGCCCTTCTTCTAACGACATCTTCTCAACTTCTTTCTGTGTCATTGAAGTCTCTAAGATAGCAGACTTCTCAACAGTAGGCTCTTTAGGAGCAGCCTCTTCAGTAGTAGACTGAATTTGAACAGTCTGATCCACTGGAATTTCTCCAACAGCAGGCTCTATGTTAGCAGCTTGTTCTGTTGTGGCCTCCTCTGCAATCATCTCACCACGATTCGCAGGATCCTCAAAAATTACTCCCTCCATCTCCATTGGAGTAATTTCCTCAGCCGTTTGATCAACCTCCATTGGTGCCTGTTCTTCAGAGGGTATTGGCACAGAGGTTACTTCTTCAGCAGTTGCTGCTGCAAGTGTTTCTTCTAGAACCGCAACAACAGCATGAACTTCTAATTTTTCAGCCTCCGGAGATGTTGGTAGCTCCATCATCGGTGAGTCAGCCTTTTCCATGGTGGCAGGAGTTTCTTCTAGGGCAGGAATATCTCCTACGATATCTGATCTTGTCTCCTCCTCATCTGGCAAAACCACGATATTCATTAGCTGGCTGAATGCCCTGATGGATTCATCTCTGGATGCGGGTGGTGAAGGAATCCTTTGACTGATCGGTTGAACAGTTAAAGGTTGCTCAATGGATGTTGCTCCAAAAGAGAAACCTTCACCTGGCTGGATGGGCAGGGGCCTATGCCTCATCCTCATTTCCACCAAACTAGCATCTAAGGCCTGTTTCAGCATCCTCTCCTCCGCTTCATCCACTCCAAACGCCTCCGTATGCTTTTCCACGAAGCCCACATCATCGCCAGTAGTGACCTGATCAGCGCTGCCTTCAAGATAACATCATCCTTGTAAAAATCAGGTTGCTCGATGGGCTTCTTCCCCTTCATCATCCTTGGGGAGGGTGGGGGTAGTTCAAGCAGTGCAGCTTGCTTCCTCTTTTCAGCAATAGCAACCAATTTCATTTATGCTTCAAAAATTTCTTGAAAGTCTCTCCATTTCCTCATTTGCAGACCTTTCAAGAATCTTGTCTCCATCACCCTTTCCCTCTTAATATCAGACACCTTTGATGAGGATAAAGCTACTTGAAGAGTCAAGACTATTCATATTTAGAGCCAACATTTATCTTAATTATTTTTTTATTTGAATCAGTGTTCATTTAATATGTTTGACCCATTTTTATAAAGCCTTACAAATTGGCTTGATCTGAACACTGGAAGGGATTGAAAAAAATTTATCAAAATTCTTAAGGTTTATCCTTAATCTGTGGTGTTCATTTCAATTGAGAAATCAACGGAGTTCATTCCCATTGGTAACGCAGCCACTGCATCATTTGGTATCCGAAGTCCAGGCCACGCTCCAGCCATCATGCCACCTCATAACCATCAAAACCGTGCTACCGCACCTGACATAACCTCTCTCAACCGCCGTATGGACACTTTTCAAGATCAAATGACAGACATTCGTAATGCCTTGACACAACTTCTTGCTGCCCAGAACAATCCCCAACCCCCACCGGCGGCATATGATACTACCGCTCCACAAAATTTTCATGCCTCTGATACAGAAAATGATGAAGCCACCATTGACAACCCTTTCGCCAATATCGATCCACGACAACCCCCTCGCCGAGATCATGACATTTTTACTTTCAAAACAGATCTCCCAGAATTTAATGGCAGTATAGATGCAGACGCTTTCCTTGATTGGCTAGCCGCGGTTGAAGAGATTTTATCTTATACTGAGATCCCACATGACCGTCGCACGCAACTGGTCGTCACTAGACTCCGTGGACGCGCTACGGCATGGTGGCAGCAACTCAAAAGCTCTCGCATTCAGCGCGTTAAGAACCCACTTTTGTCATGGGACAAATTCATCAAACATCTGCGTGCTGAATTCGTACCATTTAACTACGATCGAGTTCTATATCAAAAACTTCAGAATCTTCGACAAAGGAACCGTAGTGTTGTTGCTTATGCAGAGGAATTTTACCACCTACTAGCGCATGTTAATCTCTCTGAGTCAACTGATCAATTGGTTTCTCGATTCATTGGGGGACTCCGCCTTCCATTTCAAGACACTCTCAAATTATTTGCTCCTGTTTCTGTCTCTGACGCTTATCAACGTGCACTCATTCTCGAGCACCAATTTAATCGACGTGGGCAGACAATCTTCGTGGGGATCGATCTACTCCACCACCTGATGTGCGTCTTCCACCTTCTACACCACCAAAGCAACATGCCCCTTCATCTACCGCTCAATCATCCCGGCTGGGCACCTGCTTTAAATGTGGAGAACGGGGTCACCACATCTCAACCTGTCCACGGCGCAATCGAGGATTATTCAGTGATGAATTGCCTCTGGAAGAGACGATCTCAGTTTCAGGGGATGACTTATATTCTTCTCCACCAATTTTCGATGAAGAACCTTCTTCGGAGTCATCTCACGAGCTCTTATATGGAGATTCAGGACTTTCTTTAGTCATTCACCGCTCTTTTCTGTAGCCAAAACAACAAGAAGATTTGACCATGCGTCATGCGATTTTTGAATCTGCTTGCACGATCAAATGGAAAATTTGTCGTTTCATGATCGATTCAAGATCATGTGAAAATGTAATTGCCGCAGACGCTGTAACCAAGTTATCCATCACACCAGAAACTCACCCTCGCCCATATAATTTAGCTTGGCTTCAACATGGCACGCGGGTGGTTGTGACTCACCGTGCTCTTATCAAATTCTCTATTGGTGCAAACTATTCGGATGCGGTGTGGTGTGATGTTGTCCCGATGGACGCATGTCATCTCCTACTTGGACGACCGTGGCAATTTGATAGAGATGTGATCTACGAGGGTCAGCGGAATGCTTATACTTTCTCCATTGGCAACAAGAAATTCACTCTACTTCCTACGGTTCCTTCTCCACCTACCCAGCCAATTGATAAAAATGTGATGTTACTTTCCCGTTCAGAATTTTTACATGAAGTAAATTCAGCTTCTGCTATGTTTCTTGTCATGCCACAACCATTACAATTGCTATCAGCCCCATCCCCTGCCATCACTATCATTTTGGGTGAATTTGCTGACATTTTTCCAAATGAGTTACCTCGAGGTTTACCATCCTTGCGGAATATCCAGCACCAAATTGATATTATCCCGAGTGCCCCTCTTCCGAATCGCCCTCATTACAAAATGAGCCTCAAGGAACATGAAGAACTTCACCGCCAAGTTAAAGATCTAATTCAAAAGGGACTCGTTCCCCAAAGTATTAGCCCGTGTGCAGTCCCGACATTACTCATCCCTAAGAAGACAGGAGATTGGCGCATGTGCGTCGATAGTCGAGCCATAAATAAAATCACAATTCGCTACAGTTTTCCAATCCCTCGATTAGAGGATTTACTCGACCAACTAGCGGGTGCTTGTGTTTTTAGCAAGCTCGATCTTCGCAGCGGATATCATCAAATTCGGATCCGTCCAGGCGACGAATGGAAAACGGCATTTAAGACTCGTGAAGGCCTTTTCGAGTGGATGGTGATACCTTTCGGATTATCCAATGCACCGAGCACTTTCATGCGCGTCATGAATCAAACCCTCCGCCCTCTCATTGGAGTCTGCGTGGTAGTGTACTTTGACGATATTCTTGTCTACAGCCCTTCGATTGACGCCCACCTACAACACCTCCGCTCGGTCTTCCTTATCCTCCGACGGGAACAGTTTTATGCAGCTCCGAATAAATGTAGTTTTTTATCTACATCGGTGGTTTTTCTGGGGTATCGAATTTCCTCAGAGGCGTTCAAGTAGATGATTCCAAGATTCAGGCCATTAATGAGTGGCCAACCCCAACATCTATCACTGAAACGCGCAGCTTCCATGGGATTGCATCTTTTTATAGAAGATTCATTCGACATTTCTCCACTATAATGGCCCCCATTACAAACATCATGCATGGCAAAGAATTTACATGGACTCATGAGGCAGCTCACGCATTATCATT
Source organism: Scutellaria baicalensis (assembly GCA_005771605.1). NCBI lineage: Eukaryota > Viridiplantae > Streptophyta > Magnoliopsida > Lamiales > Lamiaceae > Scutellaria > Scutellaria baicalensis. Next base: position 17,489,670 of record CM016721.1, on the reverse strand, counting down.
GATCAAACAGAAGTTAACTTTAGTCCCTCTCCTTGTCTTACCAGATTTTGCGTCCCCTTTCGAGTTAAATTGTGACGCCTCGAAGCTTGCCATTGGCGCTGTGCTAAGCCAAGGAGGATGACCAGTAGCTTTCTTTAGTGAAAAGCTATGTGGGGCTCGACCACGGTATAGCACGTACGACGTAGAGTTCTATGCCATCATCCGTGCTATTCAAAATTGGTGTCACTATCTATTCCATCGAGAATTCATTTTGTTCTCGGATCACGAAGCTCTTAAGCATCAATCCACTTAGTCAAACCTGTCCGCAAGACATGCTAAGTGGTCAATATATTTACAACAATTTACCTTTGTTGTTCGCCATATTTCGGGTGCCTCGAATTGTGTAGCGGACACCCTGAGTCGTCATTTATGTCTACTCTCCGAGTTGCGTACTGATGTACTAGGCCTTGATGATTTTCGGGACTTATATACTAGTGACAGTTTCTTTGGATCCATTTTGTAAAATATCAAAGCGGGCCATGAACGGAAATTTCATTTACATGATGGGTTCATTTTCAAAGGTCTTGCACTTTGTATCCCGGAATGCAGTCTCCGTTATAAGATCATTTTTGGAACTTCACTCAGCAGGCCATGTGGGTAGGGACAGAACCGTAGACTTGGTTTTGCGGCGTTATTTTTGGCCAACAGCCAGTCTAGAAATTGCTAAATTTGTTGCCCGTTGTTGAGTTTGCCAAATATCTAAAGGAATGGATTCTAATGCAGGTCTTTACAGGCCTTTGCCCGTTCCTCACATGCCCTGGGTTGCTCTTAGCATGAATTTCGTTCTAGGTCTACCGCGCACTCAGCGGGGTTACGACTCTATTTTTGTAGTCGTCGATCGCTTTTAAAAAATGGCGCATTTCATCCCTTGCAAACGTACAACCGATGCAGTCCACGTAGCTCAGCTATTCTTTAAGGAAATTTATCGTATTCATGGACTTCCATTGTCTATTGTTTCCGATCGTGATACCCATTTTGTGAGTCATTTTTAGCGCTCCTTGTGAAAGTTGACGAGAACTACTCTTCTCTTCAGTAGTGCCTATCATCCTCAGACGGATGGCCAAACCGAGGTTGTGAACCGCTCTCTCGGAAATTTGCTTTGTTGTCTTGTCAGTGATAATCTCAAAACATGGGACTTGCAACTTTCGCAGGCTGAATTTGCCCACAATTCGGCCGTCAACCGCAGTACTCGCTTGTCTCCATTTCAAATCGTGTATGGGGTTATTCCGAAAGGACCAACAGATTTACTTCCCCTACCAATAGGAGGTAATACCGATCGTTGAGCTGAAGACTTAATTCAAGAGATTCAACGCGTGCATGGCCAAGCAAAGAGCCACCTTGAATGTGCCATTGTGGAATAGAAGAGTCGTGCAGATGTCAAACACCGTGACATTTCTTTTAATGTGGGGGATCTTTTTTGGGCTATCCTAACTAAAGAGCGTTTTCCTCAACACGAGTACAACAAACTCGCTGCACGTAAAATTGGACCAGTCGAAGTGATCGAAGTTATCAATCCAAACGCTTATCGTCTCCGTCTACCCCCACACATTCGTACTTCCAATGTGTTTAATGTCAAACACCTTGTGCCGTATGCCGGAGAAAATGGCCTTGAGGATGAAGCTAATGGCGATTCGAGGTCAAATCGTTCCCAACCGGGTGAGAATGATGAGGATGAAGCTACTTGAAGAGTCAAGACTATTCATATTTAGAGTCAACATTTATCTTAATTATTTGTTTATTTAAATCAGTGTTCATTTAATATGTTTGACCCATTTTTGTAAAGCCTTACAAATTGGCTTGATCTGAACACTGGAAGGGATTGAAAAAAATTTATCAAAATTCTTAAGGTTTATCTTTAATCTGTGGTGTTCACCGGCATTTCAATTAAGAAATCAACGGAGTTCATTCCCATTGGTAACGCAGCTGCTGCATCAACCTCTGCCCAGTTAAGTGCCTAATCTTCCTCCGCATACAGCTCAGTCTATTGAAAAAGATCCGAACTAGGAAGGTGCTGATAGCTCCACCATGTTATGAACCTGTCCCACTGCTTCTCAACTCTATTTTCATCTTGGCTGTGTCCAAGACTACTTCTGGGTCAGAGTCCTTAGCAGTTTCCTCCTCCTCCAATCCTAACTGCTCGTTTAGCTGAGCAATGACTTTATATACAACTACCTCCGCCTGCTCAGTGGTGTGAATCTCTGATTCAACATCCTTTTCCTTCCTCGCGAGAGTAGGGAGCATCAACACAGGTGATGGTGATGGTGATGCTTCATCATCAGAAATTCTCAGTTTCCTCTTCACAGCCTGTTTCACCCTCACCCTTACACTCTTTCCCTTCTTTTCCTGCTCAGGTGGAGAAGCAGTAGCCGCCGAGGCTTCCCCCTCTGACGTGCTTTCTGCATTGCTTCTCTCTGACTCTCCTTCTCCTTCACTGCAGTAACCTTCCTGGTTACTGGGGAGACTTTAGTTCCCTTCTTGGCAAAAATTCTGTCATACCCTATGAACTTGCCCTTTTGAATGAGCTTACCTTTTGACAGGTCGTGACCAGCATACCATAAAATGGTGTTGATCACGAATCCATAAGTTAGCTTGCCAACCTTCTTCTCCACCTCCTCCTTGAGCCTGGTGAAGACATACTCAGCCCAGTTTACCTCCTCAGCCTCCATTAGAGCCATCATCATCCTGTACCTGAGGTTGGTACATTTGTCAAAGGAACCAGACCGGTTCTCGATGATGTGGTAACAGATGTCATGGAGCATCTGAAACTCCACTTGGAAGAGCTTTTTGTTGCACCTCTTGTTCAGAGTTAACAGGTCTTCAAAACCTGTCAATCTCTTCCAGTACTCTTCCACCATTGCCTCTTCGTAGGTGGCCAAGTCACTACAATCCATTCCTTTAGTGGGAAGCTAAAAGATCCTTCCTAGGAGACTAGTAGCAATTTCGATCGTCTTCTTTCCCAGTTTGGACATGATCTTTGTCTTGTCCTTAGACACTTCTGCATGGGTATAGAAGTGCCTAACAAGGTCCTCGCAATAGGGTTCCATGTAGTGTGAGCAAAAACCCCACACTCTGGACTAGTGAAGGCTGCTCAGGATCATCTGTATAAGGTCGATGGAGTGACCTTCATCTTTGATAGCCTTCAGTAGGATCTTCTCGTCAACAAGATGACCATCCATTACTTGAGAGTTCTTGGATGCCATTTGAATAGTAGGAGGGAAAGTGAGTTTCTACAAAAACTAGAGATAGAGCATAAAAAGATTGTTAGGTTACTGCTTACAGAAAACTTTGAATGTTTAAGGATATGAGAGTGTTGGATACATTTGTAGAAAGTTTTGATGAGACAAATCCTTAAAGTAACTCTAAATATGCATAACCAATCTTAGGATAGATTACTGCAATAAGAGTTACTACAGAAGATTAAAAGAAATAGAGAAAGTGTCAAAAGGAAGGATACTGAAGAGAATGGTTAAAAAGAATCTGGTGAACTGATAAGTATACTATTGACTTCAGGAAGCTACTGAAAGGGACCTTGCCAAAGAAGGATACAGCGAGACAGGAAGCTGCCTGAGAAGACCATGCCGAAAGCATACTGCAGGAGCAGCATACTACAGATGCCTCGAGCCACCTGAAGGAGCAAGCCAGAAGAGGAAGCTCCAGAGTGAAGCTAGAGGAGGAAACTGCAAAGCAGGCATGGGGAGAAAAGTCAAAGTTACAGGTAGACATAAAAAGTTACCAGTAAAGAGAAAAGAGAAGATGAGCCAACTAGAAGAACACACGTGAAAAGCGAAAAGCTGGAGTGTGTCAGGAGTGCGGCGCATCAATGATGGAAATTTGTCTACCTTCAACGGGTAAATTTCACAACCTATAAAGAGGAGGATTGAAGACTGAAAATGGGTAATAGAGAAAGCGCAAAGGCACAAGAGAGAAGAAGTGAACACATCAGAATATCCAAGCTCACAAGAGAGAAGCGCAAAAGAAGATAGAAGAGCTTAAAAGAGAGAAACGCAGAAAGAGGAGGAAGCCTTAGAGAAAAGAGTGTTCAAACAGAGCAGATGAAAAGAAAAAAAACTCGAATACTCTACACCACAAGAAGACGCACATTCAGTCTACCAGTCGAGCAGCAAGCTTCAGCACATCAGTCTGTAAACGGAGGCCAAGCTTGCTGTACACAGTTGAAGAAGAAGGAGATAAACCTCTCTAAAAGGTTGTCTCGGAGTACTCAGTGCAAGGAGTAATGTCCTGCTGAGTTTACCACTTTCTAGGAGAGAAAGTGAGGACCCTGGGTGGGTAGTGTAGGATCCTGTGTGGGTTAAGGGAAAATAGGCAAGCATCTGTGTGAAGGCTTGCTACTTATTTGTTAAGGGTGGGTTGTAATAGATAGGTCTATGTAAATCAACCAGCTTAACAAAGGTTCCCTCCTGAGTGGAGGAAGAGAGGACGTAGAAGGATTACTCCACCTTCGAACCTCTATACATCCTTGCGTCTTTATCTGTTTACTGCACTTCATGCATGCATGTATTCTCTTTGACAAGCTGCACATCTTCTACTCGGCTATGTGATAAAGCTTCCGCTAACGACTCTGATCAGTAACCTCCTAAAAGGTTACTGATATCAGATATGAACCAATAGATATAGAAGAAAAGTTGAAAAGAAGGTAGGCTTATTCAACCCCCCCTCTAAGCCTACCTACAGCAGTTTTGGGACCAACAAAGAGCGTAAAAGTTTTTGATCAAGTGTAAAATTCCTATTTATAGGAAAACTCCCTGTATTTTGAATGGTTTATCATCCTGCGACTGAAGTTCCTGGCATTTAATGCATGGATTCACTTTTTGACTTTTCAAAGATCTTGAGGAGTTTATTTGAAAAATCGTCATCTTTCATTGGGTAACTTGTCCTGATTTGATGCGCCACGTCTTGGGATTGATAGTTTCTTTCGATCGTGCGCTTCGTGGGTTCCTTTGTGATGATTGCTTTTCCAGATGACATGTGCTGACGTGTCTTACAGTGAGCTCTGTCAGCTACCTATATTAAGAACCTTTGACAGGAACCTCTCTCAATGTCCTTTCTTGACTATTTTTAAGCTTAAAAAACTTCACATTTTTCCAAGTCTTCTTGGCTTCCCCCTAATCTGTAGGACACTTAAAAATGTTTATTAAAGAGAGTTAGCTTAATTTAATAATACCCAATTCATTTCTTAGATAAAAAAATCTTGATTCATAAAGAGGTTTTGTAAATATGTCAGCTAGCTGCTGATCAGTGTGAATCTTTTCCAGTGAGATGTCCCTCTTCTCCACATGATCTTTGATGAAGTGGTGACGAATATCGATGTGCTTTGTTCTTAAGTGAAAAACAGGATTATGGGTAATCACTATTACACTTGTGTTGTCACACATGATCGGAGTATCCTTTTCGACGATGTCATAATCTCGAAGTTGTTGCTGAATCCATAAGATTTGTGCACAACAGCTTCCTGCAGCAACATATTCAGCTTTGACGGTAGAGGTGGCTATGGAAGTTTGCTTCCTGCAGAACCAGGATATTAGGCGATTCCCTAGCATTTGACAGGTTCCGCTGGTGCTCTTCCTATCAATTTTGCAACCTGCAAAATCAGAATCAGTATACCCAATTAGTTTGATTCCTCTTTCTTTGGGGTACCACAAGCCTACTTTTTGGGTTCTCTTTAGGTATCTGATCATCCTCTTAACCGCTGTGAGATGAGACTCCTTAGGAGTGACTTGATATCTCGTACACATTCCAACGGCAAACATAATGTCTGGCCTGCTTGCAGTAAGGTAGAACAGTGACCCAATTAGTCTTATGTACTTGGTGATGTCAGCCGTTTTTTCTTCTTCGTCTTTATCCAGGCTTCTTGACGTTGGCATTGGAATGCTTACTGTACTTGCGTTCTCTATTCCAAATTTCTTGATCAACTCCTTTGTATACTTCATTTTATTTATGAAGGTTTCTTGATCAAGCTGCCTGACTTGCAATCCAAGGAAGAAACTTAGTTCTCCTATCATGCTCATTTCAAATTTGGATTGCATTAGGTCGGAAAATTTCCTGCATAACTCTTTGTTGATTGAGCCAAAGATGATGTCATCCACATAAATTTGGATAAGCAGGATGCTATCTTTATCATGGATTCTAAATAGGGTTTTATCCATCTTGCCCTTCTTGAATCCATTATCCAGCAGGTATTTTGACAAGGTGTCATACCATGCTCTTGATGCCTGCTTCAATCCATAAAGAGCTTTTCTCAATCTATACAACATCCTATCAGCATTCTCTTCGAAATCGGGTAGCTATTCAACATAAACCTCTTCTACTAGCATCCCATTCAGAAAAGCACTTTTTACATCCATTTGATACACAGTGAGATTCTTGTGAGCTGCATAAGCTAGAAAGATTTTGATAGCTTCAAGTCTGGCTACTAGTGCAAAAGTTTCATCAAAATCAATGTTCTCTTCCTGGCAGTATCCTTTTGCCACTAGCCTGGCCTTGTTCCTTACAACTTGTCCTTCTTCATCTAGCTTATTTTTGAATACCCACTTAGTTCCAATAACTCCTTGATGAGTAGGTCTGGGAACCAGGTACCAAACTTGGTTCCTCTCAAACTTGGTTCCTCTCAACTCTTCCTGTATGTCTTGAACCCAGTTGGTATCTTCTAGAGCTTTCTCAGGGTGCTTGGGTTCTACATATGACATGAAACAAGCAAACATGGCTTTATAAGGGTTTGATCTTCTTGTCCTTACTTCAGAGGTGAAGTCTCCTATAATCAGGTCTCTGGGGTGGTCTTTGAGTCATCTTCTTCTTGCTTCATCGGCTTGCTAAGGTTGCTCCTCTGTTGGATTCTGGTTCATATCTGCAGGCTGATCTTCTTGAGGTTCCTGATTGTTTTCAGGTTCCTAAATCTGAGTAGTTACCTGCAAGTTAAGAACATGTATAGTCTGGGATGGTGGCATTCCATCCATATTTTGAAGATTTGGTAACACACATCAATATACTCAACATGATTGTTGTTGATGTGAGTTTTGTCCAACTCTTCTTGAAGTTCCTCAATATCAGCCATACTGTAATGTGGTTCATCAAAGACCACATGTACATATTCCTCTATAACAAGCGTTCTTTTGTTGAAGATTCTGAAGGTTTTGCTTACCGATGAATATCCTAGGAATACCACTTCATCTGATTTAGCATCGAAGGTTTTGAGGTACTCCTTTCAATTGTTAAGCACGAAGCACCTGCACCCAAAGATGTGAAAATAATTAATACTAGGGGAGTAACCATACCACAGCTCATAGGGAGTCTTGTTCAAATTCTTGTTGATCAGACATCTGTTTTGTGTGTAGCATGTTGTGTTGGTTGCTTCTGCCTAAAATCTCTTTGGTAGCTCAGCTTCGGCTAGCATTGTCCTGGTAGCTTCCTTCAGAGTCATATCGTCTTTCAGCAACTCCATTTTGCTGAGGTGTCGTGGCTGCTGAGTATTCGTGACTGATTCCATTATTTGAGCAGTAGGTTTCTATGAATTTGTTGGTAAATTCAGTTCCCTAACTGTTCTGATCTTTACCATGCTCAGGCTCTTCTTGGTTTGCAGCCTCCTCAGGAACTCTGGCAAACGTTGCTGAGTATCCAATTTATTTGCAAGGAAGATCGTCCAAGTGAACCTTGAGTAGTCATCTACTACTACTAAGGTATATTTCCTCCCAGATATGCTAATTAGATCAATTGGTCCAAAGAGATCCATGTGTAGCATATTCAGTATCCTATCTGTAAAACAAAGGGTTTTGTTCTTGAAAGAGCTCTTTACTTGTTTCCCTTTCTGACATGCTCCACAGACAGCTTCCTTCTTGTAAACCATGTCAGGTAGCCCTCTGACTAGTCCTTTCCTAGCTAGCTTATTCATGGTTTTGAAGTTCATGTGGTTCATCCTCTTGTGCCACAACCAGCTAGCTTCAGGTGTTCCATTGACTATGAAACAGGTAAATGTAGTCACTGATTCCCAATCAACAACATATATATTCCCTTTTCTTGTTCTAGTGAGCTTAACCTCCTGAGTTTTGTTGTCCTTGATCAGACACTTGTTGAGGTTGAACTCCACGCAGTAGCCTTTATCACAAAATTGGCTTATACTTAGAAGATTGTACTTCAAGCCTTCTACATGTGACACTTTCTTGATGCAGGTATTTCCTTTAATCAGGTCACCAGTACCCTTTGTGCAATGAAACAAGTAACAGTAGTTACTGATTTCTAATCAGCAACATAGATGTTTCCCTTCCTCGTTCCAGTGAGCTTGACTTCCTGAGTCTTGTTGTTCTTGATCAGACACTTGTTGAAATTAAACTCCACACAGTAGCCTTTGTCACAGAATTGACTTATGCTCAGGAGGTTGTATTTTAAGCCTTCTACATGAGATACTTCTTTGATGCAGATATTTCCTCTGATTAGGTCACCAGTGCCCTTTGTGCTTCGTTTGGAGTTGTCTCCAAATATGACTTTAGGTCCTTTGGAAGCTTCGAAGTTGATAAGGTTCTTCTGGTTTCCTGTCATGTGTCTTGAGCAGCCGCTGTCAATGTACCATATTTCTTGCTGCGTCCTGTCACAAATTCCTGTAATTAAAGAGAAATCACTTCCTTTTAGGTACCCATACAAGTACAGGTCCTTTCTTGTTAGTTTTCGTATTCCTTTTAGGTACCCAAACTTGTTTTATAACAATCTTTTTGTTATAACTCTTGTTGGTTCCTGAATTTTTACCAGTATCCTTGGAATACTGCATGTGTGCTTTGTGTGCGAGTGATTTCTTCATCTGCCACTTAGGAACATAAGTTCTATTAGCTTTAGACATATAGGTCTGTGGCAGATAGAGAGCTTGAGACCTTTTGCCCTTTCTAGGCTGCTGTATATGACTCCTGCTTCCAGCATACTTAGGTTGCTGGAGCCAGCTTCTGACAGGCTTACTAGCGTAGGTACCTGAAAAAGGATCTCTTTCATTTTCCATCAAAGCTTTCTGCAATTCTGCTTGTAGTTCCCCCTAAGTTAAGTAATTCATTTTGATGGGTAATAACTGCAGGCACAAATGTAGGTGCCTTTGAGGTGCTGGCTGTTGAAGTGGAAGCTTCTCCACAATAGTCTATACCAGCATGATCCTTTAGACTTCTTTGGATATTTAGCATCGCATCCAAGTCTTTGAAGGATTTATTGAAGGTATTGATAGTTTCAGTGAGAACCTTTTTCTCATTTATCAACTTAGTGACTTGCAGACTAAGCTTACTGATTTCAGCTTTGAAGTCACTGCATGCTTGACTTTTTGATTTTTCTAAGGCAAGTAGCCTTTCTAGCGAAACATGCTCTCTCTTAAGCTTTATATTTTCTAGCTTCAGCTCCTCATGAGTTGAGGTAATCTGCTCGAAGTCACTCATGATTTGTTTGAAAGCACAAATCATGTTCAGCATTTCATTAAATTGAACAGGAGGGTTAAGATATATTACCTCATCTTCTGAGTCATCATTTTTTGCCATGAGGCAGATTAGAGCTTCTTCATCTGAAGATGAGTCATTCGAGTCACTATCGATGGTTAACTCTTCTTTTTTAGGTGTCTTTTCAGGTGTAGCTACCTGAGGGTTCTCTGTCTCACCGATCAGCGCCCTTAGCCTCTGGCGCTCTTGTCTTTTTCTTTCTTGTCTCACCTTTCGTTCATCCTCTGGATAACGGTAGACTTCTGGATGTGGGCACTCCCTAGCATAGTGACCTGGCTTTCTGCAATTGTAGCACAGGTCAGTAGCTTTAGCATTTGACTGGAGTGACTGCCCACTAGTTCCAGTTTCACTTCGCTTCTTCCTGAAGCCATCTGTTCGTGAGTTCCTTCTTATAAACTTTTGGAACTTCTTCAAGAGTAATGTCATGTCTTCTTCTGCGGTGGCCTCCAAGGTAGCTGTCTAATCTTTAGACTTCTTAGTTTCCTGAGGCTGTCTTGCAGCCAGTATAGTAACCTTCGAGTTGTTTCCTTCAGTTTCCATCTTTCTTCTGTTGATGTCGAACTCGAAGGCTTTAAGGTCTGAGAAGAGATCAAATGTGCTTATAGATTTTAAATCCATTGACACTCTCATGGCGGTTGTGTTGCTATCCCATTCAGCAGGAAGGGCACTCAGCACCTTCATGTTTTCCCCTTCTGAGTGTAGATCTTGTCCAGGGACTCAAGCTCATTGATGATGGTTGTTGTTGGATACATTTGTAGAATGTTTTGATTAGACAAATCCTTAAATTAACTCTAATATGAATAACCTATCTCTGGATAGGTTACTGCAATAGAGTTACTGTAGAAGATTAAAAGAAACAGAGAAATTGTCAAATGGAAGGATACTGAAGAGAAAGGTTATAAAGAATCGGATAAACTAATAAGGATATTATTGACTAACAGGAAGCTACTCGAGGAAAGGAACTCGCCAAAGAAGGATACAACGAGCCAGGAAGCTACCTGTGAAGACCATGCCGAAAGCGTACTGTATAGGCAGCATGCTACAGAAGCCCGAGCCACCAGAAGGAGCAAGCTGGAAGAGGAAGCTCCAGAGTGAAGCCAGAGGAGAGAGCTGCAGAGCAGGCATGGGAAGAAAAGCCAAAGTTACCGGTAGACACAAGAAGTTACCGGTAGAGAGAAAAGAGAAGAGGAGCCAACCGGAAGAAGACACGTGGAAAGCGAAAAGCTACCATGTGTCAGGAGTGTGGTGCAGAAATGTTAGAAATTTGTCTACCTTCAACGGGTAAATTTCACACCCTATAAAGAGGAGGACTGAAGACTGAAAATGGTGTGTGAGAGAAGCACCAAGTGTGCAAGAGAGAAAAGAAGTGAGCACATCAGAATATCCAAGCTCACAAAGAGAAGAGCTTAAAAGAGAGAAGCGCAGAAAAAATGGGGAAGCCTTAGAAAAGAGAGTGTTCAAGGAGAGCTGATGAAAAGAAGAAAAGCTCGAACACTCCACACCCCAAGAAGACGCACACCCAGTCTACCAGTTAGCAGTAAGCTTCAACATAAATAGTCTACAAACGAAGGCCAAGCTTGCTGCTCCAAGTTGAAGAAGAAGGAGATAAACCTCTCTAAAAGGTTGTCTCGGAGTACTCAGTGTAAGGAATAATGTCCTGCTAAGTTTACCACTTTCTAGGAGAGAAAGTGAGGACTATGGGTGGGTAGAGTAGGATCCTGTGTGGGTCAAGAGAAAGTAGGCAAACATCTGTATGTAGGCTTACTACTTATTCGTTAAGGGTGGGTTGTAATAGATTGGTCTATGTAAATCAACCAGCTTAACCAAGGTTCCCTCCTGTGTGGAGGAAGAGATGACGTAGAAGGATTACTCCACCTTCGAACCTCTATACATGCTTGCGTCTTTATCTGCTTACTGCCTTACATCTATTCTCTCTGATAAACTGCAAATCTTCTATTGGGCACAAAGATAGACTTTCGCATTCACTCTGATCAGTAACCTCCCAAAAGGTTACTGATATTAGAAATATGCCAATAGACTTGGAAGAAAAATTAGAAGAGAATGTAGGCTTATTCACCCCCCCCCTCTAAGCCTACCTACAGTAGTTCCGGGACCAACAGCTATTAACCTTAGATCCATTTGCTCTAGGGTTTCTCCAGGTACCATCTCAAACAGTTCGAACTTTTGGGTAGCTGTTGAGACTTTGTTTTGTTTCGTGAGCTCAATGTCTTTGCATATCTGCTCAAGCTTTTCCCAGATTTCTTTGGCGGTTCTGCAAGTTTTCATCTTGCTGAAGGTTCCTTTATCCAGAGTGAGGAATAATGCGTTCTTTGCTACGTTGTCAAGGTTTGCTCGCCTTCTCTCATCAGCTGTCCATTATTCTCTAGGTTTTTCCAGAACAACTGGATGTGTTATGGCTCCTATTTTTCCTTATCTTTTAGCTGCTTCATCAACGGCCCTAGAAAATAATGGGTTTACTTTTGTGATCCTTGGTGGTCCTTCAGTAATGACATACCACATCTCATCATGCATGGCCGACAGATGTGCCTGCATGTGAATTTTCTAATCATCATATTCTTTAATGGAGAACATAAGCACTTTATGAGAATCTATGTTAGGTATGCTTATGAGTTTATGAAAACAAAGAGAGGATTTTCAGAAAACAGGGATCAGGGATTGATCAGTTGGATCGGACGTTTAATCCAATCTGCTCTGATACCACTTGTTGGTCCTAAGTGGCAGTAGGCTTAGAGGGAGGGTGAATAAGACTACACAATTCTCAAACTTTTCGTTTTAAAACCGGATGAATAAGTCACTCAGGCAGTTCGCTAAAGAGCTTATTGTCCTGAAGGTTACTGCTTGAGCAGTTACCTTTAGTGAGCTTAGAGAAAATGAGTTTTATGCACAGCGGAAATTCTTTTGGACCAAAACTTCTTTTCTGAAAACAGTTGATATGCTTATGAGAGAAATGCAATAGATTAAAGCAGATAAGAAATAACAAGGATAATAACAGTAGAAGCTATATCAAAAATAAACACAAAAGTTTATAAAGGTTCAGAGGTGGAGTAATCCATCTACGTCCTTTCTACTCCTTCTTAAGGAAGAACTTTGTTAAGTATAAGGGTTGATTTACACAAGCCTCGCTTAGACAACCTAAACTTAACAAGAACTGTCAGTCTTTTCCACACAGGGTTACTGCACAGTGACCAAACTCAACTAGCCCACACAGAACTCTTGTTCTTCTACTAAGAACGTATATACTTGATTAGGAACAGCCTCCGATCAAGCAACTCCTAACAGTTTATGAAAGTAAAAACAGTGGTTTTCTTCAACAACACACGCAACAAGCTTTAGAACGATGAGCTCTTTAAGCTATAGATAGCTTGCTGCTAGACTGGACTTGAAACTTCTAAAGATTTCTAAGTGTATTGCGTTTGATAGCTTGAGTGCTTTAATTGCAAGAGTTTCAGGTGCGTTTCAAGTGCCGGTCTTCTTCTATTTATAGGCGATGAGAATTCTGCCCGTTGGGGAGAGAGCTTCCTTCTCGTAGTATATTCGAGGTGATGTGGCCTCTTCTTCTGATTAGTCTATATGTAGTTGTTGAGATTGTACGTCTCTGTTGTTGCAATCGTCATACTTCAGTCTGGCATTCCTTCAGAGTTCATTTTTGCTTTATTACGTGGCATCTCCTAATTGGTTATTAATGTGTAGAAAAATATGAATTATTGGACTCATTATTCTATGGTTCTAATTGCATTTTGTGTGTTGGCACATGTTATTTTTCTACACATTTTGATTATTTTGTCAAAGAACCCCAATCTCCATTTCTCTTGTTCTATGCAGCAATTTAGAAAAAAAGATGGAAACAAAGAACAAGAAATGAAGACCGGAGTTGCAAGAAGGCAGAAATTGGGTACAATATTTCCACATTGGGTGATCCAATGTGTGAGAATTGAGCCCAACAAAAGCCCAATCCAGTTGCTGAGAAGAAATTAGCCCAGCCTATAACACTCATATCTATAGAAACTGCTAATTAGGAGGAGCAGAAAAAGGAAACGCACATTGGATTGGAAGCAGAAAAAGGAAAGTGCACGTCAAGCTGAAGGATTGGAGGAGGAGAATAGAAAAGAGTCAACTTGGATCAAAATGAGCAGTTTTTGGGAACCGAGAGTTTAGAGAGGGAGATAACTTTCAGAGACAATTTCTTAGTTTTTCATAGAAGTTCCATGGAGAATAACATGTTTGTGAATTCTGAGATGTTTGGCTAATCTTCCTCCGCTAGTTCGAAGGGATGTTGATCCGATATTCTTGATTTACTTTGGATGATTAGTAGCATTTTCTCTATTTCTATCTCTTGATTGATTTGTGTTGCTTGATTAATTGCTCTATGATATTGCATGATAAGATTTAATAGGGCCCGTTAGATCGGATTATTGTAATATCTATTGCTAGAATATAAACCGTAATCCGTAATTGTTGTGATTTTATATTCCTTAGTAGCAAGAAACGTTGGAATCGTTAGGGGCAACACATTTCTAGATTACCCGAATCGAGCTTATGAATTTGGGGTCTAGCTTGTCCTATCGTCTTAGGGATCAATGCATTCGTCACATTAAATCTGGAGGTCGTACCTACTGGGTTGTTTGATTTAATAGTGTTTGTTGAAGAGCTTGTTTTAATAGACTAAACGTAAGGGACGATTCGGGTTGGCAGAGCTTATTGCTAATCTAGGGGCGAGGGTTGAGAGATAGATTGAGAGAAGCGTTACTAATTGGCCCATAAGATCAAGAATAGAAGGTGAAACTGAACTGAGAACTAGTGCTCGTTTATTGATTGATTATCCTTTGTTTAATTGTTTTCTTATTGCTTGATTATCTAGCTTGCTAAGTTCTTAGTTCGATTGCATGTTTATCAACCTTTCCCCCTTTTCTCTTGTTAACATCGTTGAACTTAATTAATTTTCCCGTTCCCTGTGGGATCGACCCCTATTTGCCATTTCTACAAATTAATGAAGGTAAAAAGGTTCATTTAATTTGGCATGCCTCGACAGCACGGCCAGTTATATTTGTGGTTGTGTCTAATATAAACCTCGTACGCATAATCCGAGGTAACTGCCTCTTCAGACGGTTACTGATACTTCTTGTCTCTTCAGTCAGCTTTTTAATTGTCGTTGATTCAGCCAGCTGACTCATCATCTTTGAGCGTCCAGTATCCTTTTCAAGTAGCCTGTTATAGAGACTTATACTTAGATCATTTTTAAGGTCTTATGCAGCAAGGTCTTCACGCTCCAGTCTTGATCATCAAGCCTCCTGATCCTATACTTAGAGTTTTTACAATAAAATCTAAATACATAGGATCCTAGGCTCTAGTCTATTACATGTTTTGTCTTTCATCAAAATCTATACAATATCTTACAGTTACTGATTATAAAGGTCATAACATTTATATATAAATGTCACACTTATAACGTAAATGTCACATCCCAACAACATAAAGGTAACAACTTGAAGTGGAAAAAAGAAAGAAGGAAAACCCAGGTGTGCGGATCCAGGTCGGGTAGCTCTAGTTGCACCAATCCAGATCCGTGCACCTGGTGCATAGCAGCATTTGCGAGTGGGATTATAATTATGAGTAAACGTGACAAAGTTAGTTGAAAAAATATAAGCAAATAATTTTTTTACCATCCAACGTAAGTATGTGTACTTTTCTACCACAAAAGATAAGAAAGTGACATTTTCTACCATATTTTGACTAGGTCATGCTACAATAATTGAGTGATGATGATATACTCGTTTAATTTTATTAGTTAGACTTAATTATATGAATTAGTACCTCGTTTCAGTTAGACTTAATTATTAAGGGTGCCTCATTTAATTACATTTTGTGAAAATGAAAAGTGGCTCGTTTAATTAATTAAGTGGCCCGTATAATTGTCAATTGATAATTAACTAATGCAAATAAAAGTGGCTCGTTCAGTTGTCAAAACATAATTATACATTAAATTAATCAAATTAATTAATCATTCACAATTAATTAATTAATTATTCATAATTATTCCTAATTATTCACTTAAACGAGTTGTTCTGTTGGTCCCAAGTGGTATTAGGCTTAGAGGGGGGAGGTGAATAAGCCTACTCAATTTTCAAACTTTTTCTTTTAAAACCGAATGATAAGTCACTCAGGCAGATCGCTAAAGAGCTTACTGTCCTGAAGGTTACTGCTTGAGCAGTTACCTATAGTGAGCTTAGAGAAAATGAGATTTATGCACAGCGAAAATTCTTTTTAACCAATGCTTCTTTTCTGAAAACGATATGCTAATGAGAGATATGCAGCCGGTTAAAGCAGATAAGCAATAACAAGGATAAGAATAACAGTAAGCTATATCAAGAATAAATACAGCGGTTTATAGAGGTTCAATGGTGGAGTAATCCCTCTACATCCTCTCTACTCCTTCTCAAGGAGGAACTTTGTTAAGTATAAGGGTTGATTTACACAAGCCACGCTTAGACAACCTAAACTTAACAAGAACTGTCAGTCTATCCCACATAGGGTTACTGCATAGTGACCAAACTCAACTAGCCCACACAGAGCTCTTGTTCTTCTACTAAGAATACATATACTTGATCAGGAACAGCCTCCGATCAAACAACTCCTAACAGTCTAAGAAAGTAAATAAAGTGGTTTTCTTCAACAACACAAACAACAAGCTTTTGTATAGATAGCTCTCTATATAGAGTGTGCTTGCTTCAATAGACTGGACTTGAAACTTCTAAAAGTGGAAAGATAGTGTGTTATATAGCTTGAGTTCTTTGATTGCAAGAGTTTCAGGTTTCAAGTGTCTTCCAAGTCCAGTTCTTCTATTATTTATAGGTGATGAGAAATCTGCCCGTTGGAGAGAGCTTTCTTCTCGCAGCATGCATGGGGCAACGTGGCTCCTTCTGACTTGCTCGTACAAGGTTGTTGAGATCGTATGTATCTGTTGCTGCAATCGTCATACCCAGTCTGACATATCTTCAGACTTCCTTTTTGCTTTTAGTACGTGACATCATTTGATTGGATGAGTTTGCGGCTGTGCCTAACGTAGACCTCGTACATGAATTTCGAGATAACTGCTTCTTAATATGTTGTTGATGCTTTGTGGTTCTACAGTTGGCTTCAACTTACTTGTCTCTTGTACATCTAGCAAACTCAGCATCCTTGTGCAGTGATCGTACAGTATCCTTTTTAAGCAGCCTGCTGCAGAGATTTATGCTTAGATCATTTTAAGGTTTTATGCAGCAAGGTCTCTACGCTCCAGTCTTGATCATCAAGTCTTCTGATCCTATATTTAGAGATTCTACAATAGAATCTAAATACATAGGATCATAGGCCCTAATTTATTACATGTTTTGTCTTCATCAAAATCTATACAATGTTCCTTACACGTTCAATTTATTTTAATTAGTTAAACGATCCATTCAATTTAAATTCACTTTATTTATGTTAAACGAGCCATTTCATTTATTTACTTAGTTAGCTCGTTTAATTAATTAAATTGAAAAATAAAAGTAACGTTCAACGAGACACTCAATTTAAACACTAAATTAATTGAAAATTACTTAATTGAGAAAATGGAATTTAGTTGCTCGTTTAAGCACTAAATTAGTAGCTCATTTAGCCACTAAATTAGTGGCTCGTTTAAACACTTAATTGCTCGTAAACACATTAACTTAATTGAGAAAATGGAATCATATAATTAATTTAATTTTCCATAAGTGGCTCGTGGAATCATATAATTAAATTTTAGTAGTGTTAATTAAATGAGCCACTATTACATTTATTTTCAGGGAATGGCTCGTTGAATCGTATAATTAATTTTAGGGGTGTTAATTGAACGAGCCACTATTATACTTTAAACGACCCACTATTAATTTTGCACTATGAATTAAACGAGCCACTGCTTCAATTTAATTTTATGGAAAAATAATTAAAGGTACTACTTAAACGAGCCACTATATAATATAATTCAATTTAATTAAAGAAATTAAACATTCACTACTTGAACGAGTCACTATATAATATAATTCAGTTTAATTAAAGAAATTAAACGAGCCACCACTACCCATAAACGAGCCACTATATAATATAATTCAATTTAATTAAAGAAATTAAACATTCACGAGCCACCACTAGCCATAAACGAGCCACTATATAATATAATATATAATTCAATTTAACTAAAGAAATTAAACATTCACGAGCCACTATTTAATTAAACGAGACATTTGTTGAATCATATAAATAGATAGTGGCTATTAATTCACAAATTAAATGAGGCATTTGTTTAATTAAATGACACATTCACGAATCATATTTAATTAAAAATTAGCCACCACTAAGGCTGAAAACAAGCCCAAACAAACCAAACAGTAAGATTTTCAAGCTTGGTTTGAAAAAAAAAAGAAATTAAGTATGAGCTCGGCTCGAGCTCGAAGCAGCCACATATTTTGTGTTTGGACTTGGATTAAATGAAGATGGTTGAGTTCATAAAGTGCTCGACTGGGCTCGAGAATCGAGTTTGAACAAAAAAGTCAATTATTTCAGCTGAATTGTCGTGTGAAAGAAAAGAACCATGTAATGATTTTAACTTCCTTCTCTCTGCAAAAAGAAAGATTGATCCACTTTCTTCAACTATTCCAAATAAAATAATACTTCCTAATTTTCACCAAACATATAAACAAAAACAATGATACATAGACCACAATTAGGAAAAAGAAACATTAAATAAAATTGATATTTCAACACTAATACCACAGTCATGTTATCAACCTTGAGAAACAATCATGAAATTAAAATTAAGATTCTCATCAAATAGTCATTAACTCTAAGAAAACCATAAAAGTAATTCTAGTACTTTTAAATCCAAATGATCTCAATATTTCTATAACTTTATAAATTGCTAAGTGAATCAAAGTAGCTTCGACACTGCCTTATGCAACTTCGTTCAAATCAACCTTTTGCATGTCGTCATCCTCAAACTGCACAAATAATTGTACATATAAATTAAACATAGTCAAGATTAAATTCAAATTTTGAGAATGACATCGTATTTAAGAAATACCTCTACAGATTTTGTAATTTGACATTCAGAGCGCAACCAATCTCCCATACAAACTAGTGCTTGAACAGTCTCGGGCTTCAAAGAACTTCGATATTGATCGAGAACTCTCCCACCAGCACTGAAGATAGATTCTGAAGCCACGGTTGTTATGAGAATTGATAATATATCTTTTGCCATGTTGGATAAAGTTCGAAACTTCAAAGTGTTTGCTTTCCACCAATGTAAAGCACTAAAATCAGCATCCAATTCTTCCTTGCATAAAAAAAGACCTTCTTCAAGGTATATGTCCAACTCAAATTTTTCGGGAACTATGGAATCCAATTTTTTTGCCCATAAATCAAATTTCGTCCTACCTTTCGTTTTACCTTTTACTCTTGTAGGATTTTCAGCTGATGAACTCACCATTTCTGAACTTTCATTTGATCTCACATTTTCAAAAGTACGATTAGAAATATATTCTGCATAGAGCTCACGTAAGTAGAAACGTACCAACTCAATCTCCTCAACAGCTTTAGAAGCTGAGTATATTTTGGAGTAACAAAATTCAATCAATTTCATCTTGTATCAAGGATCGAGAACAACACCAATAGCCATCAACAAACTGCAATCCCCCCAATACTTTATCAAAATTTTCCCTCATTTTCAAAGCTAATTTTTTCACAAAATCCTTATTATCATCTGCTGACTTTTATTTAAAATTTATCTTATTTTCCAAACTTCAAGCAAAAACAAATTTGATGTTGGATAATTTACGCTAGAAAATATATGTGTGGTATTACTAAAAGCTTCCAAAAACTTATATACCTCAAATGCTCTATCCCAATCTTCTGAAGATGGCAACCATTGATAATGTGGAAAGATTCCAACATCCTTAAACACCAAAGCAGATTCCAACATTGCATAAGTTAAATTCCATCGAGTTGGCACATCAAGGATCAAACCTTTTGAGGTTGGAAGTTGTAGTTGTTTTACTATCTCGGTAAACCTATGAAATCGAGATGGTGACATTTTAAGATATTTGACACTTTCACGAACATTTTAAATGACATCTCGTATTTGTTGCAGGCATCTTGCACCATAAGATTCAACACATGGGGACAACATCGAACATGAAAGATTTTTCCATCAAAATAAAGCTTTCCTTTTATCAAAAAATTATGTTTCAAGTTCCTCACAGCTACATCATTAGAGAAAGTTGTGGAATGTTGTTAACTCAGAAATCACCTGTAGAGCTCAGAACTAGACCAGATTCATTTTGGACAAAAATGGAGGAAAATGAGTAGAACTGGAGCTAGCTTACTCTGCAAAACCGGCACGTGACAGTTAAAGTAGTTAGGGTTCTTGTCCAGACTGCGGAGCTAATAACAGAAATTCACGCTCGATTCGCTGGTGTCTCTAGAAATTGATAACGGGCTTTTGTTCTACATATATAAGGGTGTATTCAGTTGTTTTCATTCATTCAATTTTGTTGTAAATTCAGTAAGATTAGCAAGTGTTAGGGTTTGAGAGTTCTTAAGAGAAAACCCTAATTTCTGGGGATAATCTTGTAACTGAGATCTTCATCTTCTTCGTAGTGAATTGTTCTGATTTCGTTTCCATTAGATGTAGGCTATGTTACTTAGCCGAACCACTTAAATCCTGAGTCATTTTTAATTTCTTATTTTCAATTTTTGATTTATCAAACACCTGTGTTCATCATCATCGTTCTAAGCTTGAGTTCTTCGGTGTTAGCTTGGTAGCTCGATAATCTTAAATCGATTTCTCTTCAATTAGCACCGTCTATGGGAATCGAGATGCAACCAAGATGAGTGGGATGAAGATGGACATTGAAAAATTCTCTGGAGTAGGTGACTTCAACCTGTGGAAAGTCAAGGTGGAGGGGATCCTCTGTTGGAACATATTTAAGTATGTTTTGATGAGACAAAACCACAGAATAGTAACCCTCATTCTATAAGCATAACCAATCTTAAGAGAGGTTACTGCAACGAGGTCACTACAGAAAGATATGACAAAGAAAGCTTCAGAGAAAGGATACTGAAGAGAATGGTAAAAGGAATCGGGTTAACTAAAAGGATACTGATGACTGCAGGAAGCTACTGGAATAGACCTTGCCGAAGCAAAGTACAAAGCAGCATGCTACCAGACAGGAAGCTACCTGAGAAACCATGCCAGAGCATACTACAGAGCAGCATGCTACAGAAGTCTCAAGCTACCTGACGGAGCAAACCAGGGAAGGAAGCTCCAAAGTGAGCACGAGGAGGAAGCTACAAAGCTAGCATGGGAAGAAGTCAAAAGTTACCGGTAGAGAGAAGAGGAATGGAGCCAATCAGATAAAGACACGTGGAAAGTAAAAAGCTGGCGTGTATCATTCGGAGTGCGGCGTATTGAATGATGGAAATCTACCTACCTTCAACGGATAGATTTCCTAATCTATAAATAGAAGAAGACTGAAGACTAAAGGTGTGCGAGTGAAAAGAAGCGAGCACAATAGAGCATGGAGAAAAGCTCGTTGAGAGAAGAGCACAAGAGAAGAGCGCAAAGGAGAGCTCAAAAGAAAATGCTCAGAAGAAAGGGGGAAGGGCATACAGAAAAGAAGAAGAAAAGAGTGTACAAAAGATAACAAGAGAGAAGAAATCTCAAACACTCTATGCCCAGAAACGCGTAGTCAGTCACACAATCCAGGCAGCAAGCAACAGCTGATCAACCTGCAAAAGAAGCCCAAGTTTGCTGCATCCAGTTGAAGAAGAAGAAGAAGACAAACCCTTTAAGGACTGTCCAGGAGTGCTTAGGTAGGACTAGGATCCTGATAAGCTGTCTACTTTCTGAAGAAGAAATTGAGGACCCTGAGTGGGTTGAGTAGGATCCTGTGTGGGTAAGTTAGGAAAGTAGGCAAGCAGCTGTGAGCAGCTATATGTAGGCTTGCTACTTACTTGTTAAATGAGTGTTGTAATAGATAGGACTATGTAAATCAACAAGCTTAACAAATGTTCCCTCTTGAGAAGAGACAGAGAGGATGTAGAAGGGTTACTCCACCTTTGAACCTCTGTATATATATGCGTTTATCTATGCTTATTGTCCTATATGCATATCTTAATTTAGATACATGTCTTGCATATTGAGTCTTTACAGGAGAGGAAACTTCCGCAAAATAACTCTGATAAGTAACCTCCCAAAAGGTTACTGTCTCCCGACCTAAGCCTCCTGGAAAGAAGAAAAGTTTGAAAATTAGTAGGCTTATTCACACACACCCCCCCCCCCTCTAAGCCTATTATCACTTGGGACCAACAAATGGTATCAGAGCAGGATGGATAAAATATCCAACGAATGATATCTGATACCAACAAATGGTATCAGCGCCTGTTGGATGAAATGCAAGATCTAATCGATCTATCCAGATCCCATCCTTGATAAACATCTCTCTCTATCTCTCCCTCTCTCCCCCTCACATCATAGATCAGAAATATCCATTGCCTTTGTTGAAAGGATATGATTGATGTGAAGACAACAAGCAGTTAAGAAGGATATGGAAAATCAAGCTGAGTTGTGAAGAAAATCTATTCAGAAGCAGGAAGTTGGTGGACAACAAGCTATGTTCGAGGAACAGGCTGTCAAGTAGGAAGCTGTGCCTGAGGAGCAAGTTCCTATTTAATGAAGAAGCAGATCGACAAAGTGAAGCTGGTTGCTGAGCATGAAGAAGAAGCTGATACAAAGCAAAGCTAGGGAGTATGGACCATACTGGATCTTCTAATCTATAGCAATAAGCAAACATGTAACCATAGAAGAGGATGCCAAAGAAGTCAAGCGAAGGAGTGTAAGAAGATAACCTCACTTCATCAACCAGACCATCCTCCAGAAGGAAGTAAGGGATGAAAGAGGATCTACTCTTTAAACCAACTCTTAAGAAAAGAATAACGATGACCAGGTATCTCGCTCTAATTTGCTCTTATGTCTTTAGTCTCACTTAGTTTTATCTTGTTAAGAAACTCAAGTGATTACATAAGAACCAACGATCAAGAAAGCCAAATGAAAGAATCTTCAGAGGACTGAAGATAATAGGCTTGAAAGACACTGGTCACTTGACTTGAAAATGAGAAAGGAAGCATGTACGTTAAATTCCAAAGAGGATGTTTCACCTACTCATACAGAAACCTCAGAAGTACCTAAGGTTGTACTGAAAGTGACCCTACATCTTAAAAGAAATAATCATGAAATAAGGGAGAACCTCTAGTACAAATCAAGGTAACTCAGCAGGCAAAGGAGTTAAATTCTTGAAGAAACTCAAAGGATATGGATATGCTGTAAAATGTCTGCAACAACCTGACATTCCCTGAGGAAACCAAGCAGAACATCAACTCATAAAAGGAAAGAAAATTGTCTACCTTACTGGATCGTATCTTACTTTGTCTTTTCTATACCTAAAGGAGTTCATACTCTAAAGAGATACAATAAGTAAACACCTGCACACACCTTCTTTTTGCTTACTGTCAATAATCTTAAAGGAAGCAAACTATCTCTACAACAACTGTAGGCTGTGAGGAAAGTCTAAGTTCCTAAAAGAAAATTAACCCAAGAGGACCTATACTCGTATAAGTACCTATGTAACAATATTCGTTCTACAGGTACCTTCAAAAGGAAACAGACACCACAGAGCAAACCATAAACAACCGAAGCAAGATGTGATTGCCACAGGAATCTGAAAACTCAAGAGAAGGTCAACTCACCCTCAGACAATAGGCTACTGAATTCAGGGGGAACCTTTGACGATATGACAAAGCTCTGACTACAAGTGCTGAAAATCAGGACGCTAGACACCAGATGGATGGATACTAGGTCGCTGAACATCAAGTCACTGCACACCAGGACGCTAGACACAAAGCTACTGGATACTAGGTTACTGGACATTGGAGTACTTGTCTACAAGTCACTGGAAAGGAGGTCACTGGTAGGTTACATCTCACCAAACACAGCAGTTACCTAAAAACAATCGGTAACGTGTGTACATAAAAAGCGGACCACCTTTTTCAGAACCCTTGGATATCAGCCGTGAGATCAAGAAAATCTAAGGGCTGAGAATCAAGTGTTGACCAAACACTCAAGCAATCACCTCATGCAGAGAAGAAAATAAATAAAGCTGTGGAAACTGCCAACAACTTTATTGGAAACCGGCGAAGCAGTTAATGAGATCTTTAAGAAGATAAACTTAACCGTAGGATCTCATGGAACATTCAAAACAGGGAGTATCTCAAACTCTATAAATACATGAACTCCTTACTTCATCTTCATTCATATATCCTCTCTCTCTCTCTCTCATCCTTAAACATAATGGCACTAGATTGTTGGAAACCATTCTCTCAACTCTTTCTTAGAAGCACATTCTCTGTAAATAATCAACCAAGCACACCTCAAATCATGAAGAATCACTCCTTACGCTCAATGCTTACCAAACAAAGCTTTCTTAGAAGAGTTGATCTTCTAGCATGTCTTCCTCACCTCAAATCCGAGGGTGCCTGAGGACTTGCGCCTAAGGTCTCCTCTTAGAGGTCGGAAGTAGAGTTGGAGGATCTCTCTCCAGTTACCCCAGAGATTTAGCTCATTATTGATTATGACAAAAAAGGGGGAAGAACTGTGAAGGATCTTGGAAGATAAAAAGTCTTCCAAAGGTGAAGAAGAGAAGATTCAAGCCCTTCTATGGGGTGAATTCTCTTCTGTGTCCAAGAGAGTGAGGAGGAGGGGACAGTTACAAGAGTTGGTGAAGATAGGGAAGAAAGAAAGGCTGCAGCAAGCTATTGCGCCTAAAGCTCCTCTGCCACTTCATGCTATACTTCGACTGAACCTTCTTTCTTTCTTCTTGCGACCTCCTCACCTTTTTAGCTCTCCTCCACAATCAAAGAGGAAAATCAATTGGAAGCAAGAATCTACATAGAAGAGGAAGAAGCTAGAAAGAAGCTGGCAGCAAGCTAAGGGGGAAAGGAAGACAAAAGCAAGAGAAAGAAGAATGAGTCTAGATAGAATGTCTATATTGTACTTAGCTTGCTACATTGTACTGTAAATATTTTGTCTATATAAAATATCTTATGTTTTCTAAAGCTTACAACCTTTGTTTTTTACTCATATGTGATTAAATGAAAGCAGCCTATTTAAAAGTTTCTTTTACTTATATATCTGCTTTATGTGCTTGAGAGATTATGACCTTTTGATCTTCTGCAAAGGTTTTGTCATCATCAAAAAAGGGGGAAAATTGTTGGAACATATTTAAGTATGTTTTGATGAGACAAAACCACAGAATAGTAACCCTTATTCTATAAGCATAACCAATCTTAGGAGAGGTTACTGCAACGAGGTTACTGCAGAAAGATACGACAGAGAAAGCTTCAGAGAAAGGATACTAAAGAGAATGGTAAAAGAAATCGGGTTAACTAAAAGGATACTGATGACTACAGGAAACTACTGGAATAGACCTTGCCAAAACAGAGTGCAAAGCAGCAAGCTACCAGACAGAAAACTACCTGAGAAACCATGTCGGAGCATACTACAAAGCAGCATGCTACAGAAGCCTCAAGCCACCTGACGGAGCAAGCCAGGGAAGGAAGCTCCAAAGTGAGCACGAGGAGGAAGCTACAAAGCTAGTATGGGAAGAAGTCAAAAGTTACCGGTAGAGAGAAAAAGAATGGAACCAATCAGATGAAGACACGTGGAAAGCAAAAAGTTGGTGTATATCAGACAGAGTGCGCTGCATTGAATGATGAAAATCTACCTACCTTCAACGGGCAGATTTCCTAATCTATGAATAGAAGAAGACTGAAGACTGAAGGTGTGCGAGAGAGAAGAAGTGAGCACATTAGAGCATGAAGAAAAGCTCGTAGAGAGAAGATCACAAGAGAAGAGCGCAAAAGAGAGCTCAGTAGAGAATGCTCAGAAGAAAGGGGGAAGAGCATACAGAAAAGAAGAAAAAAAAGAGTGTACAAAAGATAACAAGAGAGAAGAAAGCTCAAACACTCTATGCCCAGAAACGCATACTCAGTCACATAGTTCAGGCAGCAAGCAACAGCAGATCAACCTGCAAAAGAAGCCCAAACTTGCTGCATCCAGTTGAAGAAGAATAAGACAAACCTTTTAAGGACTATCTAGAAGTGCTTAGTCAGGACTAGGATCCTGATAAGCTGTCCACTTTCTGAAGAAGAAAGTGAGGACCTTGAGTGGGATGAGTAGGATCCTGTGTGGGTCAGTTAGGAAAGTAGGCAAGCAGTTATGAGCAGCTATGTGTAGGCTTGCTACTTACTTGTTAAGTGAATGTTGTAATAGATAGGGCTATACAAATCAACAAGCTTAACAAATATTCCCTCTTGAGAAGAGGCAGAGAGGATGTAGAAGGGTTACTCCACCTTCGAACCTCTGTATATCCCCGTGTCTATGTGTGCTTATTGCTTAACCTGCATACTCTATGATAAGGTTGCACATCTTCTATACTTGGCTCTGCAATGAAAGAAAAGTTTCCTCAACCACTCTGATCAGTAACCTCCCAAAAGGTTACTGATCCTAGAATTGAGCTGATAGAAGAAGAAAAGTTTGAAAATATAGTAGGCTTATTCACCCCCCCTCTAAGCCTACTACCAGCCTATTTGGGACCAACATCAGTAAAGATAAACACAAAGTCTTATAGAGGTTCGAAGGTGGTGTAAGTCTTCTACATCCTCTCTTCTCCTTCACAAGAAGGATATCCACTAGAGCTTTAGATTTGCAGGACTTTTTTCCTACTAAACGTACTCTAAGGATTTTAAACAAGTCTACTAACGTTCTTACTCCTTTCTTAGGTTTCAGCAACTAGACATGATCCGCACAGGATGTTGTCTTCAACAAGACCAAAAACACACAGCAAGGATTTATCTCCTATCAACTGTGGACACCAAATAAAACAACCTACACACATAGTATATTAAAGGTTTATAAGCAAAATCTTCAACTGTGGTGAAGCTAGAACACTCCTAGAATCTTCAATGGTGGAATGCTCTGCTTCGGGTTGAGTGAGGGACTGAAAGAGTTGGATTTTTCTTTAAGCTCAATAATCGCTATAAGTTGGAAGTTCAGTGTGTGATTTCAAATTTTCAGTCCTACTTCCTCTCAGCCTCACTCCTTCCTTTTATAGTTGCTGGAATGCTCCAGTTGAAGGGTGCACATTCTACGCATCTTCATGTAAGCCCATATCATCTGCTGCTGCATCCTAACCGTTGATCCATTCACGCTCAAGTATATTCTTGTTTGATTCGATCTGGATGCTCAACATTCTTCTTCCATGATTTTCATGATCTTCAAGGTACACCCTAATTAATGCGCTCCTGAAAAAGTAGAAGACAATCTCCTCTTCAAGCTTCAGGGCTATTAATTGCGGTTGTCCTTCTTGTTGCAGTTTACAGGCGGTTGCTCAGGCCAGGTGCCAGCTCTTCATTCGCTCGTCGTCCTTGTATTTGTCCTTTATGCTTCAGTCGGTCGAGCACTGCACCTTCAACTAAAGTTGATGTTTCCTCGTATCAGCAAAGAACATGCAGCGGGTGTTGAATCCTTCGAGGTTGTCCCGCTGGACATATCTCACTTCAGTTGCTGCAACTTCTTCTCCGTTGCTGCATCCAGACTCACTACATCCAGTAGTTGCAGTGTCCAGCGTGCAACATGCAACAAAGCAGTTCTCCTTCAGCTCTTCCAAGTTTAGCTCACTGAATGTAGACTTCTTCTTTCCATGTTGCATGTAACTTGCAATTTTTAATTTCAGTGGAAGACTTCAGGCAGACCTTTGCTACTTATTGAACCTAAAAACTAAGTGGGAAAATATAAACATTAAGAACACAATAGGTTACAACGGGTTTTGTCTCATCAAAATATATCAAGGGTTCTTATTATAATAAGCAGATTGAAAGAGAAGCTCAAATCACAGTTTGAAATGAAAAGGCTAGGAGATGCAAGGAGGATTTTGGGTATGGACATAAGAAGGAACAGATAGAAGAACAACTTATTCTTGTTTCAAAATTATTATATACACAAAGTACTCAGAAGATTCTTCATGCATGAAGCAAAAAGTGTCACTACTCCTCTGGGAGTCCAATTCAAACTCACAGTCAAACGGAAGCCAGAAACAGAAGAAGAAATCAAATACATGAGGACAGTACCTTATCCAATGCAGTGGGGAGCATGATGTATGCCATGATATGTAGTAGACATGACATTTGTTGGTCCCAAAACTGTTGTAGGTAGGCTTAGAGGGGGGGTGAATAAGCCTACCTTCTTTTAAAACTCTTCTTCTATCTTTATCGGCTCATTTCTAATATCAGTAACCTTTTTGGAGGTTACTGATCAGAGTGGTTTACGGAAGTTTATTACAGAGCCGAGTAGAAGATGTGTAGCTTATCAGAGAGTATGCATGTAGCGCAGTAAGCAGATAAAGATGTAAGGATGTATAGAGGTTTAGAAGGTGGAGTAATCCTTCTATGTCCTCTCATCCTCCACTCAGGAGGGAACATTTGTTAAGCTAGTTGATTTACAAAGACCTATCTATTACAACCCTCACTTAACAAATAAGTAGCAAGCCTTCACACAGATGCTTGCCTACTTTCCCTTGACCCACACAGGATCCTATACTATACCCACCGAGGGTCCTCACTTTCTCTCCTAGAAAGTGGTAAACTCAGCAGGATATTACTCCTCGCACTGAGTACTCGGAGACAACCTTTTAGAGAGGTTTATCTCCTTCTTCTTCAACTAGGTGCAGCAAGCTTGGCCTCCGTTTGCAGACTGATCTGCTGAAGCTTGCTGCTCGACTGGTAGACTGAGTGTGCGTCTTCATTTGGGGTGTAGAGTGTTCGAGCTCTTCTTCTTTTCATCTGCTCTATTTGAACACTCTTTTCTTCTCTAAAACTTCCCCCTCTTGCTGCGCTTTTCTCTGCGAGCTTTGGATATTCTGATGTGCTCGCTTTCTTCTCTGTTGCGCCCTTGTGCTCTCTCATTCTCTTCAGTCTTCAGTCCTCCTCTTTATAGGTTGTGAAATCTGCCCGTTGAAGGTTGACAGATTTCCTATCGTTGATGTGTCGCACTCCTAACACACGCCAGCTTTTCGCTTTCCACATCTCTTCTTCTTGACTCATCTTCTCTTCTCTCTACCGGTAACTTCTTCTGTCTACCGGTAACTTTGACTTTCTTCCCATGCCTGCTTTGCAGCTCCTTCCTCTTGCTTCACTTTGGAGCTTCCTCTTCTGGCTTGCTCCTTCAGATAGCTCGAGGCTTCTGTAGCATGCTGCCTCTGCAGTATGCTGTCGGTATGGTCTTCTTAGGCAGCTTCCTGTCTCGCTGTATCCTTCTTTGGCGAGGTCCCTTCCAGTAGCTCCCTGAATTCAATAGTATCTTTATCAGTGCACCAGATTCTTTTTAACCATTCTCTTCAGTATCCTTCCTTTTAACACTTTCTCTATTTCTTTGAATCTTCTGCAGTAACTCTATTGCAGTAACCTATCCTAAGATTGGTTATGCATATTTAGAGTTACTTAAGGATTTATCTCATCAAAACATTTTATAAATGTATCCAACAACATTGCATATGCTATGAGTATGGTGAGTAGATTCATGTTTGATCCTAGGAAACACCATTGGGAAGCAGTAAAATGGATGATGAGGTATTTAAAGGGCACCAGTAACCTTGGTCTCATGTTCACTAAAGCAGCAAGTGCTGAGAGTATTCTTAAAGGCTTTGTAGACTCAGATTTTGCAAGTGCTGAGAGTATTCTTGAAGGCTTTGTAGACTCAGATTTTGCAGGCAACTTAGACACAAGAAAATCTATAACAGGGTATGTGTTCAAGTGTTTTGAAATAGTTGTTAGCTGGAAAACTATGCAACAATCAGTTGTTGTTTTGTCAACCACTGAGGCAGAATTTATTGCAATGACTGAGCTGTAAAAGAATCAATTTGGCTAAGGGGAATGCTGAAAGAGTTGGGAATTAATCAGAGGAGAGTTGATGTATACTGTGATAACCAGAGTGCCCTCCACCTTGCAAAGCATCAAGTGTTTCATGAGAGGTGCAAACACATTGACATCAAGTTACATTTTGTAAGAAATATGATATAGAAGGGTGAAGTAATGGCAAGAAAGATCAGCACATATGAAAATCCTACAGATATGATGACTAAAGTATTGCTAGGAAATAAATTTACACTCTGAAGAGTTTGAGCAAGGAACATGGATGATGTTCTATAACTTGAGGAGTCGAAGTCAAGATGATTTGCTAGTTAAGGTGGAGAATTGTGGAATGTTGTTAACTCAGAAATTATCTATAGAGCTCAGAACCGGATTCAGTTTGGACAAAATCGGAGGAAAACGAGTCGAACCGGAGCTAGCTTACTCTCTACAAAACCGGCCCGTGACAGTTAAAGTAGTTAGGGTTCTTACGCAGATTGCGGAGCTAATAACAAAACTTCACGCTCGATTCACTAGTGTTTCTAGAAATTGATAAGGGGCTTTTGTTCTACATATATAAGGGTGTATTTAGTTGTTTTCATTCATTCAATTTTGTTGTAAATTCAGTAAGATTAGCAAGTGTTAGGGTTTGAGAGTTCTTGAGAGAAAACCCTAATTTCTAGGGATAATCTTGTAACTGAGATCTTCATCTTCTTCGTAGTGAATTGTTATGATTTCGTTTCCAGTGGATGTAGGCTATGTTACTTAGCCAAACCACTTAAATCCTGAGTCGTTTTTCATTTCTTGTTTTCGGTTTTCGTTTGATCAAACACCTGTGTTCA
The DNA here is from genome assembly GCA_005771605.1 of Scutellaria baicalensis. Lineage (NCBI taxonomy): Eukaryota > Viridiplantae > Streptophyta > Magnoliopsida > Lamiales > Lamiaceae > Scutellaria > Scutellaria baicalensis. The sequence continues at coordinate 17,459,282 of CM016721.1, read as the reverse complement.
TCATTATCGTTCTAAGCTTGAGTTCTTCGGTGTTAGCTTGGTAGCTCGATAATCTTTGATCGATTTCTCTTCAGAAGCATTATCAAGGGTGATGGATGATATTTTATTCTCAATTCCCCAATCAATCAGGCATTGAAAAATGCAATCAGAAATAGTTAATCCAGTGTGAGGAGGTGCTATTGCACAAAAGTTCAGAATACGTTTTTGCAACCTCCACTCCGTATCAAGATAATGACATGTTAGACAAAGATATCCAATGTTTTGATTAGATGTCCACAAATCAGATGTTAAACTAAATCTTTCAACCCCTTCAAGTATAGTCTTTAATTGCTTATTTTCTAAAGCATATAACTTCATGCAATCACTCCTTAATGTAACTCTTGATATCTTCTCAAATTTGGGATTTAATGTTTTGCATAACAACACAAAGAATTCAAGCTCCATCATTCTAAACGAGTACTCATGCACAATAACCATCTTTGTTAAACATTCTCGTACCTTCTCTTTATCATACTTCACTACAACAAAAAAGGTCAAGGACAACACTACAACGACAACATTTTTAAGCATAAATTGTTGTGGTTTTGAAATTCACAACACTTTCTGCTTAAAGTGTTGAGAAAGATATTTTATTTTTTACTCAAGGACATCACTTTAACAACAATTTTACGGAAGTGTTGTCTTTGGGCGTGTTTTTTTCTGCCAATGACAACACTTTTAGAAAAGTGATGTCTTTGGGCGTGTTTTTTTTTTTCCTACTAATGACAACACTTTTAGAAAAGTGTTGTCTTTGAGCGTGCTTTTTTCTGTCAATGACAACAATTTTAGAGAAGTGTTGTCTTTGAGGTCCATTTCTTAGACAATAACAACATTTCTTCAAGTGTTGTCTTTAAGCATACTCTTTTTATTATGGCAACACTTAAAAAGTGTTATCTTTTAATTATAAGTACATCATTTTTGAAATCTATATATATATATATATATATATATATATATAATAATAAGACCTTCAATAAAAATAGCATAACTAATTTTCCCTCCTAAATTTACATACTATAATTGGAAAGAATTTAGTTACAATAATAAAAAAATTCAAAAATAAAAAGATTTATACTTTTAAGGATTGTAGGGTCCACTAGATTGGGCTATAGCCTATTGATATGCTATGTTAATTATTTTTGTCTTTTTTATATTTATATAAATCACATTCTTTAAATTAAATCATTTTTTTATTTAAATTTTTGTTATAATCTATGATATATCAAATTTATCATTTTTGCATCTAGAATTTAATTGTTCCTTTTATTTTGTATTCACAATTTTGATAACAAGTGGGGTATAAGTGAATGAATGTATACTTAATGCATATTAAATAAGAAATTATGATTTCAAATTAAATGATTTTTCATTTAGAATTTATGTTTAATATATGATTGATCAGTTTTATCGTTTTTATTATAATTTGTTTATTGTAATTTTTAATTTTTAATTTTAATTTTAATGAGACCATGAGACAATTTTAGGGACGTAGATTTTTTAACAAATCATAATTTCAAATTAAATAGTTTCTTCATCTAAAATTTGTTGTTAATGCATGATATTAGATTTATCATTTTTTAAGAATTCTAATTTGTTAATTTACATTGCATCGTAAAAAATAACAATGTATAAATTTGATATTTAAATTTTTGTGCATAATTATATTTAACACAATTAGAAATACAAAAACAAATGACTAAATTAAACAAAGATTAGGAAATAAAAAAATAAAATTTTAAAATACAAAGTTTTAGACTTTTGGAAAAATTAATTATAATGAAAAATATTTTTATATAATTGTTTGGTTTATTTGTCAATTTAAGTGGGTTCAATATTCAGTTATCTACGTTATTTGAATATATATAGCAATATATTAAAGTATTTATATCTTTTCTTTAATTAACTATAAATAATTAAGTTATTTGTTAGACCGAAAATTTCAAAGAAATTTATAATTGTGAACGTCAAGGAATATGCAGTTTTGTCAATAAAATTAATCACTTATTAAGCATGCATCAAAAAATACAATAATATATTTATCATGACACTTATGTCTATATTATAAACTGCAACATGCATAACATATCTTTAGGAGTTAAAATGTTTTTTTCATATCAATTATCGTTTAACATCCATAACACAATAAATGTTTCTCATTAGTGAATTTTTTTTTTTTTACAAAATTGATTAGTGTATAAAATTGGTGTCATTTTTAACAACTTCATATTTTAAATATAGATTTTATAATTCCTTGTTCAACAAAAATATAAATTTATATATTATTATTATTTGCATTTTAAAAATATAATAATATTTAAAATGAGAAACAGTAGAGATAAAATGTCTAAATTCTTATTGATATATAATTTAGGCTACGATAATACTATCACATTATATTATTAAAAAATTTAAAATTAATAAATTAAAGTACAAACCGTGCATCGCACGGGTATAATTCTAGTGTGGTTAATTTGGTATACAAATGATGTCGTACCTTTTCCAAAATAATTATTAATATTTAATAATTACGATTATATATTTATAATGTTGATGTATAATTTTATCGTTATTTTTTTATATTATTATTATGATTACAAAGTGATTGTTTTTTAACTTTGCTTTATTTTTAAATTCTTAAGAAATTAATTTTACATAATGTTAAATTTATATTGAAATTGATGTCTTACCTGTTCAAAATAATTATTAATAATTAAGTATTATAATTGTATTTGAGGTATATACTACTACGTCCCGGTTAAATGTGTCTACTTTGACCGGCACGGATCCTAAGAAAAAGTTATTGACTTTGATTGAATGTGTTATTTTAATATTTTTGAGTGGTAATTTTGTAATTTAAAGGTATAATTTGAGTGCAAAAGTTGTAAAATGAAAGAAATTGAGGGGTAAGAGAGTAAATAAAATTTTGTCATTTTTGGGCTGACAGTTTTAGGTGGGACAAACAAAAATAGAAAGTAGGCAGTTTTAAGTGGGACGGAGGGAGTAATATTTATTGTTATTTTTTTTATTATTATGATTAAAATTTCCTTATCTTTTTCATCTTTGGTTTATCAAATACAGATGATGTTGTTGAATCTTAACTTTTATTGGTGAGATTTTTTTATTGATATTATTTAATCATTGATATTGAGAGTAAATTATTGTTTATTCATATTTAAACTTTTTAATGGTGATAGGTTGATTTACTAATTTTTGGTGGTGGATAATATAATTCATCATCAGGCGGACCTTTTATAAAGCAAACGATTATGTCAACTCACGCGCGGAAAAAATAAGAAAATTGGAGGTCTATCTTTTTCACTTTATATATATATATATATATATATATATATATATATATATATATATATATATTAGATAATAAATAAAGCAATGTACATTTTTTGTCTAGAGGTACTTGAGTTGCTTTCATATATGTGGACAAGGGTTCAAATTCCAGTGGTGGACAATGGTTCCCCCTTAGTGGACAAGAGATTAAATCCCAGTGGTGACAACATTATTATTATGAATTGTTTTATACGATGAGAACAACAACACTTCCAAAGTGTTGTCTATGTTCGATATTTTCTATGTAAAAGACAACGGTTAGCATATATATCGACAACACTTTTAAAGTGTTGTCTATGAGTAATCCACAACACTTTTGAAGTGTTGTCTTTGGGCGCCCCTCTTCGACAACAGTGACATAGACTCTTATACCCAAAACAACAACACTTTAAAATTGTTGTCTTTAAGCGTTTACAATCTTATACCCAGAACAACAACACTTTAGAATTGTTGTCTTTAAGCATTTTTGTTGTAGTGCCTATAAGTAGTTATTGTGCCGCTTAAGCCGCCTCCAAAATCACTTGGTCCCAATGGTTGAGTGGTCAAAAGTCTTTGCTTTTTATTAGAAGCAAGACGTACCGGGCAACTTTTTATGTGACGATGGAATTGGGTGGTTAAGCCTTGAGAATTGATAGAGATTAGTTGACTGCAATACTTACATTTTCCTTTCTGCTTACCATCCTCCATGTTAATAATGGTGAATTCCGACCAAACTGTTGATCTTATTTTTATCATTCTTCTTCTTATCAGTTTTGTTGTCTCCTTGCATCTTACTTTTACCAGTGGAGTCCTTAACATTTTGCTCATCCTCCATCAATTTGGCTATTTGGCTGCTTTCAGAAGATCCCATTTAAAGTTGAATAAAAACTGCAAAGCAGTATATGAAGTTTAGAAAATTATGGAATAAAACTAAACATTCAGAAATCGGAATTACACATACAATTACACAGAATAAACATGTCAGTAAAGCATATAAGAAATAAACAATAGAAAGTAGATGAAAAAACTCACTTAGGACTATTATCAAACATGTTTTAGGCATTACCTGATTGATGCTTTTATCAGAAAGATTGATGGTAATATTTTGGAAAAAAAATAAACATTCAGAAATCGGAATTATACATACAATTACACAGAATAAACATGTCAGTAAAGCATATAAGAAATAAACAATAGAAAGTAGATGAAAAAACTCACTTAGGACTATTATTATCAAACATGTTTTAGGCATTACCTGATTGATGCTTTTATCAGAAAGATTGATGGTAATATTTTGCTGCTCCTACATAATTACTTATAGATGGAATAGAATGAAATGAAGAGATTAAGATTTGAATCCTTGAAAAATCGAATACATTCAAAGAATCAAAATTCACACATGTTTCCAATTGTTGACTCTTGAGTTTGGGATCTTCTCAACTTCAGAATTTCAGTTCAAACAAATTAATGGTTCACATAATAATGGAATGAAGGAAGAGAAAAGTATATGTAATATGAAGAGTTTCAAGAGATGAAGTATATGAAGAGTTGCAAAAGGCAAACTGTTCACAAGCTTAACGATTCAAACATGGGATTGTTATTTGTTCATCTCGGCTCGGTAATATTTACGAACAAAGAATACCGCTTAATCTCGGATTGAAGGAAGAATGAACAAGCCTCAAATGATACGCAGATGAGCCGAGCCCGAATCAAGTACCGAGCTATTTGGTTCGATTTTCAGCCCTAGCCACCACTATTAATTAATGTAAACGAGGCACTAGTTCAGTTCTTTAATGATTCCACAGACATTGATATTCATTCAATGATTAACTTTCATTCATTCCACGAGATTAATATGAGTGGCTCATTCAATACCATTTTATATAACATCAAATTAATTATTAAATCCACTCAAATTAATTAAAGAGCCACTTTTATTTTTCAACTTAACACATTAAACGAGCCACTTTTTCATTTTAAATTTAATTAATTAAACAGGTCACTTTTATTTTTTGATTTCACTAATTAAACGAACAACTACTTTATATAATTATATCTAATTTTTTGAATTAAACGACCTACTTAAACAATTAAACGAACCACTTTAATTTTTCAATTTTACAAATGTGTGGGGTGGAAGTGTAATAAAATTTAATTGAGTGGGGTGAAAGTGTAATAAAGAATAATTTGGTTGTTGGAATTTAATGTTGGAATTTAATGTGTACAAATTCAATAACATTTAACTAATGTTCATATTTTAAATTAAACGAGCCAAATTTCTTTATTAAATATAATAAATTAAACGAGTGAACAAGCCACTTGTAATTAAATTTCATAGTCCAATTTGTAGAATTAAATGAACCACTTAATTAATTAAAAGAACCACTTTTCATTTCATTTCAATCTAAATGAGTCACTATTATTTTTCAATTTCAATATTAAACGAGCAATTGCTTTGCATAATTAGGCCTAATTTTTAAATTTAAACGAGCAACTTAAACAAATTATACAACACTTTAATTTTCCAATTTCCCTAATTAAACGAGCCAATTATAATTAAATGATTTGTCTATTTTATAGTGTTAAGTCTAATCATTTAAATTAATTAAACAAGCCACTAATTATAGTGTTAAGTCTAATTTATGTAATTAAACGAGCAAGTTCATTAATTAAATGAGGCAATTTTAATTTTGAATTATAATAAAATTTAATATAAATCATTTGTTAAATTGTTAAATAAACATATTAAACAAATTATTAGATTTTATATATCACCACTTAATAATTATTCAATCATTGTAGGAAGACTTGATCAAAATGTAGTAAAAAATATAATTTTCTTATATTTTATTGTAGAAAAATAATTTTGTTAAGTTAAATGATAGAAAATTTAATTGCTTATATTATTTTGTGTAAGATGGGCTGGGCTCTCTTATAATTATTAGAATTAGATTGTATTTACTCTTTCTCTGGGCCTCATCAACACACATCAACTAATTTGGACACAAATTGGCTGGGACCAGTTAATGTTAAAATTCTTGACTCTGAGACAAATGAGTAATAATAAATGTAAGAAAATAGAAACCAAATGATAAAACATGAAAAATTAAGAACAAGATTACAAGACAACCCTGTTCCATGAACAATGGCAAGAGTCCTCTAATGTAGATGCTCTAAGGGTTCTAAGGTCACAATGAAAGAAAGTGACAACGAAAATTCTGATTCAAATGTAAATGCTTTTTTGAGTTGCACTTTCAACTGATCGTAGACAGAGTAAGCACGTATGACACGAGTGATATGTTCTCTAGAGCAGGTATAGATCCATTCAAGAATTAACCAAAGAAACTATCTGGTAGAAATAACTTCTAACATGCGTTTTTCATACAAAATTGGCTTTGTATCAGAGTAATTACCCCTCAGACTGAGTGGTTTCAGAGCCACCCTCTCCACTGGTTTCACTGTCTCCTGCTTGTTCTTCTGATTGGCCCTCTGTTTCAGGTTTTGCTGGCCCAGGACCGGCTGATACCTTCACCATTGATGGACGCAAGAGTCTATCACCGAGTTGGAAACCCTTCCTGTATTCTTCAATAACAACACCATCTTCGTATTCTGAGGAATCTTCACGCATTATAGCTTCATGCAGCTTTTGGAAAGGAAGAAGAAGGTGAACGTCAGAAATCGTTGGCAGAAGGGTATATATATAGTCTAAACAGAGAAAGAAGTCAACTAAACTCAATTCTAATGCAGCTTAAGAGCCTGCTCTGAATTGTAAGGATTTAGGAAGTAAACAAACTCTAAGGACACACTGTGTGAACATTGAAAGGATACTCCAAAAAATCATACAGTGCTGAATAAAGAGTGGATTATTATACATTCCCTTTTTTTTCTAGAAAGAGAGGAATGATAAAAATACATTGCCTAAATTTAGGAGAGAGAGCAAGCGAGAGATCTTTTTCAAGATTTAGGATGTAAATACTATCTCTGCTCAAACTCACCAAGTTGGCTCGAATCAACAGATAATTTGTTTGACTTAAAAGCGTATCCAGGTCTTCATAAAACCTGAACAGCCTTTATACAGCTTTTCAACGAGTTCATCTATAACTCTACTAAATTCTGAGCCAACTCGGGAGCTTGCCTGCATTGAGCCAATGACCAGAGTAATTAACAAGGCCATTGAAAGGAATCCATGATTAAAGACATCTTGTCTGTTAATTTTCTTTTACTTTTCGCTTTTGAGGTGGGGTGGGGGTGATTAAAAAGGAAGAAAACTAAACACTTATATAAGACTACTAGTCATCTGAAAATCACTCTGGGAATATGGTATCCAAAGAGAAAGATCACTAATGCCACCAATTTGAGTTGTTTTCCAAATTTAGAAATACCCAAAAGTTGGTGAAACTTACCATAGGATCAAATGGTTTTCCCACAGTTTCTACGGGTACAACTCCAATGGATCCCATAATCTCCACAAACTGCTTGTATATGCTCTGGTAACTCTTAGCGATCTTTTCCTCTCCTTCAGTTTCTATTTTGATCTGGGCTTTAGCTCGCTCAAAATTATCCAAAACAGGTAACAAACTCTCCACAAGTTCTCCTTGTGCATTTGCTACCAAAGAAAGCCGTTCTCTGTCTGTTCGCTTACGAAAATTGTCAAAGTCGGCACTAATCCTAAGAACCCGATCCCTCTCATATGATAATTCTTCAGATATAGCAGCCACCTTCCTCTCAAGATCAATTTTTTCATCTTCCATGGATTTCAGATACGACTCTACTTCAGCAACTTTTGAATCATCGTTATTCGCTAAAGCCTCCTTATACAAATTTAAAGAAGTTATAATCGCAGAACTAGGTTCTTCTGTAACTGTATCAACGGTTTCACTCGAAGCATCAACATCAGCAGAACCATCTACATTTTCCTGCACATCAAATAGAAATGGAAAATAATTATCATTAGATAAATAAAAATTCTTACTTGCAACCAAAACAATTGAATTAGCTTTACTTCTCCTATTCTTGCCCAAGAAAATAGTTATGCACAACATCAAGAAATTAATTCCAATTATCAGCATTGGCCTTGTCATTTGTTAAGAAGCCTATGACCATTAATCTTAGAAGAGAGAATGGGATAACTAGAAATTAGATCATTCCAAATACCAGCAGTGGCCTTGTCATTTGTTAAGAAGCCTATCAACATAGTTCATGTTATTAATCACTTGAAATGCTTTTCAATCCCCAGGTCTTCCACAAAATCACCCTCAACTGCCTTCAAGAACTAATAATGACAGATAATATGCTAGGCAGCTTCTTGCAGACTCGTAAGAATAAATGTGACCTTTTAATGCCGCAAAACCTAACATCACTAACTCAACTCATTAACTCAACCCTAACATCATCAATGATTTATCTAACCATAAAGCACATGAAAAAAATTTATTACTTAGTTCTTTGGAATGAAAAGAAAAGGGGGAAATAAAATATACTACTTCACTAGCTGGACACTATAGTGCTGTCCACAACACAAATTCTTATGAGAAAGCATGTCAACTAAAGCAGAACTCGTCTATCCTATTAAACAAACAACGTCAAGTTCTAGCATAACCGTGCTCGGAAAAACCCCTCAGTATTGTTTATCATAATGAATTGCCAATGCCCTTTAAAATCCAATTTCCACTGCTACACCACAATGGCTCCAACATTCACATTGGGGCACAAAATTTCAGCTAGAATCAATAAAGATATAATTGCATCAATAGCTCCAATTCCTCTCCAACCAAACATATCAAACTTTCAACAAGAACCGCAGCAGCCCACCCACAAAACATAGACGCAAATTTCATAATATGAAAAATAAAACAAAGCCAATGTAACAATGAACGCACAAAAACTACCTCAATTTCAGTTTCGGATTCGGATCCTTGAATCGGGTCTTTCTCCTGCGTCTCCGTTTGGGTCTCCGCAGTTTCTCCATCAGCAGCAAAGACCAAGAATTTCTGAGCAGAGCGGCTCGGCAATTTGAGACTACTCTTACAACCAGCGCGGTGAATCCGACACTTAAGCACTGGAAATCTATTGGATATGCAAGAAACGCGAGTGAAATTGCGAGATATGAGAGAGGAATTCCCCCCACGAGGATTCGCCGCCGATGTACTGAAGGTAGGTGGCGTTTTTATTACAGTGGTAGCCATTGAAGAGAGTGAAGAAAAAACGGAGAAGAGGAGGATAAATGGTGAGAGGAAAGGATTGAATTTGAGGGTTTAATGTGAAAATATAATATAGGTCCTACAATCTAGAATCTACCTAAATTCAAAATTAATAAAAATTCACTAGTTTAAAAAATAATACTTACTCCGTTCTGGTCGAAATTATCTACGTTGACCAGACATGGAGTTTAAAAAAATGTAGTTGACTTTTACTTTTTGTTTTTAAAATTTTATATTTTTTGCTTAAAGAGTAAATTTTTTTTTTTATCATTTATAGGCGGGTAAGTTGATTGGAATAAACTAAAATGATAAGTAGGCAAGTTCGGGTGGGAGGGAGTAATATTTATTCAAATAAATTGAATAATTCTTTACCATTATATTTTTTAATATAAATTATTTTCATTAGAAAGGACATAACAATATATCAAGAAAGTCAACTTATATACAAGTTATACTTTTGATGTAGAATTAGTAAAAGTAATTTTGAAATTGAGAAAATGTTGTACTACATAGTTGGGTTTGGAAAATATATTTTAGAAGATTTAGGGGCATTACTGCAATAACCCGAAACTTGGAGGGCGTGGCTCCGTAATTGACACTGAATCTTTATAGCAGAGAGCAATACGAAAATTGACTTATGCCAAGTCAATTCCACTTCTTCCAACCTAATAAAGAATCCATGAAGCGCCTTGTACAAGCAGGATTAAGCGCTTCTCCTGGCGTTAGCGTTTTCAAACGGCATTAATCATACAATCATCATCATCATCATCATTAAGAAAAAATTGAATCACCCGACAGTAGAGAGAGAGAGAGAGAGAGAGAGAGAGCGAGATTGCTGATTCAAAGTTCCTTTCTCTCGATTCCGTTGAAAGCAAAGAAAACCCTTAACGATCTCTCTCTCTCTCTCTCTTGCCCAAATTTCAGCACTGGGCGTTGATACTTCGCTTGTTCTTTCTCTTTCAAGCATTTTCCCAAAATTTTAGTTTGATTTTTGTCTAAAATGAGTAGCAAAAGAGAAGAAGACAGAAACGAGAAGATTATAAGGGGTCTTATGAAGCTTCCTCCCAATCGTCGATGCATTAACTGCAACAGCTTGGTATTGTTTTCAATTTTTTTCCTCGAACGTTTTGTGCTTTCTGAGCAATCCAATGAATTTCACCATTTCTGGAGAAATTTTTTAGTGATACTGGAAATTTAGTAGCTATTTAAACACCAATAGTGTTTTCTCTTTCTGTAGTAAATCTGTTGCAAGTAGTATTAGGTTTTGAATCTCGAGATTCTGCTGATTATTTAGGGAATGAAAGAAAGGTCCGAGCTTACAATTCGAATTCAACTTTAATGTAGTTTTTGGTGCAAGTGTTTGTTTGAAAGTTGCAATTAATCTTTGTTTTCCAATTAATTTCTGGTGGTTGCAGGGTCCTCAATATGTGTGCACAAACTTTTGGACGTTTATTTGTACTACATGCAGTGGAGTGCAGTAAGTATCCATCAACATATCCCAACTTCAGTAATTGGATTCCCCAGCTTATTAATATGATTGTCTTGTTGTGCTACTTGATATTTGATTCAATGGGTGTGGATTTCTGATTCTCATAGAATATGAATTTAAACCAAAATATGGAGCCATGATTAGTCGCTTGCTTTTACATTGTTTGAACTGGGAACTTGGTCTTGATGTTGGTGTTGAATATTCCTCTCTTTGGTTCTGTAGTTAGATGGTGATATGATCTGTGTGTGTTGGAACTGTATTTTCAGATAACTGGTATGATTTGTTTGCACTCTGTTTTTGCAGTCGTGAGTTTACACACCGTGTTAAGTCAGTATCCATGGCTAAGTTTACTTCTCAAGAAGTGGATGCTCTTCAAAGAGGTGGTAATCAGGTATGAATGTCCATGAGTACTCTTCTTGTTCCCATAGACAATGCTTTTCCATGGTTACTTATGAGACAATGATCTTGCAGCGTGCTAGGGAACTGTTCCTGAAGGCCTGGGATCCGCAAAAGAACAGACTTCCAGATAATAGGTTAAATTATACCATCTGGTTAAATAAAAGAATTGCTTGTTAAAGTTACTCAAGTTTTACACGTGTCTGTCTTGCAGCAATGTTGATAAACTTCGTGATTTCATAAAGATTGTATATGTAGATAAAAAGTATACCTCAGAGAAGCCATCTGATAGGCCTCCAAGAGATCCACAGGTTATACTTCTGGATGAGCACATTTTGTGAATTTGAGACTTACATATTTTTGGGGGTTACTAGTCTTATTACACTGTATAATCATTTTTGAATACAGACTGATATGATTGTGGATTTATCTTGACAGAGCTTAAGAAGCCCTGAAGATGAGACAAGGCGAGCTAGCTCGTATCATTCTTACTCTCAAAGTCCGCCATATGATTTTCAATATGAAGAACGACGATATGGGAAACATGCGCCTGCACTCACTAGAAAGCCTGGTTCAGATCGAGGCCTTTATGAGGGAAAACTTGCTAGTTTTTTGAGTCCCACTCGTTTTAGTAGTGCAAATAATGACAGGTTTTCAAATGTGGGATCTTATCCCAGACTATCGGATTTTTCTGTTTCTGCTGGAGGTGATATTTTCGGGTCTGATATTTTATCACCTCAGAGGGATGTTGGAAGCCCCTTCAGTGAGACTTCCCGAGATGTTTCAGGAGAAGTTCCGGAGCTTAGTACAGCTATACATAATTCTGATGCAAATAGCAGAAGGAATGGAGGAAAAGAATTGCATCCACAGGTCATGTTCAATTATCTCATCTGTATATCTTGGCAAACAGAATAAGTGCTTTGGACTCTGGCGCTTCGCCAGATTTCTAATAATCTAGTTTTAGTTGTTGAAATTGGAGTGTGGTATCCTAATTCCTAATGTTAGCTCCTCAGATTTTAATTTGTATGGTTATGATTATGTCATCATAAAACATTTACAGCCAAAGTGAGTAGCCTTTTAGGGAGACAACCTTAAATTGTTTTATCTTTTACCATATTTGGTTCTGATCTGAGGAATAAAAGGATTACTTATGATGAAACCAGATATTCATATAGTCTGTGTCTAATATATAATATATTTACGAGTACCTCGACCTCACAGGTAAGGGTACACTGACTCTACTGTGTTCCTGTTTACAGAGAACAGCATCTACAGGAAGCTTTGGATCTTTTGATAGCAATTCTCTGTCTTTCAAATCAGTCAATTCCCTGAGCTTGCCTGAAGCTGGCTTTGAACCCGAACAGCCTCAGCAGATTTCTCATGTGGAATCTAAATCTTTCCCTTCTCAACCGCAGTCTTCAGCATCTGGGACCTTCGCTGGCATGGACCTCTTCAGTTTACCTTTGGCACCACAAAATGTCATTTCTATGCCTTCAACTTGTGATCAGCCATCATTGGTTCAATCTGTCAATGTAGTTCAACAATCTCCTATTTCTTCAGTTCCAACATTCACCGAGCAACAATCTTTGCATGTCTCACAATCTTCACCTCTAGACTTATTTGCGGAACTGCCTCAGCAACAATCAGCTGCATCTTTTAACAACACATCTGATGTGGTGATGTCAAATGATGGAGGATGGGCAACATTTGATATGCCTCAGAATGTGGTGCCTATGGGTTCTGAGAATAGTTTTCCTGCTGCAGCACCATCATCTGATGAAAATGTTATACGAAACTTCAACCCGTTTTCAATTGATCAGACTTCTTCCCATCAAGGTTCTGCTGTTCATCAACATTCAGCATCAACACACACTTTTGCGCTTGAAAGCCAACAAAATGTTAATACCTTGAATGCCACTCATGTAAGTATCATCTTATTCTAATTAGAAGTAGGTAACTTTGCTGCTTTTGGTGGACAGTTTGAGATATTTGGGATATCAGCTTAGTCAAACACTATAACCATTTCATTTTGTTTAGAACCACCCATATTCTCTTGGAAGTGTTATATCATATTTAAATTTCTTGCAGGTCTGGAATGCATTTGATGATGCTGGTGCAGTGCAGTCTGTTCATCATGTGCTGAAAAGTGATGAAAAAGCATATCTGCACTCTGCTTCTGATGCTGAGAAATCTCTTGGCTTTGGTATATTTGAGGTTTCTACAATACCCTTGTAAATCCCAGAAAATGTTTCTCTTGGAGGAATTGTTAGCTGACTTTCTACATTGCAGGCTTTGGATAATGATGGCAATATAAGAACTTCAGATGCAAATGTACCCCAGTCGTCTAGTTTATCATCAAATTTCAGCACGACACTGGATGATTTCTCCATGGTTTCAGCATTGGTACATTCATGAACCTAATCGTTTAATGGCATCTCTTATATTTGATTAATCTATTCAGCATATGATGGTTTGTTTCTATCTGTTCTAGGATGGTCCACATTCATTTGTGGCTGATTATAACCCTACCAATCCATTTGATCTGCCCTATGATCCTGAAATCGAACCTACCTCTACAGTAAGTCTTTTTCATATTTCCAAATAGATGTAGACAATATGTTCCACCATTTTATTGCTGCATTATGAGTGTCTTGATGGGTAGGGGAAACTTCCTCTTGTGAATAAACTAAAGAGGTGCCCTTCATTCTATTACATTACTAAATGCTTGTCAAAAGTTTTCTCATTTGCAATTTGAATACATGATTATTTGTCTAGATGTAGTCATGTAGCCTCCTTTTATTTTTCAATCTTTATACCACATTACATATTAACCCTGAGAGTTAGAACTACATCATTTTTAACCAGCTACCCCAAATTCTTTGAGAAATATTCTCCATCCATAGAATTTAGTAATGGAAATACATTTGGTCTTGGTTTCTAATTTCAGAAGCACTATACGTCTTTCTTCTATATTCAGGTTCCTTTTTTTTTAATTATTGATCACATTGGTATTCTTACGATACAATTCTTTATGTTCAGTCTCAGTTCTGGAACATGAGTTCTTTGCAAGCTGCCTTGCCAAACACCCAGCCTTCAGCTTCATACGTTGGTGGAGCAAATGAACCATGGCTTCCACAAAATTCAGTTCCATCCTTTGTTCCTGGTGGAGTTTCATTTGATCCATCTAGTGGTATTTATTTGCGTTAAAAAATCTTCCAGTTGAAGATAATTCTTTCTACTATCCATCGCTTCAACTATGATTTTCTTGTGCAGGCTCTTTGGGATTCATAGCAGGGCAACCACCAAGCAGCCCAATAACGTACGTTGTTTCTCCTTTTCTTTTTAGGCTTAGCCAAACAATAATATCACAAGATGCAGAATGCTGGATTATTCACTATTGTACCACAAAAGAGTCAATATTTTTCAAGGCCTAATCCAAATACAACCAGTACACTTCTATGGAGAAAGATCAAAAAAAATATTGAATAGAAGTTAGCCTCTTAATCTTCTCCATGATCGGTCTTTGAAACTTATAGAATTTGATTTTGCTCTGTTTTTTATTTCGTGAATTTTGGCTTATGGACTTGGCTAGAAATAGACTGTAGGTAGTGCTTTCCTCTACTTAACCAGTCTTATTAAATTGTCACGATCCTTGCAGAAATATCCATCCTCAGGGTTCTCTTGCATCTGTTGGTGGAAATCCCTTTGCATAACACTCACTTTCCTTGTCTCTTTGCAATATTATCGCCTTTGAAGACGGGGTAAACTACCCTTCTCTCCAGTTTCCCATGCCTGGTATACTTGTGTTCTTTGAGAAATCACAACACTGCGTTTGAAAATCGTCCCTACTTTTCTACTCGGTTCTACACTCAGCAGTTTGCATTTTTTAAGCAGTGGCCTTAGAGGTTTTGCAGCCATTGTCGCAGCAACGTCCTCGTTGTGGCTGCTGATTTTGTTGTATCAATATTGCAATAATTGTTTATCTGTATTCAAGTTTCATTCAACCACTGTTTGAATCTCTGGTGATTGTGTAACTAGTTTTTGTTAGGAACAAAACAACAATTCCATTATTGCAAGACTAGTGTGCCATTCTCTTTGTCACTCAATGTCTCTTATCTTCTTTTCTCAACGTTTTGTATCATTAATTACACTTTGTCATCTAAGTTAATCTAAATCCATTTAGCTTTGTCTACCGTAGATAAATCTATCCAAATATGAAAACTTCATAGTTTGTAATTGCTAAAATACCTAGAACGGGTAGCTCTTAATATATCCACTAATGATGTGTAATAGTCTCTTAGTTACGTGAAAAGTAAAATTAATTGATATGTTAAGTATCTGGTACGTCAATAATAGGTATGGTATGGGTAAGGTAGGATAGCAGGACTATAATTACATATTCTTAATAATACGTGAACTATATTGATATATTAAGGATTTTGGGGTCCTCCATGAATTTGAAATAATTATAGGACTTAATTGCAATTTCAAATAAGAGGACTATTTTTCTTCTATGGATTTACCCCAATTTTAGCAGGAAAATAAAGGAGTAGACATTTCTTTGCAGTTGAAAATAGGAATAAATAACTTTTGTCTTCTTCTCCATCTTCATCTACAATATAAATAGCTCCAAAACCCCAACCCCACCCACCTCCGTCCTCGATCCCGCCGTCGCCGTTTCCGGCGCTCAGAAATGGAGAGTGGAAGCATCCTGGAAACAATTGGCCATGAAATCATAGGCGTAATGGCACCTGTATCTATCTGCATGCTCCTCGTTGTCCTCCTCGTCTACACTGTCTACAATCCCTCCGCCGCCGCTGCCGCCTCCTCCACCGTCCGCACCGCCGCTAATTTGGTCTACCTCGAGTCCCCAACCGATTCCACCGTGCAGAAGCTCGAAGGAGCAATCCTAAACGCTCTCGTTTTCGTTGTCATCATCACGCTAGTCACGTTCGTACTAGTCCTTCTCTACTACTACCGTTTCACCAATTTCCTCATCTACTACACCCGCTTCTCTGTGTTCATGATCTTCTCGGCCATGGGCAGCTCCATATTGATTTCCATCATCCAGAGGTTTAACATTCCAATTGACGCCATTACATTCTACATGTTGCTGTTTAATTTCACTGTATTGGGTACGATTTCGGTGTTCTCAAATGGAATCCCTATAATTGTGAAGCAGAGTACGATGGTCGTGTTAGGGATCATTGTTGCCGCGTGGTTTTCACGGTTGCCGGAATGGACGACGTGGGTTGTGTTGGTGGCGTTAGCATTATATGATCTGGCAGCGGTTTTAGCTCCGGGTGGACCCCTGAAGCTCCTAGTGGAGCTAGCGTCGAGCAGGGATGAGGAGTTGCCGGCATTGGTTTACGAGTCAAGACCAAATGTAGGGAAGAATGGTGGGGCTAGGGTTTCAAATTTGGGGCTTTTGGTAACCGCAGGGATTGGGATGAGTAGCGAGAATAATAACAATAATGGCTCTGTAGAGTTGCAAGAACTGATGAGAAATGTTGATAGGGAGAATGGGGTTGAGATTCAAGAAAGGGGGCATTTGGTTATTGCAGTTGATGCAAATGAGAGGACTAATGGGAGTGAGATTGAGGAGGTGAGAGAAGATGCAGAGGAGACATCTCCTTTGATGGGAGATGGTGATTTAATAGAAAGGCGGTCTCATCCAAATGGTAATCCTCGTCGTGCAGATGATAATAGGGAGGAAACCAGTGGCTCGCGAGGAAATGAGGGAGAAGGAATGGAGATGGAGGAAATGAGTCCGAGGGGGATAAAGCTTGGTATGGGGGATTTTATTTTCTATAGCGTGCTTGTGGGAAGGGCGGCTATGTATGATCTGATGACGGTGTATGCTTGTTATCTTGCAATCATATCGGGTCTGGGATGCACTCTCATACTCTTGGCTGTGTGTCGTCATGCATTGCCAGCACTTCCTATTTCGATCACTTTGGGAGTCATATTTTACTTCTTGACAAGACTATTGATGGAGCCATTTCTGGTGGGGGCTTCAACTAATTTGATGATGTTCTGATACAGCCTCTTGCATTTGACAAGGTAAAATGGATTTGCTGATTTTGCTTCCACCCCATTTCGTGCAGGAATGACTCCAAAGGTGTGCAATAAGAGGTCTGGTTTTGTTCATTGGCCTTAAAATTGTTTGTTGATAGATTAAAAGATATATGTGATGAATGTGTATTCAAATACTAGATAAATTGGAATATTACTTCTTTCTCTCCTGCTTAGTTTTGATTCTCTGGTTGTTACATTATGATACCTGTAGTTCTATTATCATTTAGGGGTAGGTTTGGCTATGAAGCTTAACATGAACCTTAACCTGTGAAGTGGAGAGGAGTAACTCTTCAGTTCACACATGATTCAAGCCTTTCATAACGTGACTTAATCTAATTTATTGGATTTTATAGAATCCGGATAAAGAAAGTTCGTATGCTGTTCTTAATACTTAGGGGATTCTGGTTATTAGTGAATGGATGGTAGTTTGCGTTTTAGATGAACAATTAAAAAACACATTAGGTAACAACTTGATCGTTGAATGTTGAGATGCATTAGTCAAAGGTTCTCCATTGCTCAAGAAGAATGGTTCTAGCTTGATACCTGGCATAACCTACACTACTCTGATGATACAAACTCGGGATGATGATCAAATTAAGACATTAAATTTTCAAAGTAGCTCAATTTTGGATTCTGAATGAACCTTTAATAGATCATTGCATGTTGTTGGTAATGGATACAAAACTGTTGAGAAGATGGTGGCATTGTTATGAATTATGATCCGATGATATGATAGATGAAACTATAGATTTTGAATGATTGGAATGTAAACCTCATAATGTCATACATTGTTGATCAAGGTAGAGATGAGCAAAGATGGGTGAGAGATGTGTCCTAGTGGTGAGATTCATCTTCTTGAGCATCAGCATCAGCATCAGCATCCTTGTTAGAAACAACAAGTCGTCCGACCTTGACATACTTCTCCATGAACTTATATTCCCAGTCTTGCAAAACCTCCAACTCAGATTCACTCAGGCCTTCAATGTTCCCTGTAAGGTCTTTGGGGTCGAAAGACATGAGAGCTAGGGCTCTGCTTGCATCCCTACCTGCAAACAGTGCATATGGTCCACCAGGTCCATAGAACATCCTGCCATACAATTTCATCACAACTACAAATAAATACATTCTAAAATCAGATAATAAGATAGCACATAAATAAATTGGGATAAAAACCTGGAACGAGAGACATCGTAGATCTGTCCTTTAATGGCCATGAGCAAGGGCTGGGTGGGGTCGGACCCATCGTACGCTCTCAATTCCTCCTCGGTAACCTCGCCTATCTCAACCGGTTCGCGCTGCGTAATTTCATTCGCTCTTTTGACGGCGACGTAATCATCGGCGGCAACAAACATGCCGCAAACCACCTTGTAAGTCACCAACATCAGCGCCAGAATTGTGAAAAACGCCGCCGCCGACAGCCCCGTGTAGCTGTTGATCGACTCCGTCACTGTCTCCCACAGCGCCATGGATGATCTTCTTCAAGCTTGGTATGGTATGGTATGGTATGGTATGGTATGGTGGAGTTGTTGGATTGGTGCGAAAGAATTAATGGTGTATTCTGATTTCTGGGGTTTGATCAATTCAACCAAAGGGCAAATTAGTAAATCCACATGTGGTTGGTGGGATATGAATATGAATATTTTTATAATTAAATTCCTTAAATTAAGTTATTGCATTATTTTATAATTCACTAGTTTTGTACCCCTACAATATGAACGGGATTAAGTTTATTTTTAAAATATAATATTTAGAATTTAAAAAAGAAATCAGATATGAATTTAATATAATAAAATTATTGATTTAGATATTTTAAATATATAATTAATGTTGATTAACTTTGTATTGTGTATATAAAAGAATACATTGTAATGTTTAAACTTAATTTAAAATTTTTAGAATTTAGGCATAATTAAAAGTGAGGGTGATTAACAAAATCAAATAACTTTTAAAAAATTTGATACACTTAGGTGATAATCATTTTCTGAACCTATCGCATATAATTTTATATATTTTGAATAAAATGAATTATTATTATACTGCTTTCAATTGTAAGTTTTTAAACAAAATAACATACAATTAAGATTACTAAAGATAATTTGCCAAAATCAATTAAACTCATAGTTTAATATTTATGAAATATTATTCTATATACAACATTTGTGGTGATGTTTCTTTACCCAAATCTTTTATCACATATTAAGATTGTTAAACCAAAAATAAACCAAACATGAGGGAAGAAAACCACAAAATATTCATGAAGCAAGGGCAAAAAGAAAAAAAAAGAAAAAAAAAGTCAACATCCATAAGATTATTTTATAGGAGCTCAATCATTTTATATCATAACAACAATCTTTGGTTTCTTCTTCTTGATAAAGGTCAAAAACTCATCGTTCAATCATTTGTTCACTTGATATTTTTCTCAGACAGCTTATGAAAAGTAAACACTTTATAAGAAATACGAAGTAATAGATAGAAAATATGATTTAAAAAAACTATTTTTATGTATCTTTGTGAAATGAAAAATAATCAAATTTGTAGATTATATTTATGATGGGAAATTATTTAATAATGATTAACATTAGATCTATGAGGTCCCGTTTGGTAATTAGGTACGGATTGACAGGGATTGATAAATTTTGTAGGATTGCACTGTTTAGGTTTATAAAAAAGTTGTTTGGTGTGTATGTTTTGTTGTGGGTTTGTTTAATAGTTTTTTGTTTGGTATGAATGAATAGAGGTTTGTTTAAATTAGTTTGTTTATAAATTAGTGTTTGGTATATGGGTTGATATGGATAAAATTTGGTAAATGACTAAATTATCCCTCATTTCAAAAAAATGGCAAAAAGACCAAAATCCGAAAAAACTTCCCCAAATTGAGTTTGAAAAGAGGAAATTTGTACTTTTTTCTTCTCCCCACCCTTTTCCTCCCTCGAATTCGATCCTCTGTTCTTCATCTTCGTCGATCAAGTAGTTACTGGCGTATTTGAGGCGTTTTCCGGCGCTTTCCCGACGGCGGATTAGCCCATCGACGGCAGCGTCGCACAACGCCATGCTGCATGTGGGGCGGCGCCGCTATTCCTGCCACCCTATCTCCGCCCACCTGCCGCCGGCCATCCACTACCAACTTCAACGAGCCCGCCACTGCCACCCATTTCCGCCGCCGCCGCCGCCGCCGCCGCCACCGCCTGATGACGAAGACGGCGACAAGATTGATCCTAGATATGGCGTCGCCAAAAGATTAGTCCCATCTGGCCCCAACCCCCTACACAATTGATCATAACCCATTCTTTTTTTTCTTCCAGAATCTTTACATCAATCTTGACCACATCCATTCCTCTCTCTCATCTCTCTCTCTCTCTCTCTGCAAATTTGAGGAGCCATTGTTTTCTTAACGTATATGGGACTTAATGGCCTCAATTTCTGTGTAGACTTGGCCTCAATCGGCTTTGCCGTCGTTCGAGCTTGCGTCGGAGGGCCGCGGCTACGTCGCCATTCTCAGGGGAGGTCACCTATCTCCTGCCTCCTGCCTCTCGATTCACTAGGGTTAAGAAATGTTCCAATGGCAATTTCTTTGTTTTAGGGAATTGCAAGAGTGTTTTTGGAAGAAGAAGATGAATAGTAAGGGCAAATCAGAGATTTACGAGGGAGTACTATTCACATGGTATTAATCCCACCAAAGAGGCCGAGATTACAAACCCAAGGATAGTACAGCCTAGAGCCGGCAAAATGGGCCCGACCCGATGGGCCGGCCCGATCGGCACGAAAATTAGGCTGGGCTGGGCCTAGAAAAAGGTGGCCCAAAAAGTGTCGAAACTTTTTGGCCCGGCCCAATGGCCCGATGGGCTATCTGGGCTCGGGCCAATTTGGCTCGTTGGGCTTGGGCCGGCCCGATGGCCCATAATTTAAAAAAAAATATACACATTTCTGAAATAAAAATGAGCCTGAAAAGCCCAATGCCAAACTAATCCCAAAAGACATGCCCCAATACTAACTTGAGTTCAGAAAAGGAAAGCTGAGAACAAAAAATAAAAAACCAAGCCCAAGGAAAGAAGGCAGATAAGCAGAGAAATTATCCAAGAAATCACAATCACACTTTTACACTTTCTTCTCAATAACCCTAGCCTAATTTCTCTACGATTTCATCTCCATTGAAGGTAACCAAATGCTTTGCTTTTCCTTCCACTCTCTTTGCTTTTATACATTTTCTTTCCCTCTCACATCTTTGTTCAAGACTTATTAGCTTTCTAATTTTTAATTCTTATGTTAGTATTGTAATGTTATTAATTTAGATATGTAGATGATTGAATGATCTTATTTTAAAATTTTTATTCTATATGAACTTCACACTTATAAATTTGTTGTGGTGATACGTCGTATTAATATATATATATATAAGTATATATATTTGATTTGTTTAAAAAGACGATGTGGGCCGATTTGGCCCGTTGGCCCATACGAGGCTGGGCTGGGCTACAGATTTATGGGCCCGAACTAAGGATGGGCCGGCACGGCACGGCACGAAACTTTCATGTGGCCCGTCGGGCCGGGCCGCCCGTTTTGCCAGCTCTAGTACAGCCTAATCCACACGGGCCAAACCCGGGCCTTATGATAAACCCGGGCTTCAGACACGGATACCAAACATGAGTCTAGCCTAAATATCAATCCATACCCACCCATATCATGGATACCAAACATGGCCTGATTATATAAAACAAAATATTCACAAATATGATTCATTTTCCAAATCCAAAAATAAATCAAAAATACTCATGTAAACTAAATGATAATTTGAACATATTATTTGTGTTAATCAACTCAAATGTGTAAAAAAAACTTCAATCATTTAGAGTTCAACTATATAATATTTTTAAAATCACCAATATTTTTCATTAAGTAATTATTTAAATAGTCTATTCTTTAAACAATTTCCTGAATTTGATTAAGTTTCCTTTATAAATAATATGTTTCTCAAAACATTAATAATATTTTTTAATATATATTTATTTTACTTTTAAAATAATTAATAGTGAAATATTTAGTCGATGTAGTTCTATTTATTTAAATTGATAGAATCGAATCATATTAAAAAAAAATAGTAATATTGTGGTGATGAAATAAACTAATAAACTAATATATTAAAGTCATCATATTACACTTGCATATGAGATAGGGCTTTTAATTGTGAAATTGTCTAATATATTAACCAACAAAATTTAATAAGAGAGCTATGACTTATAAATTAATTCTTTTTTATATGACTAATACACATTAATCTAAACTAATCTAAAATGTATACATTAAAATACATTTTAATATAAAATGAAAATGCGTCAATATAGAGTCAACTACAAAGATCTATTTGATCTAAAATCTTGAAATGGAATCTTGATTCAAGAACTTTTTATTACATTATGTTTCTACGTAAAGTAACTTTGTTTCGTATTAATAAAATCAATATTTAATATTCATTACATTTTTTAATAACAAATTCCATAAATTTTGAAATCTACACATTTGAATTTCAAAATTACTTTTACATTGTTCCACTACTAAAACAATTATAATTTCGGAAAAACATTTTTATTATGGAACATGAATTTTCGTAATTTATAGAGTAACCATCACAATATAAAATTATGGAGGAAAAGAAATATACAAAATACAGTGAATCATATATTAAAGTCAATTTTATTATGGAAAACAATTTTCATAAATTGTGGTCTCTACAATTCAAGTGATCAATTAGCAATCAAAATAAATGTTGTATTTTAGGTATTAAGCATTTTTAGTGGATTAAAACGATGGATTCGATACAATGTATGTCAGCCTTTCGCACCTTATTTCACAAACATATTTCTAAGAATAATGAGATTTTTGGATAGTAAGATATAAAATAAGTATTTTTGACAAATATTCTTCAAAAAACAAAAATAAATATGAAAGTTTCCTTCTAGTGTACAAATATTGATCTTAAACCTTCAAAATCTCTAATCCAAAACCAAACGCTCTTGATTCTAGATTGAAGCACAAAATAATTAGAATTAACAAAAGAGTATAATATTACATAGCAATAAGAATAAACAATTTAAATATTAATAAAATAATAAATATTCCGAATAGTTCATTTTCAAATATGAATAACAACAGAAACTTGAATCATTCAAAAGTGAACACTAAAGTCATTAATTATCGATCCAAATTAAAAATATCTTCAAAAATCAATTCATAGCCAAATAAATCTATACTATATATAAAATAGGAGAAGTTGATGATATTTACTGATTTGCCACTCAATTGCAAAATTGGAGATAATTACTAATTTGCCATTGACCAATAGAAAAATTTTGTAAAAAAAAAAACTAAAAAACTTTGAGAATCTTATAGAACAAGCTTCATATATATTTTAAATATAATAAGTAGTCTTTTAATTTAATACAGGGGTAAAATGAAATAGAGGAAATTATTTTGGATGATATTATTATATGATTATCTCTTAATGATATAATTAAAAAATCTGAAAATAATGAAATTTAAACATTGTCAAAATTTTAAAAATTTGAAAATTCGGTAATTTTATATATAAATGTGAAAAATAGGTCTAAAAGCTAAATTTCATTTTACGAAGGGCTGTAAAATGTTTAAAAGTTTAAAAACTATTATAAAATTATTAAAAATAATAATTAAATTTGAAAGTAAAACTAATAATAATCTAATAATGTTGTGAGATTAATCTAAAAAAATCCACAAATAACATTTAAAAATAAATTCAAACATATATGCAATAGATATAACTATAAGAAAAAATATTTTAAAATGGTTTCAAAATTCTAAAAAAAATATTGTTTAGATATAACTATAAGAAAAAATATATTAAAATGGTTTCAAAATTCTAAAAAAAATATTGTTTTAATTGTAAAATGAATTTGAAACCTATTTTTTTTTAAATATAAACTAAGTTTTTGAATAAATACAGTGTTTGTAAAATAAATTCATCTAAAAAAATGTAGAAAATTATTTACAAATTATTAAAAAAATATAATTAATCACTTATAATTAAAGCACACAAACACAAAACTATTATTATTATTATTGTTTTTGTTATTGTCGTCATTGTTATTGTCATTGTCATCATCATCATCATTTTAAAAATACGGATTTTTTACAAATCTCAAAATAATAAGATCTCATGAGTAATATTTTAATATAATAAATTTATTATATTATTAATAATCATATTTGTCATAATAAATAATAAACCGCGCATCGCGCGGGTATACCTCTAGTATACAAAAGAAGAAGAAGAAGAAGAAGAAGAAACAATGTGTGGATCCATGTAAACAAACTGTTTGAAATATAAAATTTGAGAAATTTGTGAATTGAAAATGAGTGAGTAAATTTTAAGTTTATTCTCTCATATTTATAGTGGATGATATGCTTATTAGAGAAGGAATTAATCATTATATATGATATGAACATAATTGATTGTGATTGTGATTGCATAATTTTGGGTTTCTTTTGTTTTCCTTTTTTTTTTTTTTTTTTTTTGGAAATCACCAATTTAAAATCTTATAAGTAAGTTTTAAATTATACATTTGTATGGCTGAACACAAAAACTATATCATCTTATAAGTTAATAAACATTCCACATAAAAATGTGATAAAATAAATTATTCTCATAAATTAATAATCTTCTATATATAATTATTGTAATCTTCAAATATGATAATCTTGAAAATATAGGAAATAATTTCATATGATGATTTTTTTTCTTAATAATTATGTTGATTAATATCCTTAGTATGTTAAATGGTCTCATCACTTTTGCAATATTTTAGTATTAAAGAAACTCACTGAATTGTTAATATGATAAGATACCGGAGTTTATGGATTGAATTGTGGGTTTTGCAAATTTTGAAAAAATGCATCATATTATTAATTTGGAATTTCATATCTTGTAATTGTTTGTATTTATGACTTCTTTTTATTACATTGAATTTTCTTATCTATAATACAAAGTTATTGAAAATGTATAAATAATTAAATCAATATAAAATATCTATAGAAGAACTAATAGACAACTAAACATGGAAAAAAATTAAAATTAACAAAATAGCATTTTGAATATTAACCAAAAACATTAAATGACATCTTTATATAATTTGAATAGTAATGTGAAATTTTTAATTGATAGATTTAACAAAGGAAAACTATTCTGTCAATTGTTTTTAATTGATAGATTTCCTTTGTTAAATCTATCAATAAAAAAACAATGTGTATCTTATATTTTATGGGTGATAATATTTATTTTAAAATATTTTGAGTAAGTGTTTGATTGATATTTTAATTAATTAACATTAAATCTAAAATCTGGTATGTATATGATAATGTGTTATTACATCATATACAAATTAAACCTATTTTAGTTGATATCTTTCCAACTATATCAAACAAAAATGAAGCCTCACAATTGACTTTCCTAAATATTATTTAGCCTATCAATATTTGGTATAATATTGTATATTTTAATTTAAATTATTAAATACACATTAATTATCTTTGGTTATAATATTGATTTCGAGAAATAGGAAGGAATTTAGGTGGGAAAACATCACCTTAGCAATTTTTATGTTTTTACTAGTTTTCGCCCCCGCGGGATGCGCGGTCTATGATATAATGTCGTTAAATATTAATTATTTGATAATATAATATAAATAATTTTAGTACATAGAAGATAGAATAATATTTAATAACTAAGAAAATCTAAAATAAGCTTAAAATAATCCAATTCACATCAACCTATCGATATTATACATATTCAGTTCACTAATTCATGATTAATACTAAAAAGATAAGAATCAATCATGATCTTCAAATAAAAATTGGAAATTTTACTTGCAAAGTTTATAAGTTTAGAAAAACTTCTTTATGCACTACATTTCTAATTGAGACATTTTTTTGTCACATGTTTTACAAACTAATATCATCAATCACTTAAATTAGATATATTAAAAATAATAAAAATAAATTATAAATTATAAATCAAATTCAATTACTTAAATTAAATATGTGTGTGTGAGTATGTATATATAGAAACAATACACAATAAAAATAGAAATTTTACGTATGAACTTGATGCAAGCACAATCAATTATATATTTTCAACCTTCATCCCCCATACCCGCTTGCCGGGCAGGTGCAGATGGTGGATTGCCACTTCTTCGTAAGTTCATATGAAAATTTAATTGATTTGGATG
This sequence comes from Scutellaria baicalensis, assembly GCA_005771605.1. Classification (NCBI taxonomy): domain Eukaryota; kingdom Viridiplantae; phylum Streptophyta; class Magnoliopsida; order Lamiales; family Lamiaceae; genus Scutellaria; species Scutellaria baicalensis. The sequence continues at coordinate 17,432,502 of CM016721.1, read as the reverse complement.
TGGACAATTACTGTTATTGTATCTGATCAGTAATTGTCGTACAATGTAGGAAATTTGTAAGGAAATTTGGGCAAGAAAGCATCTTGACGAGGATGACGAGACGAAATACAGGGGGCCCATTCGGGAGCAGTTTTCATCCGAGGACTTGGAGCTACTTGCACCCTATGTGCGAGGGGAGCAACCGAAATGGAACTTTCTGCAGCCATGGACAAATGGCATACAGGCTGTAAGTATTTAATATGAATGATTTGTATTGTATAAGCTGGACATCCGAGTTGGTTATGGTTGAAAATAACAGGTATGGGCGATACTGAACTTGGATGGCCATTGGGTTGCATGTGAGATAGATCTCCAACAGCCGCGGATCGTTCTGGTTGACCCCCTAAGGCATAGGTACTCCCCGGAGATTTTAGGGTCACGGTACAAGCAGAACTTGCCACTTCATCGCATTCTGCCACGATTGTTGGAGCATTGTGGATTTTATGAGACGTCATGGGTGATGGGTCGCAATATTCCTCCAGGTACGGATGAGTACGGCTTTTCATTGTTCGAGTCGAACTTGTGCTACCAGCAGGATGATAGTCACTCATGTGGGGTGTGGGCGTTGATGTTTATCGAGAGTGGGATGATATGGGAGTGGCCAAGGGCGATAGTTCAGAAGTATAAGACGGTCACAGCCCTTCGGAAGTGGATAGCCTTAGTGATTTATAGGAATTCCACTGACGGCGACACTTGTCCTGAGGATTTTTTTGATTAGTTTTGAAAAGTTTGAACATGTTATTACTTTTATTTTTATTTGAAACATCTATAATATATATTTGAACAATGAATCAAGTTCTAACTTTACTTAATTTGCAAATATAACATGGACTATCATATTAATCTGTTACACTTATTACACAACATCATAATCCTTACTCAAATATATAGGGCACTTTCTTTTTGTGTGTGCATCTGACCCACAAATCGAACATTTTTTCTTTCTTCTAGGCTTTGTTCCACTTTGGTGGGCGGTCAAGTCATCTTCCTCGTATTAAGTGGCAGGGGAAATGTATTGAGAACATGTGGTTACGTTATGTCCTGGTTGACCACAACGACTACACAAGGTCACTCCTTTCCGTCGCAATCCCGACTGTTCTCTAGTAAAAGGTATTCGCTTGCCTCTTGGTCGACCGACCTGTTTTGGTTGATCTGGTGCAAGACAAAACAAAGTTACGAACCTCATCATCAATAACCCATCCTGTCGGATCGGGCACAAACAGAACTTCGCCAGCCCACATTCCTCTCAACCAGTGGGTCGTGTAATACGGGGTGACATATGAGCAATTGACTCCTTGGCAAAACTAATTCAAAAAACATGACAACTAATAATCTAATTTTGTATGCCAAAAATAATATTCAATATAATAATAATAATTTGTTGAAAACTATTTACGAACCTGATGGATGCACATGCATGCGTGCATGGAATTAACTCGGTTTGAAAAAACATAAAACTGCACACATTATCACTAAGGCCCACGAAAAATATTTTTCGCTCATCCGTGACCTTGAACTTGCCTCGTCCCACCCTTTGGACCTCCATAGCTCGCCCCTGCAGCATGTGATCGCCTAATCTTTCGTGCATAGACGCTGTGAAAGTGTTCCCTCTCTTCAACCCCCCTCTCCTCTCAGCAAACCATTTCTCAGTAACCCTTCGAGCAGCCTCCAAGAAGGAACAAACGGGCAACTTTCTTGCCCACACGAGACGAGCATTCCATGACTCAGCAGCATTTGAGGTCATGAAGTTGAATTTTCGAAAGGGACATTTAACACGGGACCACCTGATAGGGTTAGCTTTTCTCAAGCTTTCAATTGCGCCTTGATTTCCACTGTCGTTGATCAAAGTCATGTATCTTTGGATAAATCAACGAGTAATCAAACACGTAATATAGATATGAATGTATTCAAAAGAAATTAATCTGAAATGGAACTTCGACATACCTATCAAATTCAACTTCCTCATAACAGTATGCAGCATTGTGGAACAGCCCGACAAAATATGATCCATACTTGGCTAGATTCTGCTGAATGTGGAAACAACAAAGACCGTGGGTTGCTTCAGGATAGACATGTTGAATGACATTACCGATGGTCACATGTTGATTGGAGACAATAACCAGGCCATCTGGGCAACCAAATGCTTCTCAGACTTTAAGCAGAAACCAGTCCAAGATTCATCGTTCTCGACATTCCCTATCCCAATTCCAAGGGGAAAATTTTGATCATTTCCATCTTTTGTCACGGCAACAAATCCAATCCCTTTGTAGGGCAACAAAGTCCATCGTACTCTGCAAAACAGTTCTGCAAATCTAAATCATTCTTGATTTTTTTCCTCTTCAACCTTCCATTCGTTTCCACTAGAGCATGAATCAAATAACCTCAGCAGTTCATGTCTGCATGTATGACCTCATGAATTGAGCTCAATAAATCTTGATATGTAAAACTTTCAAGATGAATGAGTGTTTGACTGCCATTTACATACTGTAAACCTTCCTAATATCCTCCGAACCATAAAGCCACGGTGAAAGTCATTTTCTGCTTCAAAACAATTTAATAATTAAAAAATAAAAAAATTGAATAATTATCACATTAAATAACAAAAACAGAAAAAAAAACCAGTCTTTGTAAAAAAATATAGGGTTGCACGAAACTCGGAGTAGTTTTCGTGCAACCCTATATTATAGGGTTGCACGAATTTGTTCGAACCTTTCGTGAATGTCTAAAACCTTTCGGGAAACCCTAAATGTTTTCGTGAAACCCTATTTGAATACTAATTCTGTTAGAAACCTAATTCAAAGATGAACCCATAATTAAAAGATATTTGTAACAATTCAAACCATAAACCCTAAAATATACAATATACCATTAAACTAATTTCTACAATTTCTACAATAAACATCTACATGCATTTACTTAAATTTTAATATAAAATTTATAAGTTGTAGACTTACTTGATTCTCCTTCAAGATTTCTGAAAACATTTCTACCGAAAAAGCTCATAAGAAATTGATGTAAATTTTGTGTGGAATGAATGTTGAATGTGAAATGTGAATTTAAAGTAGAAAAAATAGAGTAGGTGGTGAGTGAACATTTATGGAGTTAGATGAGGAGTAGATAAAAATTTAATGAATCTAGTAAAATAAAAACCAAAATAAAATGTGAAATAAAAAGCAAAATAAAATGTGAAATAAAATCCACGCTGTAAAACAACCAAAATAAAATGTGAAATAAAAAGTAAAATAAAATGTGAAATAAAATCCACTCTGTAAATAAAACACGAAGAAAAGTAAAAAATAAAAACAATGAAATAAGTTATCAATCATTGATTTTACAATTTTGCAGTAAAATGAAAAGTGGGTATTTGGATACATTTTATTATATAATTGGGTATATGGAGACAATTCATTATATTGCTGGGTAAAATAATCACAATTTATATGAAAATGGATATGTCAGACCATTTCCTCATAGTTGGTGATTATTACCAATTGTCATTCAATTGCAAAATTATTAGCCAATAGGAAAAAAAGGAAAAAGCAAACTAAAAAAAATAGAAAAACTTTTGAGTATCTTATTGGACAAACTCCTAAAAATTATTGGACAATTTGAGTAAATTTTTTTAATTTCATTTTGATTTTCTAAATTAATTTAATAATTTTGAATCAAGTTTCCATATTAAGCCATTAGAATTAGACTTCATCTACAAGCCATTGCCCTACCTCTATATAAACAATGCATGAATGAAGATAAAAGTCTCACTAAATGAGGATGAACTAACTTATTGAAATGGAGGTTTAAAATATCAAAACAAAAAGAAAAATAATGGAGCTTGAAATATCAAAAGAAGAAGAAAATTAGTGATGGAAATAAGATATATATATATATATATATATGGTTAAATTCAATTTTAGTCCATTTAAAAAGCTACTGTCCAATTTTCGTCCACCATGGAAGTGATTTTCAATTTTAGTCCAATTAAACCAAAATCGTCACTATTTGGTCCATTTTTGTCACTATTTCATCCACTATGGAAGCGGTTTTCAATTTTTCAATTTTAGTCTAATTAAGCCAAAAATGAACCAAATAGTGATGATTTTTGGCTTAATTGGACTAGAATTGAAAACCGCTTTCATGGTGGATAAAAATTGGACAGTGGCTTTTTAAATAGACTAAAATTGAATTTTTCCCTATATATATATATATTATATACCTACTCACTTAATGAGAATGAACTAGATGAAATAGAGGTTAGAAATATCAAAAGAAGAAAAAGAAGTTGGTGATGAAAATAAGAAGAAAAATTGAGATGGAAGTTTTTTCAGATATAACGAAATATTACCAATACTAATTTGATTGTTATCTTGATTATTCAAATCCATTGATAAGTAATTGCATTACAAAAAAATAAAAAAAAGCATTTAGCATTATAACAATATAGATTACAAACAACATTAAAAAAAGATTTAACATTTTAGATTCAATATAAATTACACTATATCATCAACAATAAAAATTATTAGATTATATAATAAGGAGCGCATCATGCTATTGCACTACTAATATATGTAAAAGAGAAGATAACTTATTATATAATAGTGTGTGTATATATGTATGTATGTGTGTGTGTATATATATATATATGTATATATATATATATGAGGCTTGTTCTAGAAGATACCTAAATGTTATTTAGTTTTTTTTTTCTTTTTTTCTATTGGTTGATTGCTTTGGAGGGAAAATGACAAATTTGAAATTTTCTCCAACTTGCTTTCTTTTAGTATAACTAGTAGTGTACCTGCGCGATGCGCGTTTTGTTTTATAATTTAATAATTTTTATTAACAGTGTATCATCTAATAATTTATATTTTGATGATGTAACATGATGCTATATCATTTAAAAATAAAAATTTATGTTGCTTTGAATCTATACCATTAAAAGGAGAGTTTGAGTCTCCACATGCCGCCACCTCAACATTTTAGACAATTCTGGAGCTGCCACATCAGCATCGAAAAAGAAACGTGAAGCTGACACTTGTCCTCCCAAACCCATCTCTGAATTCTTCTTCTCAAACGTTACAAACTCCCTCTTCCACTCTCCTTTGCGTTACAAGCTCCACAATCAATTCCTCACACCATCGCTCTCCCTCTCGATTCAAAAAAAAAAAAAAACGCACGAAATTGTTATAAATTATGAGATATGAATGGACATTACTACTCAACCCTTTTGTATTCTACTATGACCTTTGGGGTCTATTAGATTTTATATATAATGTACTCATATGTATATGGTTTTGGTGGTTGATGAATAAAAATTCTCCCTTCTCATTATTGTCTTTTTTATATTTTGTTACTTCTATATTGTTGGAGAATATTGTTTTATACAAGAAGACACGTTGGACAACATATTTTACAACACGTTATCAGCACGAGTCTCTACCGATCAAATCTGAGTTGAGTAGTGCCTTAGGAAAAAATCGTGTTTTTCCTGCAAGGTATTTTTTTTGATTCAATCCAAATATATGATCTATTGATACGATTGCAATTTGATTCAAAAGTATTCAGATTCTGATGATTCCTTGTAAATTAATGATCTTTTGTATTAGATTTAATTAAATATATTTTAGATGACACTTTGACAGATAAATAATATATATGATTATGCATGCGCTGCAATTTATTGAAAACTTTCAGTTGCAAAATCCATCTACAAAAATATATTAGGTATTTGAATTAGTAAGAACTTTTGATGGATTAAATACTCCAGTTTTGTATCACATAGAAAATTTTATGCTTATCCCTCACTAAGCAATTAAGAAACTAAGCATAGTTTACTTTGATATTCATATAGTTAGATTTTAGTGCATTTCTTAGTTAATTAAATGTTTATTATAAAAAGTAAATTGCCTGATCAACTTACGCTAATTATTGTAGTATGGAATGTGCATTTCTTCTGTGATTTTGTTTCACTTTGTTTCTACATTTTTTCTGGTATCATACTTTGTTCATTTGTCTATTATATTGTTCATGAGAGAAACTTCTAAGAAGGATTGAAAATTAAGGTCTCAAACTGAATACCTCCTTGTGCTTAATTGACACTATATAAGCATGCATTGATGTTCTAGCCAAGTTTGATTATGATTTTGTTGCACATCCCTGATTTATATTACTTGAGAATGCAGAGTGTTCATACATGATGAACTGCATTAATTACTACTACATGACCTTTGAGTTGGAAAATATCAAATAAGTGGTTCTTGTATCTGAGCTCATTATCATAAATAATCTTTTACTTTATCCATTTAAGTAATTGATTTTTAGTCAAATTTACATGACAACATTTTCAATAATGATTAAAATCATAAGGAACCTTAGTTCTGAGCTTATTATAAGTTAGGTATCATGTTCGTTAGAAGACATTGTATATTACTTGAAAATGAAACATCCTTTATGGATATGATTATCTAATTGCTTAATATGAGTTATGTCGATGGATTTCTGAACTCTCCCTATAAGAAATAATTAGTTTACATAAACTTTTAACGACGAGATTCACATTTCTTTCTTTTATTTACATAAAATAATTATACACGAATCTCAAATCCACCTCTGCCCTGAAGGCAAAGAACGTGATAAGAGTGTTATTTCAAGTCTTAATAATTTGGTCCATATAATGTTGGTAGCAAGTTTTTGAAAAAATTCATCCTTTCTCATTAGGATTGTATTATACATCCAACCTTCTAATCTCGCTTCTGATTATCATGATTACTATGATATTTATTTTTCAATTTACTAGAATATTTTATAATTTGTGTCATTATATACATTTGTCCTTAATGATAAGACGCTCTTATCACATTTGAACTTAGAGTAAATGTCGAATCGCTACAATTATAACTTGTTGTTTTTAGGCTCCAGAAGAGCTTCTTTAGTTCACCATATGAATACCAACTTGGTTATTAATGATACGTTGTTAAATCTATAATTTGAATGGTTTTCACATTGAAACCAATAGTGAGAATGATATAGAATATCTTTTGATGACTCAATCCATAAGATACATATACTTCCTTCTTCTCAGGACTGTATATACATTCATGTAACCTTCTAATCTTCATTTTTCGAGTAAGTGTGAGTTTTCATCCTCCAAAGTCGTTCATGAGATATGGAGTCATTTCTAACATGACACAATCTCATGTTTCAGGTTTTGTTTCATTTGACCTAATATGTCAAACAATATAATATCTTATCTAAATGAGATAATTTGCAAAATTTGCAAAAGGAAAACTTATAGTACGACCGTTTCATACCAAAGTTGGATTAGAATCTCCTATTTTCCTTGAACGGATACGTGGAGATATTTGTGGACCAATTCATCCAACATCATGACCATTTTGATATTTTTTTTGTCTTAATTGATGCCTCCACTAGGTGGACTAATGTGTGTCAAACAATGCTTTCGCAAAACTCAATGCTAAAAATTGTTGAACTTCAAGCCCAATTCCCTAAATACCCAATTAAATTGATTAGAATGGATAATGTTGGGGAATTCACTTCGAAAGCATTTGATAACTATTGTACGTCATTATGAATTAAAGTGGAGCATTCGATTCCTTACGTCCACACTCAAAATGGTCTAGAGGTGAATCATTCAAACATATCAAATTAATCGCTAGACCTTTACTACAAAATTCCGACTTATGAATTTCATGTTGGACTCATGCATTTTTGCATGCTGCTTCTCTAATTCAAGTTCGTCTAACTGCATATCTTGAATATTCCCCTTTACAAAATTAGTGCGTGCCCATGATATAGTACAAATTTATAAAATATTCATCGTCATTAGGGGGAGATAGATAATAGTCAATAATTAAAAGAATGCCGATAAATTAAATCTATATTACTTAGATTCACGCACTAGTCAAACTGAACTGGAAGTTCAGAAAATAATTAACTTACAGTATTGTGCAAGTAATCTGCCAGATGTGTTTATTGATTGTAAAGGAGTGACAAAATCACATATATATGTTATGAATTCACCACCAAAAGTGGAAATTCTTAGAATATCTGATGTAACTCTACGCCTGAAGCGTAAAAGACCTATGAATACAAAAGATTAAAATCCACGGAAATAAAAACTAACAAATTATTCAGTCACTCCAAATATCTCCTAAAGAGATTCGTCCCGAAGATGAAAAATCCTAGTAATAATGCACGTGCACAAAATAATCAAAACACTAGGATTGTGGAACGACCAGATCAAAATATTTTGAGAAATGATAAGGATCTGGTTGATATAAATATCAAAGTTGCAACTAATATTATAGATATAGGAGAAACTCAATATATAAATATTATTGTTGTCGACAACATACTTGCCTCCAAAATTGCTCTTATCATCTATAAAGATAATCTGGATCCAGAACCCAAGTCAATGACTAAGTGCCAGAAGCGCTCAAATTGGGTAAAATGAAAAGATGCAATTGAGGTCAAACTAGACTTGCTGAACAAGATAAAAGTTTATAAATTTGTCGTACATACCCTTAAGAATGTTATCCCTGTAGGATACTCATGGGTTTTTGTACGGAAGAGAAATGAGAATAATGAGGTACAAAGCGAGGCTAGTAGTTCAAAGGTTCCCGCAGATACCCATTATTGAGTTTGATCAAATACATTCTCCTGTTATATATGAATGATATAATGTTCCACTACTTGATATCTCTGGCAGCAAATATGAATTGAAGAATCCATTTGATGAACATTGTTACCACATATCTACACAAATCTTTAATTGCAAATATTTATTCAAATAAGTGAATTCTTCCTGAAGAAGAATTATATTCAAATAATGATGCATTTTCTTGAGTGATTATAATGATGCAAATATTAGATGAATATTGTATCATACTTATATGTTAATTATATGCATTTTTATATGTTAATTGAAGAAGCAAGTTCGAATTTAAAAGTTGATTTTGAAATGAAAACATTAGGTAAAGACCAAATATTGTCTCGACCTGCAGATCGAGCATTTCTCTTAAGGAATTTTCATACACCGGTGAGGATTTAGAATGATTCTACATGGGTATTCCTCATCCACTTAGTAAACAAAGGTTGCCGGATCCTTTGAAGTGGATAAAGATCCGTTTAGACCTAAAGAAGATACTGAAGATATATAAGAACCAGAAGTTCGTTACTTAAATGCAATTAGTGAATTATTTTACCTTGGAAATTGCACTAGACTTGATATTATCTACTTGTAAAGATTTAGTGCTCCTCCAACAAAATCTATAAGTGGAGGTACATCATTTTCATGAAAATGTGTTCAAAATTTATGGTTACCAACTCCTGAAATCATTGTGATATTGTTATTCCTTATGAAGTCTAACAAAATGTGTGTGATTGAATTTTTATTTGATAAAATAGATTTGTGAGTCATGTGGTATTAGTAATCATGTGGTATTAGTAAATATTATATATATATATATATATATATTTTTAGTCATTTTATGAGGATAATGCAACTTGTGTTGCATAAATGTGTAGCGGGAATGTGAAATGAAAATTTAATAAAACCAATGAGCTCCAGAAGAGTTGTGAAATTATACAAAAAGTTTGCTCCAGTAACAATCTTGCAGATTTGTCTATTAAATCCCTACCTACATCTACTTTTGAAAAATATGCTCATGGTATCAAAATGTGTGGGTATGGAAGATTGTTGTCTTAAGGGGGAGCATTAAACAATTCTAAATGCTGGGTCTTGAAGACCATTAGTTTTACTTATTTAACCCTGAAGGTTAGGTCCTGAAGACCAGCGCTGTACTCTTTTTCCCTGACTAAGTTTTTTCCCACATGGTTTTCTTAGTTAAAGAAGGTTTTTAACGAGGCAGCTAGTGTATCACATTCGAACATCTATGTCATGTACTCTTTTCTCGTCTAGTTTTTTCCCACCGGGTTTTTCTAGCGAGTTTTTAATGAGGCATGTACATTAAGTCGTAATGTCCAAGGGGGAGTGTTATAAATTATGAGATATGAATGGACATTACTACTCAACCCTTTTGTATTCTACTATGACTTTTGGGGTCTATTAGATTTTATATATAATGTACTCATATGTATATGGTTTTGGTGGTTGATGAATAAAAATTCTCCCTTCTCATTATTGTCTTCTTTATATTTTGTTACTTCTATATTGTTGGAGAATATTGTTTTATACAAGAAGACACGTTGGACAACATATTTTACAACAGAAATCTTATTGATCTCTAAATGCTCTTCAATTTCTAATTCTCTATGAAATCTTTTCGCATTGCTATTGGAACCTAGGGTTTCTTTGTTCCTTTTGCCTTTTATCGCTGGAGTTCATGGTAGGATTGATGGCGCTAATATCATGGGAGAAAATTGCGGCCCAAATCAACTCAATTAAGTATCGAGGTGCCTCCGACCTTTTGTTGTGACCAGTCGCGGTGCCTTCGAGACGAGCTCTTGGTTGTGGATTCTGTGTTAATTTTGAAGTTTCTTTCCCCTATTCTCGACATCCTATCAGACCGTTTAAGCCCTATCCGAAAATTCATTACTCAGTAAGAGCGTTTGGGAACTTTGCTTTGTATATACGCATGTATGCTTAATTTGTTTATTGTATATGTGTGTTTATATTTCTATGATTTCTTGATGGGATTAGATACTCAAAATTCATTTTTTTAAATAATTTTTTAAACAATGGTTTTCATTCTCATTGATATTATCATTTCTGTGGACGCTTCTTTCCACAATTAATGTCATTTGCTCGACTGTAGGAAATAGGAATGACTTGAAGAAATAGTTGTATTGTAATATTTTTACTTGATAGGAAACAATTCAAAAGACAGGTTAAGGTTCGATCATGTATCATAATTTCTGGAGATAGTTGCATGTACGCTATGGTTCGGGGCTTTAGCAGGCCTATTGATAGATTGTCTATGTTTCAACCTCTAATATGTTTTTCACTCATTTTTTGTATATTTGAAGTTATGTCATTTCTTGGGCCATTTTTCTCTTGGCCTTCCATACAGAGAAGAAATGCACAATGCATTAATAATGGAAGTTAGCAGGTTAGTTTCATTAGTGATAATGCATGGTGTTTCGTATTTCAAATTCAAAAAAAAAGGCAAAGAAAAAAGGATGTCTTTTTTCTTAATTTGTAGATTTGTACTATGCTTTGTGAATCAATATATTCAACTATATTATGACATCAATAAATGTAAATAAGCTGCTTAATGTAGAATATATATGCCATTAAATGCCATCATATATATATATATATATCTATCTAAAGAAGAATAATTAATATGTTATCTGCTTCAAATACAGATTTTTTTGTACAGTTCGCGTGACATTCTCCTTTTCTAATTGCTGATGATTTCTTTTACTAGGATGCTGATGAGCTTTGCCATCTGTTCAGACTTCAGAAAGGCTGAGTTGAAACAAGAAGCCTCTTCAAACATCAAAGCAGTTAGAGAGATCATCAGTTTTCCTACTGCTAAAGTTAAATTTTCTGGTGAAGATGACCAGTTGGAATGTCTTTTTTCAGAGGAGGGAGTTCAGATAGTTCTCTGACCATCACGTGTCTACTCCTCTTGAAACTAACATCAGGTTTACTAATTTTAGTAGAGTATGTTTTATGAGCACCATTTGTTCTACCTCATATAGAGTCAGATGTAGAAGCAACTTCCCACAATTTTGATTGAACCTGTGGAATTTCTTTTTTATAAGTCACATGAGTTATTTTTATAAGTGGTAAGATAGACACATGAGTTTCTTTTATAAGTCACCAAATGTGTGAGAATGATGCAACATGTAAATATTCACTGGTTATTGCTACCTTCGAGCTGGACCAAAAAAGGTAGATATGATTTTAGATGGAATATGCTAGAAAGTTTGTGGAGAGGAAATATCGAGAGAGGAAGTTGGGAATGGTTCACATGAAGCATAACTTAATGTCCTCTCTCTATATATGTCATTAGTTTTATATTCTATTTTATTTGTCTTCTTAGTTAGATATGACCTTGAATCTTCGAGATTATATATTGTCTAAAATCATGAGAAGGAGAGCCTAGGGCCTGGACAGGAAAATAAAAATTGGAAGAAATTGTGAAGGATTATAGTGAAGAAATTTCTAAATGTCTTTTTACTATTGCTGATGATGACCTTATATTATTGAATTTTAAGTTTATGAAAATGTGTATGTTCCATCTTCAAGATTTTTCTTTGTAATTCATTTTAATGTCTATTATATTATTAATGTGTTCATTATCTAAAAGAAGAGAATCGTAGACTTTTTGGGATTTACTACTTCTGCTTCAAGAATTGGTTCAATAATCTCCGTCAATTGATGTCAAAAATAAGTTTCTCAATTTATATATGACATATTTGGAGTATATTTCAGGAGTTGTTATAAAAACTTCATTCCTTCTATTATTAATTACCATAAGTATTTGCTCTTATCCATTGAAAGATTATAATTTCACGACCCATCTAAACGATACAACTATTTTAAATCTTATTATAATTGTAATTTTAGTTTAAAGTTTAGTAAATCTAACAAAGTTAAATCCAATAATATATTTTGTTACACTACTTTCCAAATTCAACCCGTGCAATATATGCACAGGTCAAAACCTAGTGTCTATATTAATAAAAATGTTTGATTTTTCAACTTTTATAAATAATTGTGTTTGATAAAATTTTCAACTTTTATCGTCTTGTTTTATTTTTCTCCTCTTTAAATATGTCGAAATTAGTGGAACCATGACCACATCCTCTCTCGTTGAGTGAGTATCCCTCTCTAATTCACTTATCTTTCTCTCAAGTGCTTGTATATATTTTTCTTTTTATTGTAATGATAAATGATTTTTTTTTTGTAATGAAATGATTTATCAATAAATTTAAATAATCAAGATGACGACAATCATATTAGTGTTGATAATACCTCATTAAATCTTAAAAAGATTCCATATCAATTTTTCTTCTTCATTACATCACTAATTTTTCTTCTTCTTTTGATATTTCTAGCATTTCTTTCATGTTGTTCATCTTCATAAGTGATAATTGTTGAATATGCATTTCTTATGTAGTACAATGGTTTCCATCTTGGTTCCTTATTTCTGTCACTATTTCTTCTTCTTCTTTTCATATAATAGCCTTCATTTCATCTAGTTCATTCTCATTAAATGAATTGTTATATATATATATACACACACACACACATTGCTTATGCAGGAAAATGATAGTCATCTCAATTTTTCTTCTTATCTTCATCACTATCTTTCTTCTTCTTTTAATATATACTAGTCGTGCACCCGCGCTTTGCGCGGCTAAAATATTTTTTAAATGTAAGAAATGAATATATTGAATATTTGATTGTTAAAAAGATATGAATATAAATAATTATATTTTACGTATTTTTTTGTGTATATTGTAATAGTAAAGAACATTGAACACTTATAATTATTTATTTGTATAAAAAGGTATTTCTTGCATTACACATAACAAAATACATACTTCTAATAATATAAGATACTTTTGAATTAACTTTTAACTTTATAAAACTTTAAATAATTATATCATAAACATTTAAGTTTAAGTACATAAATTTCAAATAGTAGTAATCTTCTTCTATTAAATATTTTATCACAAAGTTTGTATTAAAAAAAAAAAAAGATGTTTTAAAAGAAGACACATGAGTATGTCAATATGAAAAATTAGTTTTTTGTAATAAATTATATTATGTAGATTCATACATTGTAGAAACTTATAACTTAAATCTTTTACAATTTATAATTATTTAAAACAAATTTTTTTATAGTAGAATGTAATATAATATAAAAAAAGATTTTATTTTCTATTTTTTTATTATAACGTATGATGATTCAAGAATTATATATGTTTTTCTTTTATTTTTTTACTACAATATTTGATAACTTATCAAGAAAGTCATATAATTTAAAATGATTAAATTAATTTAGAAAAATAAAATGAAATCTTGAAAAACTAAAATAAAAATAAATTATTTACACATCATCAAATTGATGTGATATTTTTAGGAGGGAAAGTGGCAAATTAGTAATTTTCGACAACTTGCTTGCTTTTATTATAGTATAGATATATATATATATATATATATATTTAGCTCCAATATTTTTCTTCTTATTTTGATATTTCTAGCCTCCATTACTTGGGAACATAAGAAATGAAGGAAGTCGGGTCAGACAGTCTTAAACTGAAAGCTAGATGCTAAGAAGAGGAAAGAAAATCAATAAGCTAGTTCATTCTCATTTAGTGATACTTTCATCTCCATCACTAAATGATGACTTTCATCTCCATTTCGTGCATGGCTTATATAGAATTAGACAATGACTTGTAGAAGAAGCCTAATTTTAATGGCTTGAGATAGAAACTTGATTTAAAATTATTAAATTAATTTAGAAGGCCAAGATGAGATATAAAAAATTACCCAAATTAAAATACATGTGAAGCTTGTCCAATAAGATACTCAAAAGTTTTTTTTTTTTTTTTTCATTTTCCCATTGTTTTCTATTGGTTAATAGTTTTGCAATTGAATGACAAATTAGTAATAATCACTAACTATTGTTATTTTAGATATAATATAGATTTTCTACATATAATGCTTTTAGATGGATTTATTCAAAAACTATGTTTATTCCAATATTTAGTTTATATTTAAAAAATTCAGATATCAAATTAATTTTTTATAAAACAATATTCCTTAGATTTTAGGAACCATTTTTTATTTTTCTATAATATATTATATTTTTTTAGAAAACAAAATTTGATTGATTCTTTCTATTTATTTGATATAATTATTAATATATTACCAAATATTTGTATTATTTTTATTTAAAAAATTCATTAAATGTTGTTGATTTACATAAAATTTGTTGAATGAATAAACATTGTTTATATAAGACAATGGCTTGGAGAGAAAGCTTTGATTTTAATGGTTTGTGGTGAAAGATTGATTTTAGTGGTCTTGAGATAGAAGCATAATTTAAAATTGTTGAATTAATTTAGTAAAACAAAGTGAAATTTTGAAAAAAATAAACAAAAATTTATTTACACAAATTGATGTGACATTTTATATAATATAAATATAGATATAGATTATTTTATAGATAGAAGAGTATAAACTCTATTGACTTCTCCAATATAATTTCTCTATAAATATCTATAGATTATAGACATAATCATAACTTCTACTTTTTAATATTATTTTATTATTGAAGAGCATCTTGTAAGTAAAATATTAAAAGAACTAAGGATAACCAACTAAAAAAAAAAGAAGATGCAATCACACCAATCACATGTTCACACTTGAACAAAAAGACAAAAAAACAAAATGGGCAGGAAAATGACACTATTGCAATTGTTTCCAATTGTTTTGCTATTAGTATAGTATAGATATAGATAGATGTGCATAGACAACTATGAAATCAATTTATTCAAAATTGAAGTTTGAAGAATCGACATTGAAATTTGAAATAGAAGATAAAACACAACAAAATCTATAGAATTCATTTTTGCGGTGACTTGATTCTTTGCTGATATGATGTGATCACAATCACAAGCAATGGAGACATATTTTTCTGATCTGATCTGATCTGATCTGTGTGCAATGCAATCACTTCATCATTCAACCTTGGTCGATTTTGCTATCAAGATCGAGCTTTTTGTCCGGCTTGCTCATCTCGTCAAGAACATCCAAATCCAATCCTATTCCATAATTTGAGGAAGAATCAGCTTCGTCACTCTCAGAGGCTACAGAACTAACATCTGACATAAAGAAATCAGAGTCTTGCAACTCAGACGTAACATGGGATGGCAATGCGTTCTTGGCTTCAGATCTTCGCTTGTCTTCATCCTTCATCCACTTGGAGTAAGCTTCAAATTCGAATTCCTCCGTGTGTTTCCCTCCAAATGCCGATTCCAGCTTCTCCATCTCGAATAGAGCCTCCATTATCTTCATACTTTGAGGCTGATCCGAGTACACAAACTTCACTTTCTTGAATGTCTTTGGTTCAAGAAATGGCTTAACCAACTGCAAACCAAGTACTGTTTGAATCAAATCCCGATATATATGTTCAAAAGCACAAGGAGCTAGCTAGTGTGTATATATGATCGATGGATGAGACCTACCAACCAGAAGGACTCAAAGACTTTGGGGGGATTGTAGAAAATTGCAACCCCGAGCCTTTCGGGGTAATGATCCTGCAATACACGAGCTGTTTCTCGAGTTACCTTCACTGATATGCTGGACATGCTCCACTTTCGAAAATCTATTAACCATACCATCTGCTCTTGGCCTTGATGTAGGTCTGCTATTGCACTTTCCATGCAATACACCAAGCACTTTATTTGATCTTCTACAGGGTTTGGATTCTGATGCATAGTGAACAAGTAGTCATGGAGAAAAGGAACTTGTATATATAGTTGCCATATTTGTATAGTGACTTTATATACATACCTGATTTGCTGGTCTCATGATAAGCACAGTCCTTCCATATTTGTCGAAATAGTTGGCTCTGTGAAGTTTCCCCGTCTTAGCTTCATGAGCAATATCATCCTGAATCGCAGAAAGGAAATTAAGAAGAGACATCAAGAATCCACTCCTAGTTTCTGCAGTACTCTTATATGATCATATGTAATGGCACTAATCGGTAAGTAAATCTTGAATATAATTAACAGAAGATGGTTTGCATTACCCACTGAATCATCTCCGGTTTGTACTTGAGACGCCACTTGAGGGTCTCTTTTAACATCTTGCTGGCTCTTCTAACATTATAATTCCTTGCTCTAAGGAATCTTAGTATTGATGCATCACAACACTCACTTGGAAATATGTCTGCTGCAGCAGGGCCAATCAAATCCCTAACCTCGTTAATCTGTATTATTCCAAGACTCAATCAATACACCTATAATTTGATCATCTTAGCCATGAATAAATTACATTTGGACGAAATTAACCTTAGCAAGCTCCTCCGCGTTTGGTATAAAGCTGGTTTCTGGAGCAGTGGTTGCTTGCGGTTTCTTGAATGACATTTTTCTTCCTATTCTTGCAGCTGCCTAAATCATTGCAAGACTGCATACAAGAATAATGAGATTTTTATTTGTAGCTGGTTTAAAGATCATAAAGAGTAAGCAGCTAGCATTGTGCTCTCAAAATTGTTGTAGAACTGATGTTTTTTTTTTTTAAGTTCATGACTAAATTATGAAACAAGTCCTCGTTCTTTGAATACAAACATATATGTTATGTATTGAAAGAGAAGAAAGTATGTGTTCTAACAATGGCGTGGAGTGATGAGTAATCTAAATGGCAAACTCGACATGATCAAAAATCACGGAATAATACAGATAGAATCCGCAACGATATATGAACAATATTGCAAAATGCAATTCCACTATCACTAATTTCAAGGGTTAAAATATTGAAATCATTGACTGAATCTTCCTTCCAACATCCTTCTGAAATGGATCTGAACTCATCCTTGCATCAGAATTCAGATGAAAATATACATACATAATATAACAGAAGATGATCAAGTGCGTGTAGGGTGTGCATGTGAGTTAAATCACAATCTTTCAAGTTATTAATGCACACAATCATATCATATGCAGAGAGAGAGAGAGAGAGAGAGATGCCTACCAGAATTGCAGAGAGAGATTGAGATTGAAGAAGAATAGTTAGATTAAGGGAAGAAAAGTGATGGGATGTTAGTTTTGTGTTGATCTTCAGTTGGTTAAGCTGGAGCAACGGTTAGGCCGACGTCTGGCACCTGCTCAATATCTTCCCTTTTTTTCATCAATTTCCATTTTCGCCTATCTAATTTCTCACTATTTAAAAAATGCTTCATGATTTCTTAAGATTTTATTTTTTAAATGTGTGGGTGATTAAGGGATTTCTCATAAGTTTAGGGTGCTAAACTAAAAGGGAACAAGCACATCAAAATTGGGTTCAATTTATGATCAGCGTGTGTAAGAAATAATGCATCATATGAAGACCTACAAATTTAATTAATTTACAATTCCATAATAATATTTTTAAGCCAAATTTCCCATTAATTGCATTATACTCGTTGGGCAAGAAATCATGTTCTCCCACGTTGAATATTAAATAATTTGTGGTATTACAAAAAATTTGAACTCAAAACATTGAATCGATATCAATAGTTCTTAACCATTAAATAAATGGATCCAAAGGCATCAAGAAACCAATACTGCGTGTACTATCAATGTTTTATATTCATTTATATAAATTTTGAATTATCGGAACAATATATATAAAGCATCAAATTTATATGTTTTTTTTATTTATAAGTTGGATCTTGTCTCCTTTGAAATCAAGATCACATCACGTAGTGCATTAATATAAAATTTAGAACCCATAATTCATTTGGAAAGCCGACTGAAACTCAAACATAGAATTATACAATATAATTACAATTAAAGAAGAAGAAGAAATAATGACATGAAAATGAAAGATAAATTTTTTATTATAATTTTAGTTAATTAAAATTATTAAATAAAAAGTGACTGTGGTTCTGTCTTGTGCTTCCAACCATGAAAGAGAAAAGAAAGTCAGAGAAAAACCCTTAATCCAAGAAAGTAATGATCATCATCATTCCTAATTCCTAACCAGCAATTAAACAATTGAAAAAAATGAACACAGTGGACTCAGCCTCACAGCACTTATCGTAGACCCTCAAACACAGCTGTTAGATTCTGATAATATTTCTTGATCAAAGAATTCTATCATGCCTACTAAATCCTATGTATCAGATTGAGCAGCACAAGATGACCATTTCAAATATTTGAAGTTGTATATTAACACAATTAAGAAGCCAATCAATGGAAAAGTAGACAGAAACAGAAACATCACAGCTTTCTCTTTTGCACATTCCACTTTTTCTGCTTGTGGGTGCCCCCAACTTCTGAGTAACTCTTTTTTGTATGTGATTTGATGCCTCCAGTACAGATGGACAGGATATTGGATCAGTAGCTGATGCTGATGCAAGGAGAGAGAGAGAGAGAGAGAGAGAGAGAGAGAGAGAGTAGATCATATCTGTTTCAAGCTGTTAAACTCCTCTGCAATTGCTCTCAATTTTCTTTTCTGTTCATCTGAGCCAAATTCTCAAATCCCTCTTTTTTGGGGTTTTCAGGTGCTCTCAGATTCTCTAAATTCTTATTCTTCATAATTCTTGAGGTAAGTTCTTGATTGATGTGATTACTGTTTTGGTCTCGTTGTCTGTTTACTTTGGTGATATGCTTTGATCTGATGATGGATAAATATTGGGGTATTTGACAGATTTGGCAGGAGAGAGTTTTAACTTTTTTTGGGAGTGGAAATAGAAGAAATGGGTGTTGAATGGATGGAGATTGGAGTTAAAGTGAGGAAAGGTGTGATCTTTACAATCAGAGGATGTTTTAGATCAGTTTGTAATCATCCATTCCTTGTGAGTGTGTTGTGTTTCTTGATTTTTCTGTACAGATTATCCCCTTTCCTTTTTCAATTGTTGCTATCTGCTTCTCCTATTCTTGTATGCACTGCTGTTTTGCTTGGAACCCTTTTAAGTTTTGGGCAACCGAACGTACCTGAAATTGAAGTAGAAGAGAAAACAACATTCGAGGCTGTGTCGATTAAGACTGGCGTTTCGGGGGAGGCGGCCATTGTTGAGAAAAATGAGAGCTTTTATGTTGAGAGATTCAGTGAGAGGAGATGGGATGAGGGAAAGGAGTCCACCGAGTTCGATGAAGCTCGGAGAGAGGATTCAGATGATACTGCTCCATTGATCGAGGAAAGATCTTCTGGAATCGATGTGAATGATGGTGAAAATTGGGAAGGAAGCAGAGAGTTGGGTGATTTGGGGTATGAGATGAAAACTGATTGGATTGAAGAGAGACTTAACAATGGAGAAGAAGTGGAGAATCATTATGCATCTGTGAAGGTGGATGATGAACATCTTGATTCAGATGATGAGAAATCGGATGATGAGAAATCGGAAGCGGATTCTTTTGATTCTGAGAAGGTGAATGTGGATTCCCTGGATTCACCTCCTCCTTCACCTTGGACGAGAGTTAAGGAACGGGAGGAGGAAGAGGAAGACAGAGAAGAAGGTGGTGATGATGAGGAGGATGATTCGGATTCTGGGTCCGAGCGGGCTGAGAGTTCGTCTCCTGATGCATCAATGGCTGATATAATGCCAATGCTTGATGAGCTCCACCCACTACTGGATGGAGAGGTTCCTCGAACTGTTCAGAGATCCCATGGTGGCTCTGATGTGGCATCTGATAAGTCTGGTGCCAGCTGTCATGAGTCCGATGATGAGTCTGAAAATCATGAGGACTTGGAAGTTGCAGATGATGACAATGAAGACGGTGAAGACGAAGAAGATGGGCATGGAGTCAAGGAAGAAAAGACAAAATGTGCTATTACATGGACTGAAGAGGACCAGAAGAATCTCATGGATCTAGGAAGCTCTGAGATTGAAAGGAACCAACGTTTGGAAAATCTAATCTTGAGGAGGAGAGCAAGGAAAATGTTTGCTGATAGGAACTTGATAGATTTGGAGAGTTCTGATCTTCCTCTCAATACTATTGCGCCCATTTCGACGAAAAGACAAAATCCCTTTGATCTTAATCATGAATATTATGATGATTCTGGGCTACCTCCGATTCCTGGTTCGGCTCCTTCTGTTATGTTACAAAGACGGAACCCTTTTGATATTCCGTATGACTCAAGTGAGGAAAAGCCTGACCTTCTGGCAGATGGATTTCAAGAGGAATTCAAGACGTCTCAACCCAGAGAGCCACTCTTTCGAAGACACGAGAGTTTTAATATTGGACCTTCTCATTTTGCACCCAAAAGGCAAGATGTGAAGATGAGGCCTTACTTTGTTCCAGAGGGGTCCATCTCAGAAGCTTTGACCAGTTCTTTGTTTCAACGACAATCAAGTGAGCTTAGTGAGTCGAAGATGAGCTCTGTTCCTGATACTGAATCAATTGGCTCAGTAACCTCAGTTGAGGATCCAGAAGAGAGGAAGCTTCCAGAAGAAGATAATCTGCCAGAAGTCGAGGTGATTGAACGGGCTAATGTAGTCACTGAGGAGGATCCATCAGGTGAGACAGAACTGATTTCCCAGCCAGAAGTAGACACTGAAGAAGATGTGCATAGTGAACCAGAAATGATCTCCAAGATAGAGAGTGTTACTGATCATGTTGGACATGGAAGTCAATCTTCGGAAGAAGAAGAAGATTCTTTAGAAATAGGCGAGCTTGAATCTCAAATGGAGGATATTGCAGATCATAATGAACAAGGAAGTTTAATCCCAGAGGGCAGTGTATATCATTCCAACTTTGAAACTCTTGAACATGGACACTCTAGAGATTCAAGCTCCTCATCACTTTCAGAAGTGAGTGAGAGGATCTTCACTGATCCTGAAGGTGAAAGGTTTTCCATGTTGGAGGCAAGAATTGATGACGTTGCTGAAGAACCGATCATATTTTCCCAAGCTTCCGCAGAAAGTGCTGATTTGGATATCACGAGCATGCCCATCAACGACATTCTGCATAGGGAACCTGTGTACGATACCAGCCCACGAACACTCAGTAAGAACATATCATCCTCCTCAATTTCTTCAGATGTGCATCCAGACAAGGGAATAGTTTCTTCTACTGAGAGAGAATTTGAGACAGAGATTCATAGTAACGTCGAGATGTTAACTGGTCCATCGCAGAATCTGGAACATTTGCGGGAGGATAATTATTTTGTACTATCTAGAGATGGTGTACATGAAGTCAATGAGCCCCCATTTGAGGGTCAACTGAGTGCAGAACATAGAGTTAGCACGGAAGAGATTGTCCAATCACCGAATTCTAATGCTGGCGATGATGTTCACCATGCAGCTGATGAAAAGTTTATTTCTACACTTTCCTCTGAAGGAAACACATCTCTCTTTCATGATAAAGCCATTCATGAGCCAAATTCTCCACATCTGAATGAACTGCAGGTAATGTATACTATAATCTATTTTATAACCGTATCTCCATTCTTATTACTTCTTGTTCTCCTACTGTGCTGAGTAATGGACTATTATTTAGCAGCTAAGATCAAAAATCCCCATTTCTGTTCATGAGTGATTTTAACTATCTCTTTACCACTTTCTATATGTTGCTTTGTACAATGTGCATTTGAAAGATTGAACTCTAGCCAAGAAAGTCTCATGTCAGGAGTCAGGACTGTCTTAAAGCTCCATACTTGACCATAAATTCCAAATTTTAGGTGCATCATATTTAATATAACCTCCCTCTTTGGAAGCAAGCATTCAAAAATAGTCATGTGAAAATTGCCGTGTCTTTGCATTATCCTGTCTCTTTCTGTCTATGTGGATGCATGGATCAACATGCACGGCTAATTGTGCTCAGATCTAGAAATAAACCTCCAAAATTTCTTGAATAATGTAATGCAGGCGTCAAGCAGCGCCTCAGTGGACTTGCTTGTGGATGGTCAAGTTGCAGAAAAGGTGCACATGCCTGAGGTCCAAGAGCTTGATCATTACATTTCATCAAATGTCAACTCTCCATCGAGTCCTGAAATTATTTCATTCTCACCATGTGTTATTGAGCCAACTACTTCTCATGTTAAAGAACACACAATAGTCGAAGAAGTGGATGAGATCAAGGAAATAGATGATGCACTTTTGTCTGAGTTGGATAATGTTGGGGACTTTTGTATCCAACATTCGGGATCTGGTTCAAGTGAATTCGAAAAACACATCACTTCTATCGAAGAAGAAAGTTTGTCTCCACTGCATCATGCTGAAATTAGCACTGTGAGAGATGTCGAGGTTCACTCAGTTGTAGTGAATAGAATTGACGATGCATTGAATTTAGAAAATACGAGAGATTATATTGGTATGTATGAAGACAATGTGGACTGCATTTCAGAGCTACAAACATCTGAAACAACCAGAGCTGTAAATACTGAGGCATCAAGAATGGAGTTCAATGAAATCGATGGACAGAATTCTCCATTGGAGAAAGTTGAATTGACATCTGAGGGAACGGAAATCATAGGAGATGCTGAGGTGTCTTCTCAAGGTCAAGTTGATACAGATATCATTTCTGGAATGCCTGAACTCGAAGGTAGTGCAGTTGAAGATATTGATCTGGCATTCAAGCAGATTCTTTCTAGTGAGATCGACCAAGCCGAGCTTCACAATGATGAAGAGACCGTTTTTAAGATATCTGAATCAGAAGGCCAATCCATAGAAAATTTTGATGCTGTTCCCAGGAAATCTGAGTTGGCATCTGTGGAAACTGAAATCATGGTGGGAGGTGCCAAGTTTTCCTCTCATGATCAAGTTGATATGGGTATCTCTTCGGGTATGCCTGAACTTGAAGCTCGTACTATTGAAGACATTGATGTGGCATTCAACCAAATCACTTTTGGTGAGGTCGAGAAGCCTGATGTCTTGGAGCCAGCCCGATCTGAGCTTCACGGTGGTGAAGATTCTATTTGTGGGATACCTGAATCGGAAGTGCAAACCATAGAAGATGATGCTATTCCCAAGAAAACTGAATTGATTATAGAAACTGGTGTGGATACCACTTCTGGGATGTCTGAACTTGAAGCTAGTAGTGTTCAAGACATTGATCTGGCATTTAAGCAAATGGGTGCTAAGGAAATCGAGAAGCCTGCTACTTTGGAGCCACCCCAAAAGGAGCTTCACAATTATGAAGACACTGTTCCTGAAAAACCTGAACAGAAAGAGCAGTCCATAGATGATGTTGAGGATGTTCAAGGTGGTACAGATGCCACTTCAGGAATAACTGAACTTGAAGCTAATACAATCGAGGATATTGATCAGGCATTGAAGGAAATCAAGAAGTCTGTTGTTTTGGAGCCAACCCTGGTAGTTGGAGAAGCTGCAACTGAGAATTATGAGGATCAAAGAGATTCTAATGTGACAACATACACTCATGACACATCAGTTCATGAAGTTGGACCAATCGAAGATGCTGATTTGGATTATAAGCAAACTGCGACTGAAGGTATCACAAGGAGTCATGATTCAGTTGATCACACTCTGCATGTGGTCGAGTCTGGAGAAACACAAAGCACCTCATCTGAATTGCATGTAGCTGAACCCATTCTCCCAGAGGACTCTATTTTGCCCCCAAATCAACAACTAAAGCTAAACTCAGATGATGAATCAGTAGAAGTCAAGGCAGACAAAGTAGGTCTCAATGAGAAGTCAATTGCAATAGAAAGCAATACCTTTGAAGCTGAAAAGCCAGAGCACGAAGCCAAAGCACCTGAAGACTTGCAATCAACATCATCCGTTAAAGGAAAAGATAAAGTATCTAAAAGCTCAAGTTCAAGTTCCAGCTCCAGTTCTGAATCAAGTTCGAGTGATTCTGATGGAGAATAAACGAGTGGGATCGAGAGCACATTTTCCACTTCCAATTTCCGGGACATATCATCATACCAACTGCGTTCATTTTAACTGCAAGATGGTTGGTTTCTTCAAGAATGAGTTATTTATTTGATTTCTTGAAGTTTGAGGTTCTTTGCAAGTTTTCTTTTGTTTCATCAGCTTAGTGCTGATTGTGAGAGCAGTTTTGAGTTTAAATCTTGTGTTTGTGCTATCATAGTTGTTGGGTGTACTGTAACATATTTGGAGACCTTGACATTGTTGATCATTTGGAGGCAAAAAGGTTTGTTTTGTGACCTCTTTGTGCATTGTATACACTTTATCTTCCAACTCACAATGACCATTAAAGTGAAGTTTTTTATGTTCAATTGCTTACATTTACTCTCTTTCATATGTAATTTTGAACCATACATGTAACAGCCCTGATTAGAAACTGTTGGCACCATCGAAATGTTTCATGAGTTTCTAACTACACATATCCATCATTAAAGAAATTGAAATCATATCTGGCTTTTATATTACAAGATCTACCGATCGTTAGAAAGGAGAATCATGGAAATCTTAGACAAGAACTAGAGGTTTGTCCGGTAGCACAATGGACTCAAATACATCATAAGTTATAGTTTCAGAGTTACAGATATATTCCACATTCTCCATAGTTGATTGCCATTACATACACTGGAAACTATAACAAGATTACTAGGCAGCTTACAGAACACACACTTTAACTTGAAACATATTAAGAAGGAAAATCACCATTTGGCACAATGAAAAGTTATCGCAAACTTTGATATCTACCATCAGTTTATCATGAGCAGTTTGTATCGTAACTTGCAAGGCCCTGCAGCTCTGGACCTTCTAGTCGGGGGTTGTTCTCAAAGCTGCAAATACAATTTAAAAGTTACTAAACATCCAAAATCAGCTCACATGAATTGAGGGCAGAAAATGGGGAAGTAGAGATTGAATAAAGGGGGAGAGACCACACGAGTAAAACATGGAAATATGTAAATATCAAATAGCATTTATATTTTTGAAGTCCTCGTTTGTGACATTTCACTAAAGTCATTCACTTAACCATCTGAACTCAAAAATCTAGTTTTTCCAGGTAAAAACCAGCATCTGTTTTCAGAGAAACCTAAATATTCCTGCAGGAACATATGACGTAGTGGTACTGACAAAAATTTACAAGGGAATTATTCAGGGGAGTGTCTCCTACTAAATGAACTACAACAGTTGACTACTATGCTGCATTTAAAAACAGAGCCACTTGTACACCAAACACCATTATTCTCACAATAAATTTCACATCTTTTCAACACATTCAATCACTAGTTGATTTCAGATTCATCTAATGTTGGAACCATTTGAAACTCGTAAGTCCGAATTCCTTCATCAGAATGCAACCCAATGGCGATGGTGGTGATAAGGAGAGGTATATCCAAGACTCATAACAACTTACTTGTTTAAGGGTATGCGCTCAAATGGACCAGTAGCAGGTATAGTACCGCACAAATCGTTGTTTGAGACATCTCTACAAATTCAAATGCAAATATCAGTAACTTTCTTGCACCATATATCTTGCAACAACAATAAATTTGAAGTACAAGTCAAATCAGAAGTACTTACATAACTTTCAAGGTAGAAATATCAGCAAGTGCCACTGGGATTGGTCCATGTAGATGATTATCATTAAGGCGTCTGTGAAAGAAAAAAAAGGATTATCTCCCAATAAAATGTTACCTGATCAAAAATCCACTAGGGACCATGTTGACATGCACATGCATTCAACAAATAGAAGGAACAAAGAAAGTACAAAAACAATGATACAGCAATTAAACAATGACACGTGTGGAAAGTGTATGAATACCACTGAGGCAATCAAACACACTCAAATTTGTAGCTAACAAAGTTTCAGGTCAGTGAAATCAATACTGGTCTACCACCATCAAATCCAAGAGATAATGTCAGAACTACATAAATGATAAGAGAGTGATAAGTACAAACTTACAAAAAGACAAGGGATTTCAAATTTCCCAATGATGGAGGTATTGTTCCTGAAAGATTGTTGTTATACAGATCCAAACTTATTAAGCTCTTTAAGCTACCAAGCTCAGCAGGAATTGCCCCTTGAATGTTATTTTTATAGAGTTCTCTGCAAGATGAAGTCACTTTTCATTATGATGAATAACATTGATGGTAACTAGTTTCCATTAGGCTGCACTAACAGTGAAGATTGTACTCCAAAAGAAATGGAAAGCAAAAGATTTTTTTTCATACACAATTTCAATGAAAGAGTGCCAAAGATTATTATATGTGGTGCAAGCAAACCATAAATAATGGGCATGATTCTTTACCCAGAAATAAGAAATGATCAGAGAAGGTACATCTTCCAAGAAGAGTAAAGAGTAAGTGTTGCATGATACTCACAAATACTGGAGATATTCAAGTTTCCCAAGGTCAGGCACGAGATGACCTGACAAATTTGAGTTTCCAAGGTCCCTATCCAAGTAAAAATTTAAAATTCAGGTCCACGATCATTAGGAAACATATGAAAGAAATCTTAAAAAACAAAATAAAGGAAAGAAAGCATGACTGCAAAGAGAAAAATATACCATAGTAAGTCAGTCAATATTCAATAGTGTTACAAATGGAGAATTGTGTAATTCACAATTTCTATTTCATGATAGTAACTACAAGACAATTTGAATAAATTGGAAGCCTAATTATTTTTAAATCATTAAGTATCCATATTGAACTACTTCTTCCAAAGGATTTGACAGTTAAGACTGAAAATTTCCGGTTCATAATAGTAACTCAACTACTCAAAGACACTTTTTGGATTAATAATGGGACTTCAATTGATTTAAAACGATCTGTTTTGAACAATTTTTTAAACTGGCTTATTGATCTGAAATCCACCAAACATTTGAGTCTTTTGAGATTCTTAGCTCCAAATCCTTTCTCAAGTCTTAATCATTCAGTAACAAAATCTAATGAATAATATCAATTATTATTCTGTTAATCACAATCACAAAACTTCAAGACTCAGCCTTGCTAATAAACACCATTAAACCAACCAAATTTCAGTGAGAAAGAATGCACAATACAGTCTATTTTTCTTCGAGGTAACAACACCAGTGCCCTTCCTCAAATCACATCTACTTAATCCTATAAAGTGCAAAACTGTGTGCTTTTAATCATTAAAAACATACAATCATGGAATCCATCATATTATTCAACCACCTAGTATCAGCCACAAATTCCCAGTCTTAATCCCCAGTATTACAACCATACACTTCACAAAATTCTAGTACCCACAAAATGAGCCATCAAGCAGAACAAACTCCAAAAAAAAAAAAGTACTTCCTCCGATTCACAATAAGTGTCGTTTTGGAAATTTCAACTTTTTTTCTTTTTACGTGATGTTTTGAGTATTAATTCCATAATATGCCCCTATACTTAATGCATTCATACATAAATTAATTTGTATATTACTTATGTTTTCAACAAAGATTAAATAAAAATTTAATTAATGAATGATATATTAGGAAAATAAAACAATTCTTAATTTGTGTGCAGAACTTAAGGATGACACTTAAAATGAATAGGAGGAAGTAACAAACTTAGGGAATGATCATATGCAAAATAACAGACAAAAGAGAATTAAACTAGAGATGAAGATTCTCTTGGGAACAAGTTTTCTTCCTATGGCAACCCAAATATATCTACTAACCAACTGAAGCAAAACTAATAGAAAGTGTAGCAACAAGATGATTTCTCTAAGTAATCTCCAAGAATTAATCAAATCAATGACAAAATTGCACCCCAAACACAGAAATTATAGACCACAGCAGAAAATTAACCCCTCATACTGCTCTAAACTAGCAAACGCAGATATAAAAAAAAATCCTAACAGAAAATTCAAGCAAAGTGGTGGACAAACACATATAATCAAAGCATTCTTTACATACACGCGAGTGACGTGGTTGTCTTGGTTGCAGGTGATGTGGAACCAGGTACAGGGGTCGACAAGGTTCGGATCCCAGCTCTGGAGCACGTTATCCGGGTCGATCAAGCTCCGGCGAAGCGCGTACAGCGCGTCGCCCTCAGAATTCCCACGGGCCATCGGCAGAAGTAACGAGGACGACACCATAGCTAAGGCCATAAAAACCAGTAAATCTCTCCCCGCCATAGCTTCCTCGGCTCAGAACTACGCTACACTAACTTATTGCAGATTTCGAGCTCAAGCTTCGTCTTCCTCGGCTCCTGTCTTGGGGATTTACTGTCGATTCGTGATTCTTCGACTTGGTTTGCAGAGTGATTGAGTGATTGATTGATGTAAGAAAGAGCAATTTGTTTAGTGGAGAATCGGTTTTGGGAATGGGAGATAGATACCCTAATTAAAGGAAGATATAATTTTGTTCAAATAATAAAATTGAATCACAATATTAATTACTAATACTAATAAATAGATAGATAAATATTGGAATCAATATTATTAAATTCGATGTTTCGTGAATGTCATTTTAGTTAAGCAATGATTATATCAGAAAAGACTATGATCATCATTCCATAAAATTGTTTTATGTGTATATACATTGGAACAGACAGTTGGATATTTCATTACATACTTTATATATTGTTTAATACTTTGGGTAATATACTTAATGCATACATCAATGTTTATAAATTTGAAAACAAATAAATCAATGCGCAAATAAAAGGTAGTAATTCAAAATAATATTTCGGGTACAAAATGTTGCATCTATATCTAAATTTGTAATTGCATGTAACATATTTATATGTGCAAAGCAATCAAGAGTGTGGAAAATCATATATATTTTTCTTCTTAATATTGACAATCTGTATATTGTGTGCAACACCTACTTTAATGAGCCTCGTTATTATATAATATCTTTTAAGTGATATCAAACTTTTTTATAAAATGTAGGTTGTGTAACCATCTCATTAAATTTATTACCTATATAAAATAATGGATATTTCTTACAAAATATGGATTGACTAATATATCCTTATTAAAGATTTTATTTAAGATTATAATTGTAATTTGTGATTTTCATATTTAAATAATTTTACATTAGAATTATAAACCTAAATCATATAGAATTCTATCATAAGTGGGACTCTATTATATTAGGACTTTAATTTATGAATATTTCTTACAAAATATGGATTGCTTAATATATCCTTATTAAATATTTTATTTAAGTTTATAACAGTAATTTGTGATTTTCATATTTAAATATTTTTACATTAGCATTCCAAACCAAAATCATGATCTATTATAAGTAAGACTCTATTATACTGGGCTTTTAATTTACTAGGTTTTTTGAATCTAATTTAATTTAATATAAGTTGTATATCCTTATAAAAAATTATTATTTAAGATTAATAGTAATATAATATTTTTTATTTAAAAAATTCATCCTCCACATGCGACGCATGTACTGATACTCATATATTTATACATATAAAACTTCTTCATGAATCTTTATAATTTTTGGTATGTCAAATTTAAATATCACTCATGGTCAACGGACTTCAAAATTTTCCACAGTTATGACCTTTTTAAGTCTTTTAACACTACATATATTGATTTACCAATTAAAGCCCAATGGGAGTAGTCCAAGTGGCGTAGAATTAAATAATTGATATTGAAGTTTCAAGATTAAGCTTTAAACTCCAATATTTTTGCGCAAAAACTTGTGTGAGTGAGACGGATCCTTTTACCCACTAATCTAACCAATTTTCACAAATTCATATAAGAATTGTAAAATATGTTTTGTGAATTAACCCATCTCACGGATCTTTTTTTGTGAGACGGTATGACATGAGACTTACTTATATTTTTGTACTATTCTATTATATATGATTTGCTTAATATGAATTAATACGGTTCGTAAACTATTGTATGAGAGCGAGATTTATCCAGTGTACATATTGAATGATAACCACATATTTTTTATTAACAGAGAAAATAAAATTCATCTCACGAAAACGTGCCTAATCATTGTGATTTGATGGTAATGGTTTGTTATGGAGTAGTTATTGAAGTGGATTAGATATAATTGTTGGTTAGGAAGACCAAAGTCATTCCTTTTTGCCTAAGTCAAATTCCACTATGTACATGTAACAATGGTTGGACCTTTGAAAAGTATTTATTTGGTGGGAGTTGAGGTTCTTCATTCCAGTGCTATTTACTTTATCCAATATTTATTAACTAATGCTCCACTAATATTAACATTTTGACTTAGTCACAAATGGTGGCTTAAATATACAATTAGTGATCAAGGAATAATAATATTATTGTTAATATGAGCAAATGTGCCAAAATACACAAATTTTTTTAAGGAATTGACTTTTCTAACATTGGATATAACAAAAAGTACTTTTCTACCACAAAATATAAGAAAATTACCTTTTCTACACTATTTTGACTCGGTCATAGAGAAATCATTAAGTAATGATGGCTTGATGATATATTCAATTTTATTTATACTTATTTAACAATTGTTTTATCCAACAACTCTAATTACAATTTTATTTGCTCTTTTTATTTATATGTATTTTACAATTGTTTTATCCAACAATTCTAATTAGTAATTTATATAATTTATAGATTATGGTTCGATTAATTAGTACGAGAACCACTATAATATGTTAATCGAAGAACAATAATTTATACTTAATTTAATAGAATTACTGAATATAATTTAGGTGGTTCGAGTTGTTCGATCACTAGTGTAAAAAACCAAAATTTTCCAAAGTGATCGAACCACTATGTCAAATTCATAGTGGTTCGATCAACAGTGTGAAAAACCAATTTTTTCCAAAGTGATCGAACAACTATGTCAAATTCATAGTGGTTCGATCAACAGTGTAAAAAACCAAATTTTTACAAAGTGATCGAACCACTATGTCAAATTCATAGTGGTTCGATCAACAGTGTAAAAAACCAATTTTTTACAAAGTGATCGAACCACTATGTCAAATTCATAGTGGTTCGATCAACAGTGTAAAAAACCAATTTTTTACAAAGTGATCGAACCACTATGTCAAAGTGGTTTGAGCACCTTTGCCATTTTCAAATTTTTTTACAAAGTGGTTCGAGCACCTTTGCCAAAGTGGTTCGAGCACCTTTGCCAAATTTTTTTACAAAGTGGTTCGAGCACCTTTGCCAAACTTTTTTACAAAGTGGTTCAAGCACCTTTGCCAAATTTTTTTACAAAGTGGTTCGAGCACCTTTGCCATTTTCAAAATTTTTTTTTTAATAAAATTTTGGAGTTGTTCGAGCACTTTTTGCCATTTTCAATTTTTTTTATACCATTTTGGATTATTCATTTAAATTTGGTTTAATACACTAATAATCGAACTTCATTTATCAATTTAATTACTTTTATCAATTTATATAATTTGTTGGATAAAACAATTGTTAAATAATAGTATAAATAAATTGAATATATCATCAAGCCATCATTACTCAATGATTTCTCCATGACCGAGTCAAAATAGTGTAGAAAATGTAACTTTCTTATATTTTGTGGTAAAAAAATACTTTTGTTATATTCAATGTTAGAAAAGTAAATTTCTTAAAAAAATTTGTGTAATTTCGGCTGGGCTCTCTTGTTAATATCCCCTCTTATTTTTTACAAAATATTTTGTGTAACTGGTGCATGGATGCACCCAGGTCGACCCACCCCACGCGCCTCTCACGCGTTCCCACACGCCTGGTGGGTACGCTCAAACCCACCAAGATTCGCTTCAGACAGTCATATCTTCATGTTATGTTAGTGTTACTTTCATGTTATGTTAGTGTTACTTTCATGTTATGTTAGTGTTACCTTCATGAAGGTAATATTATCATAACATGAAGGTAACACTAGCTAACATAACATGAAGGTCAGTCTAACATAACATGAATGTATGATTAATATTGTTTTTTACCTTCATGCTATGTTAGTGTTACCTTCATGTTATATTAGTGTTATCTTCGTGTTATTTTAGTTCAATGATTTTAAACTAAGGATATGAAATCTAGAAATGAGGTCACGCTAACATAATACTAATATAATATGAATGTAACATTAACATAACATGAAGGTAACGACCAAAACATGCAAAAAAGTAAAGAGGCGCGGGTTGGGCGGACCGACTCAACCCACACGTGATCCGATCCGTTCAATTGATGTACATGAGAGTAACTCTTTATTTTTTTTGGTTGGTTTGGTTGTGTGTGTGGTGGTGGAGTGTAGGCTGTGTAGTATGTAGTAAAGCATTATTTGTGGATTGGGTCCTGCATGAACAAAAACTATTTGAGAATTGGCCTATCTAATTTAGTTGGGCCGAAAGTAGCCCATAATTAATTGAAACAAAAAATATCTCCAACTACCCATATATATATATAACAATTTAATTTTAGGGGAATTCTATACACACCCCAAAAATACTAAACACACCCCAAAAATACACATGAACATTAAAATAATAAAAAAATGAATGTGTGTAGATGGGTGTGTTTAGAAATGTTTGGGGTGTGTATAGAATTCCCCTTAATTTTAATATCATTGCATATAAAGTTTTATCCCCAAATGTCACCAAATATAAAGTATTGTCCCCAAATATCCAATTTTGAATTCAAGTACACTATTCATTTTACTTTTACAAATATTTTACAAGGGCATGTGAATATGTACAATTTTTACTTTTACTTTATTTGCAATTTTTACTTTTACTTTATTTGCATGCATGTGAATATGGTACAATTATTTCAAGCATGATTTGATCAGTCACCAGAAATAAATATCAATTCTATTCAAAACTCATGAAATTTACATTTTCATTCATTCCACAAAATTCACCATACGAGATTCACTCCAAGGTTCTCTAAAATTTTTGAAGTTCTAGAGGATTCATCCACCGACTCAAAATTTAGAGTATTCATCAAACTTGAAATCAAGTAAGTCTTTAACTGCATTTAGTAGTAGTCTAGTTATTGCATAGAATAGTTTAGTTTATTTAAAGTTTAAATTGTTTAGTTATTGTAGAGAGTTTAATCTTGATGAAAATGAAAATATTTCACTAGCGTTTCACAAAATAATTCGGGTTTCATAATTAGGCCGGTTTCACAATTAGGGTTTATAATGTTTGTTTATAAGGTTTCATAATTAGGGTTTTTATAAAATTAGAGTTTATAAGGGTTTCACAAAGAGAAATAGTATTTGATAATCGTAAAAACAATTATGTTTAATGTTCGAAAATTATCATTTTATATTCGTTAAACCCTTAATTTGTACTAATTAACGAATTATAGAATTTTCGTTAACTTATTTAATTGTCGTTAACCCCTAATTTAAGAAGTTAACGAAGAATTATACTGAGTATTCGTTAACCCCTATTCTTTAAAAGGGTTAGCCAAAAAATAGGGAAACATTCGTTAACCCCTAACGAATTTTTAAAGGGGTTAATGAATTGTTGGCCCTTTTTTTCGTTAATCCCCTTTTCTTTTTGTTAACCCCCATTAATTATTCATTAACTTCTTTAATAAGGGGTTAACGAATTTGTGAACTTTTTTTTCATTAATCCTCTTTTCTTTTCGTTAACCCCTATTAGTTGTTCGTTAACCTTTATTTTGTGATAATTATTTTTAATTTTTTGTTTATAATTTTCAGAGATGACTTTCTCAGTGGCAATATGGTATGGAGGTTACTGGCAAGGTTTACAGTATGTAAATGACATTCAATTAGTAATAAATCTCAAAACATTTACATATCAAGATTTATTGAGCTCGATACATGAGATTGTGCTTGCTGATATGAATTGTTGGGGGTATTTGCTCCATTCTCTGGTGGAAGTAAATTGAAGATTGAAGAAGAAAAAAATGAAGAATAATTTTGATTTGCATGAGTGTTTTTCATAGTAGTATGACTATTAGTTGTTTTCGTTTCGTTGAAAAGGATAGACGTTGGAGTATTGGGTGGATCTTCTTATCATTAACAACAGTGTTCAGCAGATGAGGAGACACATGTAGGTGGTCAAAGTTTTAATCTGTTGAGTGAGGAGGCTCGAGATTTGAATTGGTCAAGTGTTTCGGTAGGGCTACACAACGACCAAATTTTTTATTCAAGATGGGGTTTAGACGACAATTTGGGTGGAACGTCTTCAAATGAACCGTGACAACCTTGGCCGGCCTCATCTGGATGTGATGTGTACAATGATTTTAAACTTTTTAGACCTGAATGTGGCCCCAACTGATGAAATTGAAGAACCGGCACAAGAAGATAGATGAGAACAGGAAGACCATCATCATCGAACAGGTAATTGAGTACTAGTGGACTTATCATATGTAAAAATTTGTGTATACATTTAACAAAAGTTGATATACTTATCTTTTTTTGTAGATCCAAACGATTAAGAAGATGATTTGGTATTGGATGAAGATAAGGAGCAACTAGGGGTGGACATAATTCGGTAAAATGACCGAACCGAACCAAACTGAAATTTCGGTTCGTAACGAACGGAACCAAAACAATTCGGTTCGGTATTCGATTTTTTAAATTTTATAAATTCGGTATTTGGTTCGTTTCGGTAAAAACCGAACGGTAATTCGGTTTTTACCGAAAACCAAACCATTACATTATTTATTTTGTTTTGTTTTTTCTCAAGTCAACCATCACATTCTCTCTCTCTCTCTTGGACTCTCTTCACTCTCCTCCACGTGAAGACAAGTTGTGAACCCTAATTTCTCCAATTCTCCTCTCATCCCAAATCATGCCCCCACCTCCAGTTCACCGGACGCTGCCATAACAGGATGAAGACAGGAGCCTCCAGCCCGTCGATCTCAGACCACTCGGTAAGTTTCCCCAAATTTTTGGTTTAAATGACTTATCCTTCGTTAAGAGGGTTCTGGGTCCACTTCATTTAGATGATGTAACTATCTATGCTGTAAGTGCATCTAAAATAAAATTTAGGCATACAAGAAAGACAATTACATATTTCTTGCTGTATTTGGAGGCATAAAATCGACTTTTGAGTTATGAGTACTAACTCTTAAAGCCCGTCTAATTTCTTATTCATTTTCCAACAATTTTTGAAGTGTATTATTCTTTATGGTTATTTATTCTTTGTGTAGTTATGAATATGACTTGCATTAGCTCATGTAATTTTGTGTGTTATGTACTTGAATATGTACGTTTGGTGAGTTATGATTCATGAAGATTAAGAATGTGTTTCTTACGGTGTTCTTATACTTAATCAAATGTAATCTTGTTTTTTTTTTTACTTAATTGACATAAAAAGAAAATTAGATAGATGTAATATTGTGTTCACTGGTTCAGATGGATATAGTCCCTTTGTAAACTTAATGTTGATGATAGTATTGTCAGTGGGTTATGGGATGAAATAGTGGATCTACATCAAATTTGAAAAGGAATGGATAAATTAATAGATAATCTTAGTTAATAAGTAGAAAATAATTGGATATGAACCATCTTCAGCTTTCTTTACAACCAAATGCTTTATATATTTGCAGTGTTCTAAAATGCCCTGCCTAACCATCACTGCCCCTGTTTTTGCCTAAATTGTCACATTCTGGAGAATGACAGCTAGGGTAGTTGCTAATACATGGGGTGTGCAATATTTGCTCTTGTGAATGCTACATTTCTTTTATCTTCAAGAATAAATAAAGAACTAATATTGTGTTCTTTATGTAGCCTGTTTCAACTCCTGAGACACAACACAATCCCTTGTCTGCTCAATCCGGTCATTATGAAAATGTAGAAATGGAAAATGAAGATCCCGAGCCAACAACGGATTCTGAGCCAATGGATACAAATGTGGAAAGTCAAAGTGAGATAAAGAGGAAGAAAATGACAAGAAGGTCAAAGGTTTGGATTCACTTCACTCCATTCTTTGACAACAATGGTAAGCATAGGGCAAAATGCAAATATTGTCCTAAAACTTATGCTGCCCATACCTCTAAAAACGGTACTACCGGCATGCTTGGTCATATGAAAATTTGTGCAAATCATCCTGATAATGTTAATCGTGTAGCTGAAGATAATAGTCAAACTAAAATTGGATTTGATCGAAATGGGGATATTAAGAGTACTGTGTGGAAGTATGACTATGATGCTATTAGGAAGGCTTTAGTGGTAATGTTGATTAAGGATGAATTGCCTTTTAAGATTGTCGAAAATGAAGGATTCTTGGATTTCATGGTTGTTATATGTCCACAATTTCATGTTCCATCAAGAAGAACTATTGTAAGAGATTGTTTTAATTTGTTCTTAGATGAGAAAAATAAACTGAAGGAATACTTTAAAACATCAGGACAAAGAGTTTCACTTACCACTGATACTTGGACATCCAATCAAAGACTTACCTATTTGGTGTTGACTGCACATTTCATTGATGAGAGTTGGAAAATGCGTAAAGTAATTCTGAACTTCATTCCATGTTTGTCTCATGAAGGAGAAGAT
Source organism: Scutellaria baicalensis (assembly GCA_005771605.1). Lineage (NCBI taxonomy): Eukaryota > Viridiplantae > Streptophyta > Magnoliopsida > Lamiales > Lamiaceae > Scutellaria > Scutellaria baicalensis. The sequence continues at coordinate 17,395,481 of CM016721.1, read as the reverse complement.
GTTGGTCTATTGATTGAAAAATGCTTGCTTGATTGGGGGTTAGATAAGATTTCTACAATGACTGTTGATAATGCCTCTTCAAATGATACTATTGTGGCTTATTTGAAAAGAAGGGTTGTTAATTGGGGAACTGGAATATTAGAAGGTAAATACATGCATATGAGATGTGTTGCTCACATAATTAACCTTGTTGTGAAAGATGGTTTGAAGGAAATGGATGTGTCAATTGAGCGTGTTCGTACTGTGGTTAGATATATAAGACAATCTCCTGCTAGGTTGAAAAAATTCAATGAATTTGTTGTTGAGGAGAAGGTTAAGAGCAAAATTTTTTTGAGTCTTGATGTTCCAACAAGGTAGAACTCTGTTTATACGATGTTGGAAGCTGCTATAGTTTTTAAAAATGTGTTTGAAAGGTATGAGGTGTCAGATTCTGATTTTCGGGCTGATTTTAGGGTGGGTGGACCTCATGGACATATAGGTTTGCCCACAAAAGATGATTGGATTGTTGTTGAAAAGTTTGTGAAAGTGTTACGGTATTTTTATGAACTCACTATTCGAGTTTCTGGTTCTTTCTATGTTACATTTAATACGTATCTTGATGAAATTAGTGATGTTCATGCGCTTTTGAGTGAATGGCTTGTGGGTTCGGATAGTGTCTTGGTGTCTATGGCTACACAAATGAAGGCTAAATTTGATAAATATTGGGGTAACATAGAGAAAATGAATATGTTTTTATATGTTTCTGATATACTTGATCCTCGTGACAAGATGAGTTATATGGACTATGTTCTTAAGAATATGTATGGGCCCGTACAAGCACTAGACATGACATCCAAGATAAAAAGTGTGTTGGCCTATGCATTTGAGCAATACAAGATTATGTATGGGCCTGTGTCTGGAACTAGTGCAACTTCTTGTAGTGGGATTGTACAAAGCTCTAGTAATTCTGGAAGTGATGAAGAAGATGAAAGGGCATGTATAAGGCTTACCAAGAAAATGTACATGCACATGTTGTCTAAGGATGGAGTTGGGGCTCAATCAGAGCTCTATTTGTACCTCCAAGAACCGCTCACAAAAGATCTTCCACAAACTTCAACATCCTTGATTGGTGGAAAACTAACAGCTACATGTTCCCTATTTTGGCACGATTGGTTCGTGATGTGTTAGTTATGCCTATCTCTACTGTTGCTTCAGAGAGCGCCTTTAGCACTGGTGGTCGAGTCATTGACGATTTTAGAGTTTCGCTTACTCCGAAAATGGCACAAGCTTTGATTTGTGGGCAAGATTGGCTTCGACAAAATCCACCTAGTTTTATGGCTGAGGACGAGGAGTCGCTTGAGAAACTTGAAAAAGGTAAAATATCAACAAATTTTGGTTTAAATTTCATGTTATCTAAAGTCGCTTTATTAATTGTTGTGTTTCTTGTCTTGGTAGATTTGATGCTCAATTCAGGTACAAGTTCAAATATTCTTGGCATGTGATTACTTGAAACTTGAAAGGTAAAGTATTTGTACAAAATTTATTTTCTTGTTCTTGCTTCTCTTTGTAGATTTTAAGTATTCTATTGTTGTAGGTGGACTCAAACTTTGGATTGATTGGGCAGCAGTTTAAGAAAAAGTTTGGCACTTAGAAGCGGGATCTTGGAGTCTTTGATCTTTTTTATGAATTTCAAGAACCTTATTGAACTTTATTGAACTGTATTGAACGTTATGTTGTATTGTTGTGTAAACTTGTGGATTTGTTGTACTTTTTGTGGACATATTTGGAAAATGTGAATTTGTGATGCATGTTTTAGTGAAAAATCGGTCAAAAGGCAAAAAAAAGGTCAAAAATTAAAAATTAGGCTTTCTTTTTGAAAAAAACGTAAAATTTTGGTTTTACCGAATTACCGAATGGTAAAATCGAAATATTTCAGTAATTATCAAACCGAAATTTAAAACTTCAGTTCGGTATTCGGTTTTTAATTTTTGGAAAATTTCGGTTCGGTTCGGTTTTACCGAATGCCCACCCCTAGGAGCAACGAGCGGCATATGAGCAATTCTACTCTAACTTAATGAGAGTTGAGTGGCACATTCCAGACATACATGATTTCAAGGACCCTACTTCAGAGATTGAACATGCTCCAACTGGAATCCAAAAAGGAGCGACGTTTGGCTTTAAGGTTGAACTCAAGAATGTAGTCGGGTATCATCATCTGGAGAATCAAGTCCAATTCCATGTGGACCATAGCGACAAACACCGATGGCACGTGAAGTTCAATCAAAAAGATTGTTCATTCGTACTGACGGCATCAGAAAAACACGGTATTTGGAAAATCACCAGAGTTGTCTTGCCCCACACCTGTTCATATCAGCTGAATGCTAGTGCGGCCCGCAGACTTCCGTCAAGGTTTATGATCGTCAAGACCTAAAATATCGACGAAAACAATTATAACCATGTACCGATTTTGAAAAAAAATAAAAACAATACCAATATTCGTTAATTCATATTAAATGCTTACTACTTGTATGTCTTCCCACCACGACTTGATAAAATTCCACTTCGGCCTCCTCCCTTGCACATAGGGTACAACTTGCTCTAGCTGTTCGGGCATGAACATCTCCCTTACCCACAGCAAGTACCGACACTCGTCGGGATAGCCAACATGTTTTTCCATCCAAATTTCTTTACATATTTCCTACGTTTATGAAAATCATTGATCAGTGGCAAGATCACTAAAAATGAGATATTAGTCGCGAACAATGATTGGAACTTACAAACAGCTGGGTATCCACCAATTGGATCTTCCCCATCATTTGGAACCTGGAATGTACTTTTGCTGCTTCTGGGAAGCTTTGTAGTACACTCAGGTACATATCAATGACCTATATTAGACAGAAAGGTACGCATAAAGTACAAATTGTGTAAATTCAACTCTAAAAAAAAAGGTAAAATACTAAGTTTTACCTCATGCTCCAAATCCATCTTTGGATCAATGAAATTCCTAAAAAAACTTGGCCCCATTGCCGATCCAGCACCGACATTGTGTCTGTAACAATTACAAAACAAAAACTTAATCAAGTTTTAAGCACTAAATATGAAACAGACAATGGATAAGTCAAAAGGTGTATATGAAGAATATGAAAGACATTACCCTCCCATTTTGTTGTCGTCACTCAGGTAGTAGGACTGGAAGTTGCCCCACTTGAGCCCCGTCTTTCTAGTCGGCTCTTCCGTAAAAAACGGATTGTGCACAACTTGAGATGGAACTCTACGGTGCGCTGCAGGTCAAACACCTTCAGTATCTGGGATAACAGGAGGTGCAAGGCCACTCAAATCATAGGGGATAGCCGAAGGACCACTTGAGCCCATCCCAAAGACCCTACCATCTGACGTTGGTGTCTGGAACGACTGCCCCTTTCCCATCGAGGTGAAGTATGCCTTAATTTGCTCCTGGATCATGTTCGACATCAGTCCCTCCTGGCGCTTTCCCTCCTCAGTGACCTGCTGAGTGACGTGCTATTTGAGACCATCAAAGTCCTGCGCCAATCGAGTGTCCATCCAACCTATCAATCGAGTGTACAGGTCGTCTCTCATCCCTGAGCTCTGTCTCGAATCGTGCCCATGAAAGTCAGACTCCAACTCAGGGTACCTCTGAGCAACTGGTAACACATGAATGGGCACTTCATGTACCGAAAGGTACTGCGGGATCGCGTCGTCGTCCTCCTCCTCAGTGGGTACTACGGTCCTGCGTCACTCTGCTCGGACCATACGTCTCCTCAAAGGACCGGCCTCTGCAGGATCTTTGATGGGTATAGAAGGTCTCGGAGGAGCAAGAGTAGTAGCACGACGGCCATGTCGTCTCTGAGTGATCTGGACCCCCGTCAGGATATCATTATCGATATCCTGCCAGTACGTCTGAAGCACTTCATTGTCTGTGGGCATCAGCGTTAAATAACACTCGACCTGTAACAAAATTTTAGAAGTAATACATAAACGATGGCATTTAGTGTCAACTTACGGTGATAAATAAATAAATAGTAAATACCTCGCTCACGAGCACTTGTGAAACATCGGTCTCCGATTTCTTCAAACTCCACTTTATACATCGGGGCATCTGCATAGGCGTGTCCAATCTAGATCCAGCAAACTGAGAGGTATTAGGGATCACCTTAAAAGCCCATATCTGAAGAGGTCATATTTAGGAATTATTTTAGCAAACAACATTAAAAAAACTAAATACACTTTAAAGAAATTTTGACAAACTAATTTGTAGGGACATACCAGCAGGGCTATCGAGAAACCATAGAAATAGTAGTACGGTATGTAGTGATGAACAAGATCTGTGGTAGGTAGCCTATCCATGTACCGCAGCATGGTGAGGAAGCTAATCTACCTCCATGGAAAGCTCTCATAAGTCTTTATCCTCCACTAACGTTCAAACCCACCGGTCTACAGTTGTCTTGCCGGCGTTCACCCTGAATAGTATGAGGTGGAGGATCAAGATCTTGGCATTCTTCACCGTGTCCTCCATACTATCACCAAACTCACCGGTGGTGAATCGAACACGGAGCTCAGACACAGTGACCCGAGATGACTCGATGTGCACCCTCCAATACACTGCCCCCTCTGGTGGGGTGTGATCCCCAACCGGGTTGAAAGTCGAGTCAACGAACTTCAACCCAGTCACAAGGGCAAACTCCCTCTTACCGAACCGACAAAAACGCCGGTCCTCCCCTACAACGAACCACCTCTCGTCTGCAGGGACATCATCACCACACATCTTATATGACATGAGGACGTGTAAGAAAGCATTGCAAGACTCACTCTCAGTCTTCCAAAAGTCACGGAGACACTGTCGACCCATCAATCGAAGTTGTTCCTTGATCTCATAGAGTACCGTAAGACGAATGTATACATTTATATAGGTGATGATACCCTAGCATGCCTCACGAACATAAAGACAATCAATCTGCATATTTACAAACACCAAAATAATTAAACAAATGAACATTCATGACAAAAAATTCAGCAGAACCTTCACAAAATCTAGTGAGTTAACGAACATTACAACATTTACAAATCTTGAAACTCAGCAGAAAAAATTTAAAAAATTTGCTTTAAAGAGCTTAACAAATTTCTAGGGTAATGTTCGTTAACCCTAAAAAATATAAGGGTAAACGAACAATAGGCCAAAACTCGTTAACCTTTTAAATATAAGGGTTAACGAATTTGGTTAACGAATTTTGGGCTATTTCGTTAATCGTAGAAACATTTTAGTAATTAAGGAAAAATAAGCCTATTTTGGCCTATGTCGTTAACCCTATTTTGGGCTATTTTGTTAACCCCTAAAATTGGGTTAACAAAGTTTAGGAAAAATTCGATAATTCGTTAACTTTAATAGTTTAATTCGTTAACTTTGATAGGATTAATTACTAGATTATAAATTAGGTAAGAAAAGTTTTTAATCCTCTATATTTACCTCATTAAAGTTTTAGTCCTCCAACTTTCAGTCTTTGGTTTTTAGCCTTCTATGTTCCTTATTAGATTTTTAGTCCTCTATTTTTACCCTTATTAGATCTTTAATCCTCTATCTTTCAACTTTTAATTTTTAGTCTTCTATATTTACCTCATTTGATTTTTAGTCTTCCATCTTTATACTTTTAATTTTTAGTTCTCTATGTTTACGTACCCTCATTTGCTTCTTCTTTTTCTTTTTAGCTACAATTTAATTTTTCCCTATTGCAGTATTTAATGAACTATGATTCATAGATCATTTGGTATAATTTGAGAATTAGTCAAATATGATCAATGTCATAATTTTAGTTTTGTGTTATCCATTCACGACAGGAACTATATAAAGTTCACGAAAAATAAATCATTAATTGCTTAATATCAATTTTATGTTAATCTTTTATTTCTCATATTTATAAAAAAATTAAATCATTCTTAATGAGATGAAATTATAATTCTTAATTATTAAATTAATTTAGACTTGATGAAGAAACCTTTTTTGGTGAGAAAAATTAGATGTAACTAAATGAAGAAAAAAAATGTTATTGCAAGTAAAACAACTAAAAGAATAATATAGAGTACTAAAAATTAAGATCTAAAGATAGATGATCAAAAATCTAATGAGGTAAATATAGATGACTAAAAATCAAAAAATTGAATCATAAATGACTAAAAATCTAATAAGGGTAAATATAGAGGACCAAAAATCAAAAACTGAAAGTTGAATGACTAAATATCTAATGTGATTGTAACACCCTGAATAAAAAAAAGTAATTGATATATATACATGGAAGTTAGCCCAAGGATGATTGTTTGCAAGCCCAAATCTTTTGGCCCAAATGTAAGTCTGTTATTTTTATTTTCGGCCCAATTGAAACTTAGTGAGAGCACATACATGAGCCCATGTGTTTGAACCCATAAGTTTGGGAAATGATCCTTGTCACCCTCTCAACTTTGGAGACAACACACGTGTGTCCTCCTTGCTCCATCTGTAAAATGAGTTGGGGATAACACCTCTTTCTCACATTTTTCCTTCTCCTTCGATTAAGCTTTGGCAGAGACATTTTGAGTGTAGCAAGGGAATTTTTGGGTGTTGCAAAGGGTAAAACATTCAATTTGTTTCTCTTTGATGTATTCCTCAATGTATTGCTGCAAAATTTACACTGTATTTGTATCTATATATCATGCCATCTCTCTCTCTCGCTCTCTACTGCTGGGGTTGGCGGCGCCGTGCGTGGATAGGGAGTGTAGCGCCGCCGGTGGCGGCACTGCTGTGAGTGTGTGTATGCTGTTGTGCAGGTGTGTGTGTGTGTGTTTATGTGTGTGAGTGTGGCTGTGAAACGGGGGAGAAGGAGGGAGGCACCGCCGCGACGGGCGGTGCTGTGTGCTGGGTGAGAATGGAGGGGGAACACCGGCGCTCACCACCGGCAACTGCAGGGCAGCAGGGTGAAAAGAGGCTGGCGGCAGAATTGGAGAAGGGCGGGTGAATCGGGCTGTGTGTGTGTGCGTGAGTGGCGGCGCCGTGCAGTGGCGTGTGTGTGAGCGCTGCTGCCGGCGGACGGCAGCAGCGCCGGCGGCGATGGGCAGGGGGAGGTCGATGACTGTGCAGGGGGTTTTGGAGTGGGGGGCTAATTTATGAAAATATGATTGAGTCCAGGGACTGTTTTGCAAATTCTTAATTTTGTATATTTATTAGTCAGCCCTTTACCTTTTGCCTTATTGCATTGCAGTCCCTGCATTAATTAAGGATTCAATTTCAGCCCCTGAGATTTGATTAAATTGCAGATTGACCCCCAGAAATTATAGAAATAGCATGTGGACCCCCAGATTTTACAAAAATGACATTTTGACCTCAGAACATGCTGAAATTATAAAATGAAACCTATACCTTGCTAGATATTATCTTATGACTCCAAACATATATATTTTATGTGTTTTATGTCCTACGATACTAGGAAAAGCTAGAACGACATCCAAAATGGTACGAAAAACGCGACGAACCATCGTTAGGCAAGGAAAACCCTAGTACGAGGCTAAGATCGTATAAATCCTAGATTCGATTAAACTCTAATCCTAGGATCACCAATTGTTATTCCATTCGAGGGTTTATTCTACTAGTTATTCCGAACATATACAGTTAAATTAGACGCTAAGTCGAGTTTCTACGCTATGTAGGGTTTCCAGACGAAGGACAAGAATAAGGAAGGGAACGACGAACTTCGATAGAACTTTTGATAACCAAGGTGGGGGTAAAATCTTATCAAACAAATGCATTTTTAAGTATACAATTTATTATATGAATTTATATGCATTATGTGACTTTAAATTCGATATTCATGTGAAGTCTATTTCAGGTTGAACGTCATTACTATATGATTGATTTTCGAGTAAATTATATGTTTTCGAAAGGTTAACGATTTCAAGGAATACAAATGCAATTGATTTCATATGACGAAAAGTCGGGATAATACCCGTACCAGAGGGATTTCTTTAGAAACCAATACATGGCAAAGGATTTACTTGTCTATTTGGATTGTCGTGAATTATATGAACTTACGTGAACGTGAATAACGTGTACTATATGTTATGTGAGAAACATTATGTGAAACACTTAACTGCGCATGCGTTTTCTACGCCAAGTAGGGTTTTCTTCGGAAACCCAGCTACATGGGTATTCTTCGTAAACCCATCTATAGGGGTATTCTTCGGAAACCCAGCAACAGGGGTGTAAAAACCCATAGGGTCGGCTTGGGGCCCGGATAGATTTTTTTGGATATCTGTCCAGGACGGATTGTAAGGGACTACTCGGGAGTCCACAATGTGTACTATGTATAAGTATGTTAAGATTATGATAAAACGTGTTCCTCCTTTCACAGTACAGGTCGACCCACTGAGTGTACTTTTGGCACTCACCCCTTATATGCTTTTATTTTACAGAAAACTATGGATGAAGGAGGGACGAGCTGAATTGCCCAACACTTTTGCATGTATAATTATGTATATTTCCTTTGTCGACTTTTCCAGAACCCTATTTTTGGTACTCTGTATTAAGGATCCTTTCACGTTTGAACCAAACATACTTTTCCATTGTACGTGTTGAACTCTTCTAAGCACGAGAATTATCATCTTAGAATTTTGTTTACCATCTGTTTTTCCGATGATCTAATCTTTTGGCTGGACGCCCTGTTTTTAAGTTGTGCTTCCGCTATTTAAGTCATATTTCCATATACGAAAATGGGCTGTGACAGTGATAATCATAGTGGATTTAAAAAAAAATTGCTATAAATTATGTTAAATGGTTTATTAGAGCTGGTATACAATGCATGCTATTTGAACCATTGCAACCAATTGTATGCCCTATTTTATGGGATATTGGTAGCAACTATTGTTTATCATTGCAACCATTATATGGGAAAAGTGGTAAAAATACCTTGCATATATACCATATTTACGATTTTATCCTTTAATTTTACCACTTCCTAAAACTACCCTATAAGTTACATATTTTTGCCAAAAATAGCCCGTCATGATCAGCTATATGAGGTAACTAGCCGGTTACATGCTGATGTGGCAGTTAAATACACATGTGTAATCGGATTTTTTATTTTCTGATATATATAATTTTATATATATATTTATTTACTGCATCACATGTCTTCTCCTTTCCCACCTGTCGCCGGAAAATTCTCTTTTGCACTCTAACTACTTCCAACCCTTCAATTTTTCATCCAAGTTGAATCTTTTATCACTTCCCACCACGAAATCCTCCAAAATGATACAAATTAGCTCGAAAACAGCCCCCAACAGTCGCCCCTGTCACCGGAAAATGGCCATGGCAAGCCTCCAAGCGCAAAATGTTGATCTTCTTCATTTCTTACCCAAAACACCCAAATGATTTACCAAAATGATCCTCTCCTCAAGCCCAAACATAACCTCACATCAATTTCATGTTTATTGTTGACATCAAACCTCAATCAACCCAAACCCGTCTGAAATTGTTTTATAAATTCATTTATCTGTTCTTCAATTTCATGCATGTTTTTTCAAAATTGAATGAGAGGTTTTAGTACCCATATAATGAGGATTAAATCCATGTGAATGTTGGTTGGATTAGTGGAGAAATCCTATGTTATTTGATACTCCCCCTCCGATCTACTCGTCCCCTCGATCTACTCCGCGGTTGTCGCCGCTGCTTCTTCAGAACACCGCTGCTTCTCTCTCGATATCTCTCTCCAGGTGGTGCGGTCTCTTTGCCTTTTTGCTTCTCTCTTGATCTCTCTCTCCAGGTGGTGCAGTCGGCAGCCATAACGGAGCTAGGAGGGAAGGGCAGTGGGTTAGGATTAGAAGGGGGGCTGACGTGGAAACCCCCATCTGATGTGAAACAAAAAGAAATTGAAAATTATATTCCACGAGTGAAAAAACCGGCCACATCATCAAGTTACCTCCTACAGCAGGTGACGAGCTATTTTTGGCAAAAATGTGTAATTTACGGGGTAGTTTTAGGAAGTGCTAAAATTAAAGGATAAGATCGTAAATGTGGTATATATACGAGGTATTTTTACCACTTTTCCCACCATTATATATTGCATGTTATTTTGTCCACTGCAAACATTGTATAGGGACATGGGTCATTTCTAACTCATTCACTAAATTATGGGACAAAAATAACTCCAATTAAAATAGGTGGACAAATATAATATATTTACTATAATTTTGCCCAAAAATACCCACTTTGATTAGTTTAAGGTGATATGTCACATATTTTAACTTTATGTGAGGGAACCTTGTCAGTTTTGATAGCCCTTTTTGCAGTTTTTAATTATATATACTTTAAAAAAATTAAGAAAGTTGAATTTTTTAATTATATATACTTTAAAAAAATTAAGAAAGTTGAAAAAAAAAAAAAAAAAGCACACTGCGGCCTATAGGATTTGAATTCAGGATCACAATGAGCAAAATGAGCTAAAGTTCCACTGAGACAAATAAGATAAATATAATAGTTTTCGTGTAATACCTAAAAATAGGGTTACACGAAAAACTACACTGGGAGTTTTCGTGTAACCTTAAAATCAAGGTTACACGAAAACTCTTGAAATCAAGGTTATACGAAAACTTTTCGTGTTATCCTATCCCAATTTGGAGTGTGTTATATTTATCCACTTTTCGTGTCTCTTTTACACGTGGCATCATCCACTAGTGAATTGGACTTACACACATATAACATATACACTAAAAGTTGGGGCATAGGGAACATGTGGGGTAGGGTGTGTCAAATCATGACACACTTTGACTTCAAAGTGAGTATTTTTGGGCCAAGTATTATATTTGTCCTTTAGAGATAGTAAGAGATATTTTTGAACCACAATTTAAGAAATGTGTTATTTTTTTGGTATTTACTCTCATTATATATGTAACACCACGAATAAAATTAAGATCTAATTAGAATTTATGAGAATTGTAATAAGTTAATTCATGAAATTGAATTTAAATTCATCTTTTCATAATTTAGATTTAAGTCGTAAAATTAATCTGGCAATAGGATTACGTATAAAATACTTCAATAAAATATTGTGATACCCTAAAGTTAATTAATAATTATGAAATTTTTTAGTTGCGAAGGAGATAAAATAAACTTTTAATCATAATCCAAGATATCGATTAATTCTTATGACAAGTAAATTATATATATCATGTTAAATTATTTGATTTTAATTAATAAGATTGAATTCGATAGATAATTTTCCTACAATAACCCAATTAGTACCCACAATAAAATCTCGACCCAAAATTGAGTAATAGATAAGCCCAAGTCGTGATCAACTTTTGTGGCCCAACTTTTGTGTGAATCCTTGCCATTCACTCTCATCACTCCTCCTTGCCACACGTGTTTACCACCTCACACATAACGGTAGGAATAACACCTTTCTTCCCCAATTCTCATCTCCTTCGAAAAAAAAAAAAATAAATTCTCATCTCCTTCACTCACTAAGTTTGAAAACGGATTTGTGCAGAACCGGGTAACATTTTATTGCGTTGCTTCCATTTCTTGTTCACTGCTAGTTTCTTTCCTCTATTGCACTGTCGTCCCTTTACCGCCGACGACGGCAGCGGCGGCTGCCCGTCTTCTCTCCTCCTTTATCTACTTTTTCCCACCCTCTGTAATCTCTCTCTCTCTCTCTCTCTCTCTCTCTCTCTATTTATCTCTCCCTCTCTCGTATCGCAGGCTGCCGTAGTGTCGGGCGCCACCGTGTGCGTGTGTGTCGTGTGTGTTGGAGTGTTGTTGTGAGCTGCTGTTTTGGGCGAGTCGGGGTGGCGCCGCCGCTGATGGCAGCGCCGTGTGGGCTGAGTTGGGGGGTTCGTGGTGGTCGCCGGCGATGGGGTTGTCGCCGGCAGTTGCGGCAGTGGTGGTGCAGGTGGTGGGGGGCTGAGCGACGGGGCGGGGGTTTGAATGTGAAAATTTGATCTTTTGCAGGAATTGAACTGCAAAATACCAATTTGTTCTTTATTTATGAACCAGTCCTTGAGCTTTCTATAAATTGCTAGTTGGTCCTTGAACTTTGCAGAATTTATAAAATGACCCCGAACTTTGCTAAAATTGGATGATGACCCCAAGTTATTTCTGGAATTTACTGGATGTTGTAGATTTCGTTTTGGAATGAACCGCTTTAACACCTTCAAATATAGTAAGTGAAGAACATGCCTCTTAAGTTTCATATGATTTGAATTTGTATTCAATTTATTATGATTTTTCGAATATAACCTGTTTCGTTACAAAAAACATTCTGTTTTTAGGCGTGATTGAGAAAATTATCTGGAATTATGTCTTTTGAGTTTATGTTCCATCTTCTACTATGTTTTAGAATTGGTTCTTAGGTATGTGTAGAATATTAGTATGTAAACTCTGGAGTCTTGTACAATTTATGCCGAATTTTATAATAAAGCCTGTTTTCTGCAAACTCAATGTCCTGTTTTCAGATAGAAAATGCATAACTTATAGTGTGAAACTTATTTTTACTTGGTATTTTTATATGTTAAACTTCAACACGTTTTCTAGATTTTAGGAAAATATGAAGAGTTTTCATAAATCCTAGAAGATTTGATAAATTTTTAAATATAAATTCATTTTGAGCTGAAATTCAAGTTTAAAACTTGTTTGACAAATTATTTCTAATTATTTATGTAGAATGTAGATGGTGATGAATTTCTATTATGTTACACATGAGAACATTATGCAATCATATAAATGATATTGAGATTTTAGGAATCATCTATGAATTATTAAAATGGTTACATCTTTATAGGTCAGTCGAGGTCTAAAACTGCTAGTTTAAGTGCCTAAAATTTATATTGTGTTTATGTCGGTTTATTAAATTATGATTTATAGAAATCTTCTTTTAAACCCGAGAACTACGATAAAGTGACGATCTAGTCTTTCCTTTGGATTATAAGTTTATATGTAAGGAATCATATGATTTTTATAACTTCAGAGGAGTGCACGATTTAACTCTTTTACTTCGTACTTCCCTACCAAATCCTAAATCTTTATATATATAAAAACACAAATATTTCCTCAAATAGTAATGTTAAAATTTTCCCGCTAAAAGCACCTTACTAAATTTGGAAATAATTTTTATTTATTAAAAATAAATGAATAATAAATAAACAAATCATCTTTGATATATATATATATATATATTTATTGAAGTGATATGTATAATAACCTTTTAACATATGGTAAGTCAACTTTAATTATTAATTTCAATTTATATATTTATAATATCATTTAAATAATGTGTGCATATGTGTATATATGTGTGTGTGAGGTATGACAAAATAATCATTTCACATATTTATCTATCTGATAAGTCAATTTGATTATTAAATTTCAATTGATATATTTATAACAATGTATATATGTATATGATTTACATAATATAATATCATATAAAGTTAATTAATAATTTAATTTAATATATCTGAAGTAGTCGATAAAGGATTAGTAATGTTTGTCATATATAATTTGCTACATATATAGATAGATAGAGCGTGTATAATTTTGTATATTTTTTTTATCACATACAAGTCAAAATTAAATATCTTTTACTTATATTTAGTAAAATAGCTAAATACATAAATTAATTAAACATGATCATGATTGATTTGAATTAATTTTCCAATTAAATTGTATGAGTGATTATGCAAAAATATATACATACCATATTTATATACATTAAATAATATAATTATAGCTAAATATAATTTTTAAGGCAAAAACTTGGGTGCACCCGAGGTACGGATCTTAGATCCGTGCCCCCAACCTGACCCGGCGCGTGGGCCATCTCCATGCGCGCCCACGCGCCCCTACGCGCGTCTGCAGCTATGCTGGTGTGCGCTCGCGCACACCAGATTCCATTCAGTGATAGGTATTATACACATACTCTTAAGGTATTACGTGTATACTCTTAAGGTATTACGTGTATACTTTTAAGGTATGACACATTTTTAAGGTATGACACATTTATCTTTAAGGTATTGAGTTTAAAACATAAGGTATTACATATGCACCTTTGAGGTATTACATATTTGAGTATAAGGTATTGCATACTCACCTTTAAGGTATTACTGCTTTTGAGTATAAGGTATTACATAATCAGCTTCAAGGTATTACTGTTTAAACTTTAAGGTATTACATATTTATCCTTAAAGTATTACATAAAATATGTTTCAGGTATTACATAAATATGTTTAAGGTATTACATTTTTATCTATATGGTATTACACATTCATACTCACATTTAAGGTATTTGATACTCAATTTTCAGGTATTACATAAATATCTTTAAGGTAATACCTGAATATCTTTAAGGTATTACACGTATGCTTATGTGGTATTACACAACCTTTCAGGTATTTATGGTATGATGATTTTGTTAATATTCTACAAATCAACACAAATATATGATGATTTTGTTAATATTCTACAAATCAACACAAATATATGCTGATTTTGTTCAGTATCGTCAACAATACCCAAGTTTTTTCACAATTTTAATATCTTTCAAATCTACCAAATCATGCAAATTTCACGAACCAATCGTAATCCACCGCTAGGAAATATGTGAAAATTAAAGAAGAAGAAGAAGAAGAAGACCGCTAGGAAATTTGGAAGATGGAGAAGAAGAAGAAGAAGACCGCTAGGAAATCTAGAAGAAGAAGAAGAAGAAGAAGTAGAAGAGCGCTAGGAAATCTGGAAGATGGAGATGGAGAAGAAGAAGAAGAAGAAGAAGAAGAAGAAGAAGAAGAAAACCGCTAGGAAATCTGGAAGATGAATAAGAAGAAGAAGAAGAAGAAGAAGAAGAAGAAGAACGCTAGGAAATGAAACGCAGCAGAAGAAAATGGAGAAGAAGAAGAATAAGAGAAGAAAAATTATGGCACACAAATATATATATGTAAACATATGGATCTTGGAGCGGGTTGGGGGCACGGATCTAGGATCCGTGCCCCGGGGGCACCTAAGTCCTTCTCAATTTTTAAACCATGTGTGTAAATTAAACATGACGATGATTGATTTGAATGGATTTGAATTGAATTTTTCAATCAATTTGTATGAGTGATGGTGAAAACATATATACATACCATATTTATATACAATGCTAATTAACTAAAATATCAATCAAACACTTACTCAAAATATATTTCCTAAAAAATTGTCACACATTAAATATATGTGTGTATATGATAAAATTGAAAATACGGTTTCTCTATTCTCTCGCGTTGGTTCTCTTCTGCTTTTTCTATTTTGTCTTTTTCTGTCACATATTTTCTCTCATCATCATGACTTCTGTATTCAACATGTGAATCTTTCAAAAACTCTTTGGTCTCAAAAACTTCGATTAGTGAGAGCTTATGAGATTTCAGTTTATAGAAATTGTATTGATACCTTTAGCTATGAGACACTTTTTCGTGATAAAGAGGTAATATTTAAAATAATTGTTTTATTAATATTTGAACTATTTTTTAGTTTTATAATATAGTATTTGATCATAATGTTTCAGAGGTCAACAAATCATGGATCCATTCGTCGTCCACATATTGAAAAGTTTATGGGAATGTTGAATGAAGGAGGTTGATATATTGTTTCGGATTTCATAGGCTGATATATTGTTTCGGATTTCATAGTGGCTTAATTGATAGGATATTATATTTGATGAATAAAGACTCCTACTCTCATAGTTATTGTTCTTCAAGTCTGTAGAGCAAAATTTTGGAAAAGTAATTGATTTTTATTTGGTTATGAAGTTTATTTGATCTACAATATAGTTTCAATGGATGCTTAATAATTGTTTGACTTTATCAATCACTTTTGAACAATTTAAGTTTATCTTATTCTTATTTAAATTTGGAGATGAATGTTTTTTTAATGGTATTGCATATGGATTATTTTTATTGCAATTGTTTTTTCTTTTTACTTACATTATGCAGGAATTCAATGAGGGAACTAGACCTATCAAAGATTTACTCAAAATATTTTTTCTCATCCAAAAGATTTACATTATGATATAAAATTTTAGAAACAATTTCTTCATTCTCTCACGTTTTTTTTTTCTCTTATGTGTTTTCTCTTCTGTCTTTTCTATCACGCATCTTCTCTCATCATCATGGCTCCAGTATTCAACATGGTGAAAGATGTAAATCGTTCAAAAACTATTTGGGCTTCCAAATTATGGAAATCGTGGTGGTACCTTTAGTTACGAGACCATTTTTCGTGACAAATAGGTAGTATTAAGACAATTATTTTACTAATATTCGAACTTTTTTTTTCATATATGATATAATATTATCATAATGTTGCAGGGGTTAACAATTCATGGATCAATACGTCGTCCTTATATTGAGAAGTTCACCCAAATGTTAAATGAGGGAGGCCTTTACATCGTTTCTGATTTCATAGTGGCAGATAACAATTTTAAATATAAGACAACTGTGCACAAATATAAATTTCATTTCTATCGTAAGACAAAAGTGTATGAGATTGAAGATGACACATTTCCTTCAACCCTCTATGATTTCAAGCCATTTACTAAAATATTGACTAATCAAATGTTGAAAATCATTTGTTTGGTAAGACAATTTTTTTTTTTTTTTGCTCTTTTAAATAAAAATATTATACATTGTTTTTTCATCGAGTACTATTTTAATCATTTTTTGTTTATATAAAAATGTCATTGGAAGATTAGTTTTCATTCAACCACCTCAAATCAATGAGCTAAGGGATGGTCCGAAACGACTTATGGAGATTGTTCTTGAAGATTTAGAGTACATATACTTCGTTTCATGTTTTTTTTAAAATTAATTATGATTTATTTCTATATATAAACATTGACCAAAGAGTGTATTATTTTATTTTATAGGAAACATCGAATTACTTGCACTCTATAAGTTGTCGACTAACGTGATGACATTGTGAAAGTGTTAGGAAAAATCAAGTGAAAGGAGATTCAATGACAAGGTTTTAAAGAAGAAACTAAAATTTAGTTTGACCCCACCTCTTTTTCTTTATCATATATGCTCTATGGATATTTGGTGGCCTTTTTAATTGATTTTTTGTTTCTTAATATGTGACAAAAAGGTTGATAAAAGAAACATCACGAGAAATGTTGAATAGAAATAAGTGTTTCAATTTTTTTATATTATAAGTTCAATTGATTTTGTAAAATCATCGTTACTGTTAATTATATATTATTAGGTTTTCAAACTTATAGATTAAGTTTAAAATTACAATATCTTATTTATTACCATATCTAAAGATAATCTTCAGCAATTAAATAATTAAAATATATAATATATAAGTAACTTAATTTTATTATATTACATTTATATACTTTTATTTCAAATCTCAAATAAAAATATTATAATTATATTTTATAAACTTTTATCCTGTGTATCGCACGGGTACAAAACTAGTTGAAGTAATGAGCCACACCTTCTCCGATTGGAATATCAATTCATGAAATACGGATAAGAAACTTATTGAGAGTGACATTGACAGTAGTGGCAAGCCTTAGTGATCACGAGAATATGAACGAAGGACAGGACAAAGGGAAATAAGGCAAAGATCTTTACAAACGCAACTTCTAAAGGTGGGGGTAAAATCATAACTGCTTTATTAATTGG
This sequence comes from Scutellaria baicalensis, assembly GCA_005771605.1. Taxonomy (NCBI): domain Eukaryota; kingdom Viridiplantae; phylum Streptophyta; class Magnoliopsida; order Lamiales; family Lamiaceae; genus Scutellaria; species Scutellaria baicalensis. The sequence continues at coordinate 17,377,814 of CM016721.1, read as the reverse complement.
GCACATGAATATATGAATTCTTTTGAAATATGGATTTGAATTGATTAACTAAATGACGTTATAAGTACTGTTGTTATATCGATGAAGTGCTAAAGATTTTCAATATTATATGCGATATCAAATGTGAATGAAAATGACAATGTGATAGTAAATGGAAACGTGAATGTTGAACGGTACGGTGAACCTTAAATGGTGAACCTCAAACGGTGAATGGGGAACGATAATTGTTGTGTCTTGAATGGTGAATTGTGAATGTTGATCGCTAAATGTTTTAATGTTTATTGAGTGTGGGCTTGTGACGGTCTATGTACTGAGCGTATGATGGGAATAACAGAGTGTACAGAAACCCCAATGAATATATTGAGCACATGATGTGGATAATAGGGTGTACTGAAACCCCAATGAATATATTGAGCGCATGATGGGGATAACAGGGTGTACTGAAACCCCAATGAATATATTGAGCACATGATGGGGGATAACAGAGTGTATTGAAACCCCAATGAATACATTGAGCACATGATGAGGATAACAGGGTGTACTGAAACCCCAATGAAAATGTTAGAAATGGATTAGGTGAGTGTTTGAGTATTAGAAATGGCTAGGTGAGTGTTTGAGTGTTGTAAATGAATTAGGTGAGTGTTTGAGTGTTAGAAATGGCTAGGTGAGTGTTTGAGCTAGGTGAGTGTTTGAGTGTTAGAAATGAATTAGATGAGTGTTTGAGTGTTAGAAATGGCTAGGTGAATATGTTTTGAGTGTTAGAAATGCATTAGATGAGTGTTTGAGTGTTAGAAATGGATTAGGTAAGTGTTTAAGGATTATAAATGAACTAGCTGATGTTGAGCTTTAATTGGCAAACCTTGAATGGTCCATGTTAAACGTGGAACGGTAAGTGTTATGTGAGTTTTGAACGTTAAATGCTTAATTGCTAAGATGTGTTTATGTGTTTACCTCCACCGAGTGTCCTTCTAGCACTCACCCCTATATCTTTAAATGTTTTCAGATGAAGGTATTCAGGACTTGGTGTACGAGCGGTGAATGTCGGTAGCCGATATTAAGAACATTACAGAAGATTTTTATAAACAGTTTCATTCATAAATTTCAAACATGTGTATTTATACAAACGTCTATTTTAATTACTTCCGTTGCATTTTTCCAAAATCATATTTCATGGTGTTAATTTACTCAAGAATCAACCAAAAAACACTCAAGATTTTATGTCTAACTTTGAAGAGAAAAAAAACCTAATCTTGATCCTAGCTAAACTTTGAACAAGAAACAAAGATGAACACCAACACACATCAAGATTTATGTGGTTCGGCAATTGCCTACGTCCACGGGAACAATGGGGAGGGATTGCTCTTATTGAATCAAAGAAGAACACAAGAATTACAAAAGCTTATATCACACACACACTGCGAGTTTCTCTCTCTAATATCTCTCTCTACACTTGATCTCAAAAGCTGAAAATTACATGTCGATAAAGAGTTATATCTCAGCTATTTATAGAAAAAAGAATCAACTTAATCCGATAAGTATTGAGTGAGATATGATCGATTGAATGTCAGCCCTTGAATCCAAAACCGTAGCCCAAATCAGTTGCTTGGCTCGTGATCCAAGAAAACGGAAATAACGGCTGCCACCTGTCGTCTCCTGATTCGCCGAACTAACCCACGCCTATTGCTCCAAACACTGAAATGTGTTTCTTTAAGTGAAAACGCGATTTCTCCTGGCCAATCAGAAACGAGAGTGCGTCTGACGTGGCGCACTTCTTTAAGTGAAAACACGCCTATGTCTTGCTTCTCAAATCCATTCCACCACACTTCATTAACAACGCTTTTCCGAAAACCGTTGTAAAAGACCATTGTTTTAAAATCTTTTACAGCTGCATGCTTTTGCTCAGCTTATACTTACAAATCTCCACCTTAAGCAGAGCAAGCATCATCCCACAACAATATACTTCAAGTAGCATTAGTTGAAGGCTTCCTTCTCAACCCAATTAGATCCATACATAACATGAACTTGGATGGAGGAACACCCTTAGTGAATGCATCGGCTGGATTGATTTCTGTAGGGATCTTCTTCACTTTTAGTACCTGCTTCTCCACCAAATCCCTGATGAAGTATAGTCTAACATCTATATGCTTTGTTTTCTCATGTATCCCTGGATGTTTGGCTAGGTGTATGACACTTGAATTATCACAATTCACAGTGACACTTTGCTGAAATAAGCCAAACTCCTCCAAGATTCCTTTCATCCACACAACCTCTTTTGCAGCATCAGTCAAAGCTATGAATTCTGATTCAGTGGATGATAGAGCCACTATGGATTGTTGAGCTGACCTCCAACTCACTGCTGTGCCAAACAAGGTGAACACATAACCTGTGGTTGATTTCCTTGTGTCTTGATTGGATGCAAGTCAGCATGCACATAGTCAACAACTGCATCATCAGTGCACCTCTTATTGCTGAAGCTTAGACACTTGCTTAGTGATCCATTTATATATCTGAACATGTACTTCACAGCAGCCCAATGCACCATCCCTGGAGTGGCCATGTATCTACTTACCAAGCTCATTGCATGAGCCAAATCTGGTCTGCAACACACCATTGCATACATGGTGCTGCCCACAGCATTAGCATAAGGTATCTTGACCATCTCCTCTTCTTCCTTCTTGTTCTGAGGACACTGGGCCTTGCTTAGCTTGATTTGAGGTTGGACAGGTATTGAAGTAGCCTTGGCTTGATTCATTTGGTATCTGATTAGCACCTTCTTTAAGTATTCAGTTTGGCTAAGAACAATAGAGCCTTGATCACCCTCTCTAAAGATCTCCATTCCCAGCATCTTCCTAGCCATTCCAAGGTCCTTCATCTCAAACTCAGACTTTAGTTGCTCCTTGATTTGATCTATACTTGTCATCTCAGTGCTAGCTATTAACATGTCATCAACATAAAGTAAGAGATAAGTATGACAAGTATTAGAATGTTTAAAGTATACACAGTTATCAAACTTGCTCCTTTGGAATTTGATTCTATGCATGAAGTGATCAAACCTTAGGTACCACTGTCTTGGGCTTTGCTTTAAGCCATATAATGACTTCTTAAGCATGCAAACTTTATCTTCCTTTCCCTCTAACTGAACACCTTCAGGGACCTTCATGTATATAGTTTCTTTCAGCTCACCATGCAAGAAGGCAGTGGTGACATCCACTTGGTGCAAGTGCATTCTAAACTGTGCAGCCATAGCAAGCAAGATCCTTATTGAACTGTGCTTAACCACTGGAGAAAAGATCTCATTGTAGTCCACTCCTTCCCTTTGAGTGAATCCCTTGGCCACAAGTCTGGTCTTGTATCTTATTCCACCACCTGGTTTGGTCTCAGCCTTCCTCCTGAAAATCCACTTGCATCCTACAAGCTTTTTGTTGTTTGGCTTGTCTACTATGATCCAAGTTTTGTTCTTTTCAAGAGAGTTCAATTCTTCCTGGATTGCTCCTAACCATTTTCTCCTATCATTGCATGTAATAGCCTCTCTAAAATCCTTTGGCTCATCAGCATCTACTTCCTCAGCAGCAAGCAGAGCAAAGTAAACATTATCAGCATGACCAAATCTTGCAGGAGGTCTTATATTTCTTCTTGTACTGTCCCTTACCAACAGATAGTTATCCATGCCATTCTCATCTTGTTGATCCTCCTCTGAGTCTGAATCAGGTGAATCATTGGCCTGAATATCAACTTGTGACCCCTGAACTTGATCTCTGTCCAAAAATGTCTCCACCTCAAACTTAGAATTCTCAGTTTCTGAACCTGGTTTCTGAGCTGATTCCTCTTGTTTCAGAGGCATTCTAGCTTCATCAAATGTGACATCCCTTGATAATCCTTCTCATAACACCACAGGTTGTAGCCCTTTACACCCTTTGGATAGCCTAAGAAAACACATCTCAAAGCCCTTGATTCCAGTTTGTCTTGTCTTATGTGAACATAAGCTTGACTTCCAAAAACTTTAAGCTCAGAGTAGTTTGCTGGCTTCCCACTCCACACTTCCTCAGGTGTTTTGAGTTGAATTACAGCTGAAGGACATCTATTCACAAGGAATGCAGCAGTGGTGACAGCCTCTCCCCAAACACACTTGGATAGGCCTAAGCTTAAGAGCATACACCTTACCTTGTTCAGTAGAGTTTGATTCATCCTCTCAGCTAATCCATTTTGCTGAGGAGTATTTGGTACAGTCTTGTGTCTTAGAATCCCTTTCGCTTTGCAATATGAGTTGAACCTATCAGAGGTAAACTCCAATCCATTGTCAGTCCTAAGACACTTCAATCTTCTTCCTGTCACATTCTCCATTTCAGTCAACCAATCCTTGAAGCTTTGAAATGCTTGATCCTTTGAATTCAGTATAATGACCCACACTTTCCTTGAGTAGTCATCTATGAGAGACATGAAGTACATTCCTCCATTCCTTGTTTGAGTAGTGGCTGGCCCCTAGAGATCAGAGTGTACATAATCTAGGATCCCTTTGGTAGTGTGATTACCAGTCTTGAAGTTTAACTTCTTTGCTTTGCCAAGAATGCAATATTCACATGTGTCCAAGCTAGTGATCCTATCATTTCCAAATACCTTTTGTTTCTGAAGCTCCAGCAGCCCTCTTTCACTGATATGCCCAAGCCTCTTATGCCAAAGTTGAGTCTTATCCATCTCTTTCACTGAGTGTGCTTCATCCATTGCAGTAGCACCATCCAAGTAGTAGAGTTCATTCTTCTTGCTGTCTTTCATGACTACTAAAGAACCTCTTGTGATCCTCATTTGGCCATTCTCAGACTTGAATGTGTAACCTTGTGAATCCAACATACCTAAAGAAATCAAATTTCTATTAAGGTCAGGAACATACCTGACTTTTGATAGAACTCTCACTGCTCCATCATGCATCTTCAAAGGTATGGAGCCAATTCCAGCCACCCTGCAAGTCTGATTATTTCCTAGCATCACCAATCCACCATCACTGAGAGTTAATTGATCAAACTACTCCTTGTTGGGACTCATATGGAATGAACATCCAGAGTCTAGCACCCAATCCTCTTCAGTTCCTTTGATGGTCACAACAAGAACATCTGCAGATTCATAGCCAGAGTTAGGGGTAGATGGTTCACTTGATTGAGTTACCTGATTCACTTGCTTTTGATTCTGATTCTCTTGGTTTTGCTTCAGCTTCTTGAACTTTAAACAATCCTTCTTGAAGTGTCCAGGCTTGTGGCAATGGAAGCATCTCTGTTCCTCCACATCATCCTTGTGATCTTGTGACTAGTTTCCATCCTTCTTGAACTGCTTCTTACCACCCTTCTTGAAGTGCTTCTTTGGCTTATGTTTTACAGATAGGCCTTCTCCATTTGCAGGCTTGGCTTCACTTGCCTTTGTCAGCTCCTTGGTCCTCAAAGCTGTGATCACATCTTCAAGAGTTAATGCTGATTGCCTGCTATACAACAAAGAATCACAAAAGTTTTCATAAGATTTAGGTAAAGAGCCAAGAAGCATGAGAGCCTTGTCTTCCTCTTCCAGGGAGACTTCCACATCTTCAAGATCATCTATTATCTTGGAGAAGTCTTCTATTTGATCAGTCACTGATTTCCCTTCAACCATCTTGTAGGTGTAAAGCCTTTTCTTCATGAGGAGTCGGTTTGCTAAAGACTTGGTCTGATACAAAGCAGCCAACTTTTCTCAGATAGCTTCAGCTGTGGCTTCTTTTGAGACTTATCTCAAAACCTTGTCACCCAAACACAGGATCAAGGTGCTGTGTGCCTTATCCATGATCAGAGCTCTATCTTCTGCCCTCATGGACTCAGGAAATGCTTGAGCTCCTTGAAGGGCTAAACCAAGCCCTTGCTGCACAAGCAATGCCTTCACCTTGATGCGTCATAGCCCAAAATCACATTTGCCATTGAATTTCTCCACATCGAATTTTGCAGTAGACATCTTGGTTGATTGTGCCTCTTCCCACAGACGGCGCCACTTGTTAATTTACTCAAGAATCAACTAAAAAACACTCAAGATTTTATGTCTAACTTTGAAGAGAAAAAAAACCTAATCTTGATCCTAGCTAAACTTTGAACAAGAAACAAAGATGAACACCAACACACATCAAGATTTATGTGGTTCGGCAATTGCCTACGTCCACGGGAACAATGGGGAGGGATTGCTCTTATTGAATCAAAGAAGAACACAAGAATTACAAAAGCTTATATCACACACACACTGCGAGTTTCTCTCTCTAATATCTCTCTCTACACTTGATCTCAAAAGCTGAAAATTACATGTTGATAAAGAGTTATATCTCAGCTATTTATAGAAAAAAGAATCAACTTAATCCGATCAGTATTGAGTGAGATATGATCGATTGAATGTCAGCCCTTGAATCCAAAACCGTAGCCCAAATCAGTTGCTTGGCTCGTGATCCAAGAAAACGGAAATAACGGCTGCCACGTGTCGTCTCCTGATTCACCGAACTAACCCACGCCTATTGCTCCAAACACTGAAATGCGTTTCTTTAAGTGAAAACGCGATTTCTCCTGGCCAATCAGAAACGAGAGTGCGTCTGACGTGGTGCGCTTCTTTAAGTGAAAACACGCCTATGCCTTGCTTCTCAAATCCATTCCACCACACTTCATTAACAACGCTTTTTCGAAAACCGTTGTAAAAGACCCGTTGTTTTAAAATCTTTTACAACTGCATGCTTTTGCTCAGCTTATACTTACACATGGTTATTCCTGAATTTAATGTTCATTATTATTTAAAAAAAATGATGAGCAATTTCTAACGTAAGTAACGCCAAAGCAGAATTTTACTCTTTAAAGAAATGAGGGATTTTACTCTTTAAAGAAATGAGGTGTTACAGTATATTATTGATTGCATTGATTGCATGCTATCTTAACCATTGCAACTATTCTATATCATTGCTTCTATGTAACATTGGTATAATAAACCATTATACATCATTGATTGGTTGCTTTTTTATCTAGAAACCTGATTGGCCAAAATTTGAAGGATTAAGATAAGCTCATAAATTCAAGAAACTAATTAACTAGGAAGATCGAGGTTAGTCAGTACTGATAATAAGTATGAGATAAACTGTTGAGCAATTCTGAGAATTTTTTGCCCAACAATTCATTTTCATCTTTGGGCTGCTCCTCAGTTGATCCTTAGCTATATAGTTTCGTATCCTTTGTTTTAGAACATGATTTCTTTACTTTCTGGTTTGAGTTCTCAATGAAATTGAGAATGAAGCCGGTGGATCTGTTGTAATAGTTGAGAGGGTGTGGTGAGAGTAGACATGGCAACTTAATTTGTATTTCTCCAAATTGCTGACGCATCGACTCCAGCCTTCTCCTAAATGCTGAGGTGTCGGCATTTGAGAGAGTCAAACCCCTCTTTTATAAGAATAGATAGATTTGGTTAATGAATCAAAATTAAAACTGAATTTTGAATATTGTAGGACTAAAATAAATAAGTGTGTATAAATAAAATCTAAGATGGTATTAGAGAACTATATAATCTAACTTTCCTCGGATGAAAATCAATAAATTTGGCTTTATCAATACCACATGCAACTTTAAAAGCAAAAAAAATTTCACATTGAATACATAAGAATTAGTTTATATTAAATATAATACTTATGTCCATGATAAAAACAAGTCTACACCCCCTCTCTAAACTCAAACTCTAAAAAATGAAACAATTTATGAAAATAAGATCAAAAACAAAGCTTCCTCTTGCAAGCCTCAAGGGGAAGAGGTTGAATAATGGAGCACGATTTGATGTCTTTGACAACCTCTTCAATCAACTCTTTACATAGGTGATCTTGCACTACCAACCCTATTCTCCCAATCTCCCTCTTTTCTCCCCAAGCTATGTCATTACACACTTCCTCCACACTCTCAATCATCGCCCGACTGCTCCATGCCGGATATACCATCGTCTGCTGCCTCACAGCTACTGATGATTCTTTGATTGTCGACTTGTTAAGTATTCTGCCTATCGGTTCGTCATCCTCACCTGGCTTCTTTGTTGTAGTGGGCTTTCGTTGTTGCGGAACAACATCTGTCATTCCTGCAATAACATTCTGTTTTATCTCGTATTTCATTTTATCATTGTGTATACCTATACACTCAAACCCTTTACCTTTGCCATTGCAATTGCAATTGGATGCATGCAACTAATGACTTAATCAAATAATTGCAACCTAAGTAATGATTCAATGAAGTAACTACATGAAAATTTAAAGAGTGAGACCTCATCATTAACATTGACATTTGCAAATATTATGCTAAACTAATACTACCTCCGTCCCGGTTTAATTTGCCTACTTGAACATGGCAAGAAGCCTAAAAAAATGCAGTTGACTTTGATTGGATGTGTTAACTTTATGCTTTTTGCACTTTAATTAGACAATGGATTAGGGTAAGGAGGGAAATGTAGGGGTAAGGGGGGAATTTTTCTTTTGCCATTTATGGATTGACAAATTGGAATGAGACAAACAAAAATGACAAGTAGACAAATTAGACTGAGACGGAGGGAGCATATGCTAATCATGATTAGTATTATATCTCTTGTTTGGTATAAATAACATGAAATAATAATTACTTTAGCAAAGTAACCGTTGGATAGATAGATTAACCAATTGAAAGGACAAAAGTGCAAATAGGTGAAAGTGGAGGGGTGGACCCAAATAAAAAAAAAAAAAAACCAAAGAAAGTGGTGTGTCATCCTAAAGCAAAAGCTCTCATAAACAATGATGGAGCTTCTTTTCTTTACTGTTGTAGCTGCAGCCCACAAACATTCATTCTGTTTTCACTTTTATTGTTTTTTCTCACTTTTAATCTTCTTTGACTGCATCATCAGCCTCACCCTGCCCTAACATTTTCCAATACTTTTACGAGGCTGTTTCATAGATCTAATCTCATCAGATGAGTCAATTTATTATTTGCACACTCTCGTATAAACTTAGAAATGAAAATATCACACCACCCTTTTCTTGAATTAGTTTCCAACCAATCTTCTAGCAAAATCAATTGTATTGTTTGCTGAATTTTGAATGTGAAATGTGATGCAAATAAAGATGTAATGGAAATATTGGTAGAACTGTAATACAAAATACAGCATGAACTTCTTAATTTAAGATAAGATGAAAATTTTATGAATGTTATAAGTAAACCTTATGAATCATAATTATAATAAGAGCTGCAATTTGTTTCTGATAAATTAATACAATATATGACAAAAACAATAACAATTAGCAGTAATTGTTAATCATTAGTTTTGCAGAGAGCATGGAATTTACTTTCTGTACGATTATTAAAATAATTGTTGTAAGAATGTTATAATGAAATCGTCCACGCCTTCAAGATAAAAGTATCACAGTCTTTGAACCAAACTTCATACCCAAGTATTTTCCCATTATCCCCACAGAAAAGTAATATTAACTTTTTGTTAAATATATGAATAAAAATCAAATTTCCAAGTTATGATTGCTACATATATTAATGAAAAATATAAACAACTAGTTGTAATTTATTTTCATCAATATTGGCCTTCCCATTTTATGATTAAACAGAGGTATAAGCTGTAATTATATATTTAACTTGTATAATAAGGGATACAATAATTATATAAATGCAACATGTATTAATAGAAAATCTCTATATAAATTAATTAGATCATACATTAATTGTTGACATGTTAAAATGGGTGTGGTCAATGACATGTGAATAACTTTATCCTAGAAAATAAGGGGCTTAGATGTTATTGACCATAATTAGAGACCTACTAATAGTTATTATTATTATTACTATATCTGATTGATTTGGTGAAAGTACCCTATCATCTACTCTTTTGGACTGACTCAAAAAAGCAACTTAATTTTGTTTCAATCTAAATTAGTTTACACTGTTAATTTCAACACCTACTTAATATGACTTTAATTCAATCATTTTCTTGTTATTTTAAAGAAAGTCAAAATAAAATAAAATAAAATTGACCAAAACATTAGTTTCTGTAATTGTTAGAAAATAATTTTTGCGAAATAACGGAAGAAAAAATGCTACTAACCTGCACTAGCATTTTGCACTGAGTAGCTGCTAAGGGGCGATCGAGCTAACTCATCCACCGGAATATTTGGCTCCTCCGCCGCCGCGGCGTCCGTACACTTTTTCATGCATGGTGTCGCTACTAATGGAGCAGCATTATCGTCGCCGCAACGATCTATTTTGGCCGGCGGCGGCTGAAGCCGCACATCGGCCGTCTGCACCGCCTTGATGATCCTCTTCAGCTCCTCCAAATCTTCGTTGCATTTCTCCAGAGCTTGTAACAGCCGCTGCCTCTTCTCGATAATCGGATCTTCCTGAAATCCAAGCTTTACCGCGGTGGCGCCCATGTCTTCCAGCCCCATGAGCCTCGCCACCAATGAGGATGACGGCGGAGTTCTAGAATTCTCCGGATAACTCGATCGTCGGATCTCCGGCGGAAGCGTGGGGCTTCTCGGGACTTTAATTGCGCTCGTTAATCGGTTTGGATCAAAACGCTGCGTTTCGGATTTGTCGTCTACGAGTGATGATTGAGGATTTTTCGGCGGCGATGAGGCATTGGCTGAACTCGTTGGAGACATCGGTTTTCGTTTTTCGTGCTTTCTACCTGAAAATTGGGGGAATTGAAAACTGCTGCAATTAATAAAAAATGAAGAATAATTCAGAGTGGATCAGAGTGCAGAAGATGAGAGGTGATTGGATTCCTGACCAAATGTGAGGCGTTTGTTGGGATTTTGATACTTGGAGAAGAGTTTAAAGATGCCTGACATGCAGCCGATGGCTTTTGCATGGTGAGTCTCCGGCGGCGGTGGGGTGGTTCCGGCGGCGGACTGGCGCCGCGACGCCGAGAGTGAACTATCCTGTCTTTTTAGCATTTTAGAGAGAGAGAGAGAGAGAGAGAGAGAGAGAGAGAGAGGCGCCGCTGTGAAGAATGAGTAAGGTGCTTGTACAACAAGTACTTTTCTTTTAAAACTTTCACATGTATAATGAGAGAAGATGAAGTATTATTTATTTATTATTTCTCTTTCTATTTATTCTTTCTTTAGTTGTTATAATTATAACTCTACTTTCAACATTAAAAAAAAAAGGTCTAATTTGTCCAATGTACAACTTTTTACTTCGGGTTACGATCTTCTACAATTCATAATGTTTTGTTCATAAATATCTATTTATTTTATTACATTCATAAGCCAAAGTTTGTTGTAATGTATATATGAGATAATTTTTGGATTAATTATATAAACCTAAGATTCCATTTCAATTGCAATATGAATTTCCGACAGTAACACCATAAATGCTCAAAAAACACTTGTTTTAATTTAAAACATTATTTTATTTTTAATTGAAAGTAGAAGTCAAAATATATTAGTGCATTTAAGTCAAAATACATAATCATGTCCAGAATTAAGACAAGTGTGAATTTGAGTTTTTATAGCATTTTTTCATTTTGAAATCTAACATCTTCTACAAATTTAATGAGTATATGTCATTTTTTTAATTCAAAATAATAACATGTCAAATGACATCAAAGAAAGTAGAATCAAATTGGTGGTTTGTCTCATCTATTTTTGATTCACAATTGATACTGTTTTGTCTCTTCTTGAAAATATGCATTAATTTTCACATAATTACAAAGAAATACTACACCACTTCTGCTTTTGGAACGACAAATAGAACGTACTAATCCACCCTTTTTATTTATTTCAGTGTGCAAATTATTTTGGAATCATTCAAAACCAATTAAAATTGGATATATCAAATCGGAAAACCAAATTTATCCATTCTATTTTTCAATGTTTTCTTATTTTCAGTATTATTTTTTGTCTCTTACTATTTTATAAGAAAAATCCAGTCTTGGTTGTAAGTTATATCATAGGCATGCTTATCACAAAATTGTGGTTTTGAATTTTTTTGAATGATTTCAAGTGGTGGAGGTCTGAGGTATTGATTTTTTTTTAAATAATTTAATTATGTGATTATCACAATAATGTCCTAACTATAAATTTATTATCCAAATAATAACTTTTGCATGCCTTTTTTATTTTATAATCTCTCTCTCTCTCTCTCTCTCTCTCTCTCTCTCTCTCTCTCTCTCTCAATAAGTGAAACTTGTGTTCTTATTTGGAAGAATGAAGAGTTGTAATTTGTAAATATTTCTAGTTAAATTTTTTATATGATACATTTAATAAATAAATAAAATTAGGAGAAATTTATTGGGCCAAGTTTACCTTTATTGAAAAGCTTAGGTCATGGTCAAGGCCCAAATCCTGTGAAATGGCCCACAAACAATTAGCTGGTATACTATACTGTATCATTATGTTACGTTGAATAGTCTTATGTCGTTTTCTCCTCTCATTTATTTATAGAATATTTAAATTAAATTCTCAATCTCATATTATTTCAACTTTGATTACATAGTTTTTAATATTCCAATTCTGTCTAATAGTTCAATTCAACGTATCAACCGTATTTAACTCACTTTCTTCAATATATATTTTCACGCAGTATTTCTTCAATTTATTAATACAATGTTTTTCACTATAAAATTTGATTTTTGATCGAAAATATTTTTTATTGATCTTAATAATCAACCATTTGATGAATGAGTTAAATATAATTAACTTATTTATGGTAGATGACAAATCCTCTAAATATTTCTTATAAAATGTAATTTTTTTAATAAATGATAAATATAATAATTACTATAATATTATAGATTTTGCATATCATAATCATATTCATGTATTGTAAAGGAGTGATTGTCTTTTTTCTCCTGTAATTAGTAAAAATCTGATCCTGTAACTTTCCTTTATGTTGTATATATATTTTCTATATCTCAGATTTGAGTTTTAATGGGCCCAATAAATATATGTATATGTATTAGGTTGTATTGGGCCTTTTAGCAAAAATTCCATTCACTTGGGCCTTATAAATGGGCCGGTAATTTTTAAATTGGATCGGGCCCAATCCCTAACCCATATCAACCACTCCCCCTATAGTGTGGCCCAAAAGACGTATGCCTTGCAGAACTGCTTTGGCCATGAAACTGCAGACCTCTCTTTTCTCAAAATAACTCCGATATAAGGAGTTCTGCACAACGAGCGTGGCACTTGTAGTTTTTCAGAATAAGGTAAGACGTTCAAAGGAATCACGAACTGACAATTGTCTTCATCCCGTATACCCACGTGTCTTTCAGAAAAGTGGGGAAGAGGAGGAATTTGAATCGTTTCAAATCCCTCATTTAAATACCTTGGAAATTCTCTCTCTTCGTTCCCTCTCTCTCTCGCATATACTTCTTCTTCTCCATTTTCTTCTCGTCGATTTCGCCTTTTTTCCGGCCAGCATTACTGATTTCCGGCGGTTTCCTTCATTTTTACCCAGCTTCTTTACAGACTCTTCCCCTTTTCCATTTTTCTTCAACGATGTCTCAAGGTATTCACTTAACCTGACCCCTCTTATTCCTTTGATTCGTTTGTGGATGACTGTAGATATTCCTTTTCCGAGTATCATCGTGTTCTTTATGAGTGGATAATTTTGGCTTATATTTGCATCGATTCATTCTGTATTTTTGATCAAGCAGTTTCTATTTAACCATTTGTACGTATTCTGGATATATTTGATTGTGTGAAGTGTATATATAATTCCACACATATATTCTCCATTTATAAATAATTTAGTAGAAATGTCATCGCCTATCCCTGCTTTTACTCCTTCGGAATCCCCTTCTCACTCCGATGAAAATCAGGGTGAAGATATTCCCGCTCATCGAGCCCTTCAAGGGCTTCTGTGTTCTGATTCCTACAGTGATACTCGTGAAAGAGCTCTTTCTGTCAATTGCAATATCTGAGCAGCTGATGTTCTCAAGGGAGTATATCGTTGAAAGTTTTCCCTCCCTAAGTCTCCTCGGTGTTCACTAGTTGCTCTTGGCAGGCTGATGGGACCCTACGTTGTACCTCCTTTTCTCGAGAGCTGACTCTCTCTCCTTGTTTGGCCTTACTTATGTCCTCCAAGTTGATAAATTTGTCAGCTCTGGACAAGATTTCATCAAAAGTTTTGGCTGGCTTCTTTGCAATCGAGCGAAATAAATCCCCTTCCTTCAGCCCTTGCACTATAGCACTAATTTTCACTTCTGGTGTAGCAGAAGGTACCTCCAGAGCTGTCATGCTGAACCTCTTTATATAGGATCTTAAAGGTTCACTTTCTCCTTGTTTCAAGCTAAACAAGAATTGAGCTGTTCGCTGTTATCTCCTTGCGCTCGCAAATTGGTGTAAGAAAGAGTAGCTGAAATCCACAAATGAGCTAATACTACCAGGTTTCAACTGTCCAAACCATTGTTGCGCTGACTTAGTCAAGGTAGTGAGGAATATTCTACACTTAACTCCATCTGAGTACTGGTGTAAGAGAGCTGCATTCTCAAAACGCAACAAATGGTCATATGGGTCTGATGTCCCATCATACTCAAATGATAGAGGACGGAAGCTCTGAGGCAACTCATCTTCCAGAACCCTTGGCGTAAACGGAGTTCCATCTGGTATTCTCAACTGATTCCATCCATCCATCTGCTGTTTTAGGGACTTCATCTCATTTTGCATCTCTTCCATCTTCCTCAATAGCTGATGCTCTCTGTCTCCGACTTCTCCTTCCTGAGGGAAGGAGTCTCCATACGCTACTTCTCCCCAAGCTAGCGTAGCCCTTCTTCGACTTTTATTTTCCAGTTCCCTTTTTCCTCCATCCTCCTGGCTTTCCTCCAACCTTGTCCTCCTTTCCACCTCTCCTGTTGCAGTAGCCATAACAGCAGGATGAGCAGCTTGTAACGCCTTGCTCACTGCTGATTGTATGAACAGCTCCAGCTGAGCAGGAGTAAAGGTTACTTTCTCCGGGGTTCTTTCATCACTTCTCACTTCCCATGCTTCCTCAACCTTTTCTTCCTCCCTATGGGGTATACGCTCTGCCTCTGCTTCTGCATCCCTCTCCATTAACTCTTCCTCCTCTTCTTCATCAAACTCCCTCCTTAAGTTCCTAGCTAGAGCTCAATCATCTCCTTCCATAACTCCACAAGATAGGAAACTCTTTCACAAGAAAAAGGGAAGGATTCTCACTTACCTTTTTTCTTCGGTTTCCTACAGATGGCGCCAATTTGTAAAGGAGTGATTGTCTTTTTTCTCCTGTAATTAGTAAAAATCTGATCCTGTAACTTTCATTTATGTTGTATATATATTTTCTATATCTCAGATTTAAGTTTTAATGGGCCCAATAAATATATGTATATGTATTAGGTTGTATTGGGCCTTTTAGCAAAAATTCCATTCACTTGGGCCTTATAAATGGGCCGGTAATTTTTAAATTGGATCGGGCCCAATCTCTAACCCATATCATGTATGAACTCTTTCACCTTACAAATTATAATTTTATGTAATAGATACATAAACTTGAGAGTTGGAAAGACAACATGAAACAATTTATAAAATTTAGAGGGTTATTTTGCAACAAAAAGAAATTTAATTAGTAAATATAGAAATATGTATAACTTTGAGGGGTTAAATGTAAATATGGGAAGAGAAAAGTAAAAGGAAAAAGAAAAAGAAAAGAAACAGAGATTGAGTTCTTCATATAGCTGATAAATAACGCTGTCTTTTCTGGATATCTCCATTCACAATATTCCAAACAAACGAATCGAGAGTAGCATAAAAGCCGATAATTTGTGAAGCATTTGGAGAAGGAGAAATGGCGGATCAGTTGACCGACGACCAGATCTCTGAGTTTAAGGAAGCTTTCAGCCTTTTCGATAAGGACGGCGATGGTGCGAACCTCTTCATTTTTTGTCGTTTTATTTTATCTATGCAAACGCACGTTATCCTTTTCTCTGTATAATTGTTGTCTTTCTATTTTTGTGTGTATCGTTTCTGTATTTTGGATATGGATTTCCTGTTTATTTGTCAGATCTGGTATGTGTATTCTAAATTAAAAACAATTGTGCTGTGGATTTTCTGTTTGATCTTTATGTACGGCTTTGAATGATTGAATTGATTACCTTCGCGGTGAAAAGGGAAATTCTTTTGGTTATATGTAATTTGAGACAGAATGATTTCTGTTATTGTTGTGCTTAAAGTTGTAAAATCAGGGGTTTGTTTGAACATTGATGAGAATTTAAAGCCTGAAAGGATACACAGTAGTCAACTTTATTGGGTAGGAATCTACGATAATCTTCTACCACAGCGAATGCTTATTGATATGTAGAATGTTGCATTCCTTATTAGGAACACAGATTGATCTGAGAAATAAAGAGTACGATGTGTATTCTACTGTTTGTGTCCCAAAATGTTTGGAACAGTAAGTCTTTCATGGTGAAAGTACCCTTGAAAGATCATTGTTTGCTTGTCTTCTTTCCTTGTCTCCATTCTTTGTTTGAGTATGAATGTATGAATAAAACTGTGGAATTGTGGACAAAGTGTACTTTTGTTTTTAACATCTGAAAATTCATGATCTGTAACATGTGGTTTTATAAGCCTGTTCGTAGGTAAAAACGGTGGTGAATTTTTCCGCAACTAAATGCAACATCCAGAGCAAAAGATGGCTATGTTTATGGAGTTCACTTTAATTATGCTTGCAACTGATCATAGCTAATGATGGGACTCCTTTGTGATTCATACTGATGTATATTGTATGATCATATTGCAGTTAGTTTCATTTCTTGACTTTTGATTCTAATCTTGTTGCTATATAGGGAATTGTTAATAGTTGAACGGATTTAAATGTCCCATCTGGGATTTACTCATAGTGTACATCAGGTTAATATCTTTCAACATCATGCACAGGTTGCATCACCACCAAGGAGCTGGGAACTGTTATGAGATCTCTGGGACAGAATCCGACTGAGGCTGAGCTCCAGGATATGATTAATGAGGTGGATGCTGATGGTAATGGAACCATCGACTTTCCAGAGTTTTTGAACCTCATGGCGAGGAAAATGAAGGACACTGACTCTGAGGAGGAGCTAAAAGAGGCGTTCCGTGTTTTTGACAAGGATCAGAATGGTTTCATTTCAGCTGCTGAGCTGCGACACGTGATGACAAACCTCGGAGAAAAGCTGACTGATGAGGAAGTCGATGAGATGATTAGGGAGGCCGATGTAGATGGCGATGGACAAATCAACTACGAAGAGTTTGTTAAGGTTATGATGGCCAAATGATGTATTTTCCTTGTCTAAACCTTTATGGACATTTTGTAATGGTTTTCTAGTTTACTTTGGTGGTTTCAAGTTATAAGTCCCTGATATTTAAAGGTCCCCTTTGTATTGGCTTTGGAATGGTTGATATTCCTTTGTGCTATGTATTTTATGACTCAAAATTTTCAACCACGTTGGTTTTTTTTTTTGGCATCTACTTATCAAGTAAAATCAAATATGTCTTAGTGTACATCTAGGTGCAAATTTCTTGTGTTTGAAGTTCATCTATAGAGAAAAATAGTATATACCCCATGTATCACATGGGACTTTCTACAATTAATATTATTAATAAATATATAAAAATGTAATGGGTTTTGAGTAAAAAATAGTAATGTATTGAATACACATGCTATATACAAAATGGTAGTTATTAAAAACTAATTTTATATTCACATGATTTAAAAAATATTTGTATTTGTCAATTAATTTGTAGGTAAAACATATATTTTAATCATATTTTAAATTAAAACTAAAGTAAAATGAGGTTCATTTGTACTAACATAAATTAACATCTATTAACATCTGATTTTCTAATAATATTTAATTTTATGTATATATTAGTATTAACATATATTAATCAAAGTTTTATAATTAACATATATTAATTAGCAATCGATATTTTTTCATGAATTTACTAAATTTCATAGGTTATAAATTGTTCGTAATTATCATTAAAATTTTATAGGTTACAAATTGTTAGCCATTATCATGCATTAAAATAATGAAATGAATTAAATTATAAATTAAAGATATATTTAAATATGAGTGAAAATTTGGAATGACCATAGAGTGTCATGTGTCCTAGCGATTATTCTTTAGTATATATGAAATATATATATATAATTAAAATTTTCTAATACTATTATTCCCTCTAGTGGATTGAGAAAAAATTTATAGCGTAAATTTGTGTATCACACGAATATTTTAATGCTAATTGAAAATTTTGAAAAGGTTATTTATTAGTAGATTTAGTTACTATTATTTATCATTAATTATAAATTTAATTACTATATAATTTAAATTTGATAGTGCGAAAATTTTAATTATCATTTTATGTAATTGCACACATCAACTTGAATTAATTAAAAAGTTTGTCTTAAATTTCATGATTTACAATTTTAGTTTCAATCATAATTATTAACATTTTGTTATTCAATTATTATCTCATTATATGCTCTATTATAATAGTATAAATATTAAATAAATTAATTGAAAATTAAGTTATAATTAAATAGGATTAACCAGAGAGTGACATGTGTCACTTTTGGTTATTCCTTTAGTATAAGTATAGATAGGAGTTTGTAACAAACCCATCATTGAATAATCGTGGACTAAATCAATGAATTACACACTAAATATTGCTTGGATGTTGCCAATTTATCCAATCAGAAGACATAGAATATCATGTTCTCACTTCTAACGTTTAAATTTTAAGTTCAAATCCTTGGCATCCTACTACAATGCAAAACATCATAGGAAGTTGGAATTTTTTAGGGGTAAAAAATGAAGTTGATATTCTTCTAATATGTTAAATGGGCCCGAAATATAATATAGAGGTGAAGCCCAAAAAAATGAAAGTGGTGAAGCAGAAAGTCCAATAAATGAATGTGCGGCCCATAGGTGGCTATTCAAGAAAGTCAACGTGAAAATACCGTGTGAAAACCGCGTTTCCGCGTGAGAAAAGAATATGCCCTATATTGCTCATCTTCCTTCTCTTCAATTTAATACCCACTAATAATGGAAATTATGTGTATATCTTTTATACATAAACACACATATACATAATTGTAAATTATCGAAAATAATATATTTGCATGCATACATATTTACACACACAATATAAATTATCGAAAAAATATAAAAAGGTTAAAGTAATAACTTATATAACTAAAGAAAAAATAACAAAGTGTGATTGGGAGTCTGAAGTTAGATCCTAGTTAAATAAATGATAATTTTCAGTGCAATTATGTTGATTAAAAAATGGGTTGGATGATAAAAACCATCTAAATCAGTGTCCAGTGCAATCTTTTTTCTTTTTTCTTTTTCTTCAGAAAATATTGAATCTGATATTTATTTTTTAAAACTTAAACCTGATATATATATATATATAGGCAAAAACTTGCGTACCCCCGGTGCACCGTACCCCTAAAGGTATTATTAGTTTGGTATTAGGAATATATCCATGAGGTATTATTGGTGTATTTATAAGGTATTAGTGGTATATTCTTGAAGGTATTAGTGGTATACTCATAAGGTATTAGTTGCATATTCATAAGGTATTACGTGTATAATTGAAATATATGTTTTAGTGAAGGTATTATTCAAGGTATTACTTGTTACATGTTAAGGTATTACTCATATTACTTAAAGGTATTACAATAAGTATTTGGGGGCACGGTACCCCCGGGGGCACGGGGGCACCGCAAGTCCTACTCATATATATATCATGAACACGCAATAGTTATTCAAAATTTCAACTTTTCATTGGTTCATAATCTAGTAAATTATAATCAGGACAAAATATTTTTTCGTATCAAGTCATATTCTTTTATGTCTTTTTTACTACCTACATATTAATTTCCCACCATTTGAGACTTTTCAATTTGGTTTGAGACTTTTCAATGTGCTCCACTTATAAATTTCAGGCAAATAATAATAATTATATTAAAATCTAAAATAAATAAAAGAACGAAATTAGCGGGTTTTATTAATTTTGTGAGAAAATAGAGAGAGAGAGAGAGAGAGAGGGGGGGGGGGGGGGGGGGGGGAACTATATGTGATGTGTTAATGCCATAGTTTGTGAAATAAGCTGATAATAACTGCAGCTTTCAATCCTACAAATACGAGCCCATCTTCTTTCCCAAAATCATCTCCCCTTTCATTTCTTCAATTCCAAACCCCTCGAATCTGAAAACGAACAATAAACCTATACTTTTCAAGCATTTGCACGAGGAGAAATGGCGGATCAGTTGACTGACGATCAGATCTCAGAGTTTAAGGAGGCTTTCAGCCTATTCGACAAGGACGGCGATGGTGCGAACCTCCATTTTTGTTCAATTTATGCAAATTCATGATAATATTAATACCTTCCCCTGTTGTGCGTGTGTGCGCTTCTACATGCTATTTTCTTCACCTTTTGTTTTCTCTTTTGTCAGATCTGATTGGCTATTTTAGTTTTAGGATTTTTGTTTGATCCAGAATTTGGCGAGGATTAAATTAGATTGATTGGGAATTTGCGGTTGATAGTTTTACCTTTTTCGTGATATTAATGCATTTTGATGTGTGATTATTGTGTAAACCTTGCCCTAGCTGAATCGGTGTATTTAGAACAGCAATGTCCAATTATGATTCTGGAGTTAATTTCCACTGGTGCTTGATATCTTATCATACACAGTGTTTTATCTCCACCATATCGTTATAAACACTGTTGTATTATTCATCGAGCTCCAATCTGGATCTAGTTTACTGAATTTAGTGGAGATGGTTTTTCAATTTTTGTTATTGATTCCGTTGTTGCATCATTCCTAAATTCAGTTGATCAAATTTGGGATTCGTTCGTAATGTTAATCAGAGCATCAGGGTTGTTATATGATTAACCTTGTTTGGCATGGTGTACAGGTTGCATCACCACCAAGGAGCTTGGAACAGTGATGAGATCCCTGGGGCAGAATCCTACTGAGGCTGAGCTCCAGGATATGATCAATGAGGTGGATGCCGATGGCAATGGAACCATCGACTTTCCAGAGTTTTTGAACCTCATGGCCCGGAAAATGAAGGACACCGACTCTGAGGAGGAGCTAAAAGAAGCATTCCGTGTTTTTGACAAGGACCAGAATGGTTTCATTTCTGCTGCTGAGTTGCGCCATGTGATGACAAACCTTGGAGAGAAGCTGACTGACGAGGAAGTCGATGAGATGATCAGAGAAGCTGATGTCGATGGTGACGGACAAATCAACTACGAGGAGTTTGTTAAGGTTATGATGGCCAAATGAGGTACTGGTAATTCTGGTTAAGCTTTTTAGATGACAAAAAAATTAAAAAGAAAACCTTGTGAAAGATATGGATGAACAGGGTCGACTTCTAGTTTCCACATTCATCTTTCCATTTTAAGATGCTAAGTTATTGAATATTTGGTGGTCTCTTGTCGTGGTGATTATCCTTTCTGTTATGTATTTTGTGACTCTTTATTTTGCAGCAAGTTTAGTTTTTTCTCCAATCCTGTAACTTATTTTTCCTCGACCGTTCAATCTCAAGTTTATTAACGAACGCATTGTGGTTTTGTCGAATCATTGGCATATTTTTCTGGTGATATTGGTTGTTTTTGTGGCGGTGCAAATTGCAGAGAGCTAGCTACGTGTATATTATGTCACATATCAACGATGTTGTAAACATTACATCAGGTGGATCATATTTAGTATAGGATCTACTTTTCACTTAGGACCAACTATATATGCATCTACATGTAGGTTTGTTCGATCACGATACTCATTCGACATTCTTCAAATCAATACATATCGCTTGGTTGCATAAAGTTCAGAAGCCCTCTCCCAAAATAGCCAAGTTTGTGGCCCTCATATGCTAAACAAGTGTTTGGTGTCTCTAAGATATAGCACTGTCCAAAGGTATACATTCAAGAAAATATTGTATGAATATGCAAAAGAAAGCTATCGATACAATCAAAATCAATATACATGGATTGCTGCAGGTATTGGAAATACTTTGTTTTCAGCTAATTCAAGGTACCAACCCATTGCAATTTTTATTTCTGTCTGATAATATATATATTCAATCCACGACTCCCAAGTATATAAACACAGAGCTGGTTAAACTACCCAAAATTTGGCTTTTCTTTTAATATAGTATACTACAATTTTAATATTATTTTATTTGATATATTCAAATTATTGTAAAAGTTTTTTTCACCGAATAATTTTATTTACTATAAATATTAAAAATCAATTATGAAATGGGTTAACAAATTATTCTACAATTTTCCAAATATTAGAATTAAAACTATAAAAAATGATAGGATATATATATATATATATATATATATATATATAGTAATTATTGAGAATTTATTCAAAATATTTTTAACAATTTGCTCAACTATTTGTAATAAAATAGATATATTTAACACAGTTAAGAATTTAACTATGCTAAATGTTTAAATTTAAATATATATTCTATTAAAAATAAAACATTTGTATTTAAATTAATTGTGGTAAATATATAAATATTCAATATTTAAACCGAATTTTAAATTTAGTTCAGAATAAATACTCTGAATAAAAATAGGTAAATTGATGTAAAAAGTTGAATAGAAATATAATTACCCCTACAAAGTAGTCACAGACTTTCATATCCTACACTCAACTATTAAACCAATAGTCATCAAAAGTGTTTATCTTATCCAACACATTTGTAAGATAAGTATCTTTGAAATTCTTGATATGCACGTAGCTATAAAATCAAATTGGAACTAAATATTAATTTGAAACATGATTGCTATCTAGAGGAAAATGATTAATGAAATGTGTGACGTAAGTGTGTGAGGGTTTATGATCATGTGCATGCACGCAGGTAACAAAAGACATTATAAATATCTCCTCAAAGAAAACCATCAATGGAATCGATTAGAAAATAAAGCAAGTATAGGAGAAGAGATAGGAGATCCAGTGCCCAATGTACAAGTATAATTTGCACCGATGTGATTAAGTGTTGATGCAGAAAAGTAGAAGAGAAGATGATGAATCAACCAACCTATAACCTGTACGCGGAAATCTCAGGAGTAACATTCATGAACCTTGCAATTTGAAAGCAGAGGAAAGGATCGATAGTCGCATACAGGACCTGCTCCTCCGTCAACACCAAGTTATCCCACTGCAGACTCATCGCCGCCAACAGAGGCTTCTCCACGTCCTTCCCCAACACAGTGTACGCCAGTCCTCTCGGCCACGCGTATTGCAGATCCTGACGTTTAAACCGATCCGCCGCCAGGACCGCCAAATCCACGTAGCGCGCGTAGTCTCCAAGGTGATCGTAGTCCGCCGACAGCTTCATCAGGTTCGGTCTGATGCGGACGCCGACGAAGGTATTTTTCGAATCGGAGAGGAACACGTGTAGGGCGGGCGGGACGGGGTTTATTATGTGGCAGATTTGATAGATCAGGCAGCTGGTCCCCACGCAGAGCTGGAGGATTCCGGCGGGGTTGCTCTTGCCGGCGGAGAAGGATCTCCACTCGACGTTGAGGCCGATGATGCGGCGATCGGGGTGAAGAGACTTGACCTCCTCGATCCACTGCATGACGGCGAAGCCGTCGGTGGTAACGACGGTGGAGACGACCTTGTCGAAGATGGAAACTTCATAGTTCTTCGTGTGCTGAGAGTCGTGGTGAAGTTTAATGGTGGCCGACGTCGACATTGTTTAGTGTGTGTTTGTGTGTGTGAGTTTGTTGGAGACGATGCAGAGCAGTTTAAATAGATGCATTCATTCAAACTTTTGCGTCTTTTCCATTTCTACCCCTATTCTCAATAGGCAGTGTTTTCTTTTGTTGCAGAGCAGTTTTTTCTGTTTTGTTTTTTGGGGGGAAAATTATTCACACAACTTAATCATAGTATTATTTTAAGGGAGGATTTCCAAAATACCAATTTTCATAAGTCAAGAAACTTATTTATTCATTTTTTTTAAAAATAACTTTTTTACCCAATTTTTAAAGTGAAATCTCTATAATACCCTTAATTTTAGTTATATTTACATAAGAAAAGAATCCAGGAGACTCTACTCGTGTCCAGAAATTCTACCCACGTCCAGGAAACTCGACTCGTGTCCAGAAACTCTACCTGCGTCAACCTTTCAGATAAGGTAAACATGTCGTGAACATGAAATATAATATCGTGTTCACGATATGCAGAAAGGTTCAACATGTAGTGAACACAGAAAAAATAATATCGTGTTCACGATATGCAGAACTGTTCACATATCGTGATCACGGGAAAAATGTCGTGAACACAGAAAATAATATCATGTTCACAATATGCAGAGTATTCACGATATGCAGAAAGGTTCAACATATCATGAACACGAAATATAATATTGTGTTCACGATATGCTAATATCATGTTCATGATATGCTGATATCGTGTTCACAATATGCCGATGATGATGATGATGAAGACGATTCCAATTTCAAAAGCGAGGAAAGCTCCGACGGCGGCGTACAGCACCTCCGCCTCCCTCAGACGATACTTCTCCCACTCACAACCCATCACCTCCGTCCTCGAAATCTCCACATATGTCCCCAACCCCAAGTACGCCAAGTTTTCCACCGACGCCTCCCTCAGAATCGGCCGCGAGAACCGATCCGCCGCCACCCTTCCCACGTCCATGTACCTTACCCACGGAACACCTCTTACCGATACTCCCAACCTATACTCACTCATCATACAGCTTATCCAGCTTCGATTCGATGTGGAGGCCGACGAACATATTTTCTGGATCTGATAAGAATTCGGTTAGGGCCATTGGGATGCATTTTCTGCACCGGTAGATCTGGTAGATTAGGCACCGGGTGCCCACGCAGAGCTCGCTTCCAGGATTTGTCCTCGCTGAAACAGAATTTTCCTTCTGATCTCCATGTCCAGGCCGACGATTCGGCCGGCACCACCTGTCTCGTTCAGAGACTTGGTTTCCTCGATCCACGTTAGCATGGCGAAGATATCCTTAGAGCATCTCCAACAGTGCGCCATCACAATTTGATGGCGCCTGTTTTCAAACAATAAATCTTTTCTCTGCGCCATCTCACATTAACCGCTGGTTCTGCGCCAACTATCCACAGGTCAAATCTTGCGCCATCTTTTTTTTTTTTTTTCTTTTCTTATTTATTTATTTATTTTGTTCATTTTATTTTCTTGTTTTATTTTATTTGTAATTTCTTTTTCTATATTCTTACTTTGTATTCATTTTTTTCATTATTTATTATTTATTTTATTCTTTTTCTTTTCTTATTTTATTTTGTTTTTAAGTTCTTTTTTATTATTTTTACTTTGTATTCATTTTTTCCTCATTTTTTATATTAAGTGCTATTATAATCATTCCGATTTTGGAAAAAAAATACAATACAACATATTAATAAATACATATAATGTCTAGACATTAAACTAATTTTAATATAAAAATTGCATAAAATAATGTAACAAAAAATTATTGATAAATTAAAAAAATTATCAATAAGAAATACAATAATTTTCTTAATAATCTGAAAGATCACCATGAGATCCACGAGATCCTCCAGCATCGGAAACTTGTTCACCACCAACATTTGGAAAACATTGTCCTCCAACATGCCCAACTTGTCCACCATCAATAATTGGAAAACATTCGCCACCATCCAAAACTTGTTCAGATCCTCCAGCATCTTGAACTTGTCTGCGACTAACATTTGGAAAAGATTGTCCAAACAAAGAAAATGCATTACTTTGTTGTTGTTGTCCAAACAAAGAAAATGCATTATTTTGTTGTTGTTGTTGGGCTTGTTCTTGCTGTTGTTCTTGGGTCCGTTTTTCCAAAATTTTTTGTTTTTCCAATCGAAAGAACTCACGACTTTGGGGATCAACAATATTATCTAAATTAACCATTAAAATGTTATCTTCTCTCAATTGTTTTTTTATCTCTATTTTGCGATTTTGAGCTTCAACTTTAAGCTTTAGAACCTCAATATGCTGTTTTGTTAGAATTGCATCGCGGTTCTTTTGAGCTTGTGATTGTACTAATATTTCTCTAAGTTTCTCGTTTTCCTCTTTGACCATGTTTAGAAAATTAGAGGCTTCTTCCATTTGCTTTCTCTTTAGTTTAGACTTTTTTACCCCATCTGGTCGGTTGGATAAAGATGGTGGGTTGGATAAAGAGTTGTCACCACCAGCTGCTGCACTTGGAGTTGTTGAAGTTGAACCTAATTCAAGATTGGAATGAATGACTCTTGGAGTTGAGGTTGAACCTAACTCAAGATTGGAAGGAATGGGAGGTAATGAAGATTTTTGGGTATGTACATCTGCTTCCACAAAATCTTTAAGCATGAGCCATACATGTTCAAATTTAAATCCATCCTTGAAGCCTTGTTGTATCATTAAATCTTTTGCACGTTGTAGCTGTATATATAAAACAATATTAAAATTAATAATATTATTATAAAAAATTAAAATCATTTAATAACTACTTACAATTATATGCTTATCATCACACAATATTAAAATTAATAACGTTATCATAAAAAAAATTAATCATTTAATATATACTTACAATCATATGTTCATTAACACCACTAGGACGCGAATATTCAATTTGATGAAGACATCCGTTGAACTTTTTGCATTCTTTGATAATGTCCTTCATCCGACATTCCAATGATCTTGAAGTACGGTCTGGTATGGTTGATTCTGGTTTCTCAGAGTTGTATTTGTCTGCAACACGTGACCAAAACATTTTCATGGTTTGATTGCAACACGTGACCAAAACATTTTCATGGTTTGATTCTGCCCTACAATTGGATCTTGTGTAATATCTAAATAAATACGACACAAATGTCGATCTTCAATTGCCTTGTAACTTTGACCACGAGATATAGACATTGCAAAGAATATGTATAAAAAGAAATTAGGAGTGCAAATGAATGTATGCTTTAGACCTATATATAGATATTAGGTAAGTAATTGATAAAGATATTAGGTAAGTAATTGATAAAGATTTATTAATAAAAAGATTGCTACAAATTTATTGATATTATTGAGGATGAGGATATATATGAACTAGATTTACGAAAATATTTGTAAAATATCCATATTGAATATTATATCTGAACTAGATTTACGAAAATATTTGTAAAATATCCATATTGAATATTATTATAAATATTATTAAGGATGAGGATATATCTGAACTAGATTTACGAAAATATTTGTACATATATTGATATCCATATTAATATGTGATATTGATAAGGTATATGATCGATAAAGATTTATGGATATGATCACCCTTAGATAAGCTTATGTGATATTGATAAGGTATATGATCGATAAAGATTTATGGATATGATCACCCTTAGATAAGCTTATGTGATATTGATAAGGTATATGATCGATAAAGATTTATGGATATGATCACACTTAGATAAGCTTTTTTATTTGTACATATATTTGATTCATTAATTGTATATATAAATACTATGATCAGTTTATAATACCTTTTTTTTCATCTCAAACATATATCACCTTTGATAACTACTCTAGAAAAATGAGTGATGATGAGTTATATGCTTTCGATAACGAGTTTCCATTTCAAACAAACATTTATGATATAGAAGAAAATATAATTGTTCAACAAATATGTTGTAACAATTTGAGGTTAGCTCAAGTTCTCAACTCTCAAAATGTTGAACCCACCCATGGCGGTTCAATTCCAGGGCACCGAACCATTTTACGTGATCGAGAAGCTGAAAATCTCTACAACGACTACTTTTCTGAAAATCCAACATACAATGAAGAACTATTCCGTCGACGATATCGAATGTCTCGAGCTTTATTTCTTCGTATTGCTAACAGTGTACAACGTCATGATAGCTATTTTGAACAACGAAAGAATGCGGCTGGAAAACTTGGCTTATCTACACTTCAAAAGGTAACTGCAGCATTTCGAATACTAGCTTATGCAGTTCCAGCTTCAAAAGGTAACTGCAGCATTTCAAATACTAGCTTATGCAGTTCCAGCTGACTCAACTGATGAGTACATAAAAATTGGAGAATCTACCTCAATCGAATGTGTTAAAAAATTTTGTCGTGCTATCATAGAAATATTTGGAGGACAATATCTTAGATCTCCGACAACTCAAGATGTTGATAGACTACTTTATATTGGTAGACAACGTGGTTTTCCTAGAATGTTGGGCAGTTTGGATTGTATGCATTGGAAGTGGAAAAATTGTCCAACATCTTGGGCAGGACAATATTCTGGTCGCAGTGGATCCCCGACAATTATTCTTGAAATTGTTGCTGATTATGATCTATGGATATGGCATGCATATTTTGGAATGCCAGGCTCTAATAATGATATTAATGTTTTAGAAACATCTCATCTTTTTTCTGATCTTGCTACAGGTATTGCTCCTCCGGCAAAATATACCCTTAAAGGAAAGGAGTACACCATGGGTTATTATTTAGCAGATGGTATATATCCTAAATGGGCTACTATTGTGCAAACAATTCGTGAACCAAGAGGTCCAAAAAAAATATTTTTTGCAACGAAACAAGAAGCATGTAGAAAAGATGTTGAACGTGCATTTGGAGTTCTACAGAGTCGATTTGCAATTGTTGCAAATCCAGCACGTTATTGGAGGAAACGTGATTTGCAAGATATTATGACGGCCTGTATAATTATGCATAATATGATAATTGAAGATGAACGAGATCTTGATGCTCCAATACAAGAAACAACAACAATGCCACTACCAGATGTTGAATTAGTTGAAAATGAAGATGCAAGATTTCAAAAGTTTCTTTATAGATTTAGTCAAATTAGAGATGTAGATGCTCATTTCGAACTTCGCAATGCATTAATTGATCATTTGTGGGAAGAATATTCTAATTTAGAAAATTAATCCCACATTGTACTTTAGTATTGCAATATTATTGATTAGTGACTCACATTTTTATTTTAAATTGTTTTTATTTAGTTTAAACTATAATTTAAAACTTAATTAATGTGAAAAAAATTAAAAAATTGCTAAAATATTATATTAAATAAGATTTAAATATATATATAATTTTTTTACACTTTTAAAATAATAAAGATGAAAAATAGATTATTTAACAATAATAACGAATATTTATAATAAATAAAATGTTAAATTAATTAATTAATAAAGAATATTATGGAATATTCTTTTTTGGTGCAGAGAATAATGTAAACTGTTGGAGATCATTGGCAGTTATTACATAAAAATTGTGTAAGATTAACAGGAAAATTCTGTGCACCGTTGGAGATGGTCTTAGTGACCACTGCAGAGACGGTTTTTTCGATTACTGAAACTTCGTAGGCAGGGACGGACCAGGATTTTTGATGAGGGGGCCAATATAAAAAAAAAAAAAAAAAGTGATACAAACAATTTTAAAAACAAGATCATAAATTAATAACAACTTCGATAAAATAAATAAATATATTACATTAAAATAAAAGTATTCAAAATGAATATGTAACTTTATTAGATAATATTAACATTAGAGAATAAATAATTTAAGACCGTTATTTTCATATTTTAAAACCATAGAATATAGTTTTATTCTAAAAATTTTCAAGTACATGACGAAATGTGATAGTTTTAGGTTTAAGTCACTTAGGGTAGAAGTGAAATATTTGATCCTCTTAAATTTTTTTAAAAATTTAATATATGATTTCTAACGTATGTTGTCAAATAATAATTTAATAGTGTATACTCATTTAATTGTCAAGTGAAATATTAACGAACAAAAAACATATTTAATGAATGCTTTCTAATGCATGTTGTCAAATAATAATTCAATAGTGTATTGCTAATTTAATTGTCAACTGAAATTTTAACGATGTTTCTTGTGATTTTTTCTTTTTAAACAATAAGTGCTATTTTTCCATATTGCATCTCCTTTTATCTAGGAAATACAAGAGTAACATTTAAATTATAAGATAACACTAACTTAAATTAACTAGAAGCTATAAAAACATTTAAATAATTAATAATTGTAACTCAAAATATAATAATTCACATAATAGTTAAATAATTAACTAACAGAATTAATTAAAAAAATTTACAATCACTACAAGAAATTCTCTCATAGACTACACCATTAAGACAACGGTTTTGTCAAAAAACCGTTGTCGTAGACTGTAAAAATGCGCTCATAGACAACGACTTTTTCTTTGTGTTGTCGTAGAGGCGTAGTCATAGGGTAACCTAAGACAACGGTGATGACTTGAGGTTGTCGTAGAGTCGTAGTCTTAGGTTAAATCACTTCATATTTCATTTAATTTAGCTAAGGGAATACATATATGGGAAAATTTCCAAACTACCAAAATTCACATGACAAGAAACTTTTTTACCCATTTATTTAAAAATGACTTTTTTACCCAATTTATGTAGTGAAATGTCTAAGATGCCCCCAACTTAACTTTGTATTTACATTAAGAATCAAATTTTATTTTAAATACACTAAATTCATAATACAAAATACATGTTTTGTTGAAGGAAATAGATAATTGAAAATACAAAATGCATCTAATATTTTTTGTAACAGTAAATTCAAAATACAAAATTGCAGTTACATTATTTAATATTCAAAATTCAAAAACAAAAAAGGGCCCAAAAATTTGAAATTTTACTGCTACTTCCCCCGCCCTATCCCACCATTCGTCCCTACCCTCTATCAGTAATAGAACACAAACCATAGCATCTGTACATTCAGAAGAAACAAGTATTGAAAAGGACTAGGCATATCGTGGAAGATTAATCACGATATTTTGGACGCATATCGTGTTCATACAAGAAGTGCAAAGAACCCTAAAATGTAGAAACAAATGGCTCAGAAATCCAGAAAAAAATCCTGACCAGCACCCACGACGGCGCAAGACTAACCATCGGAGTTGGTGGTTCCAGTTGTGGCCAGTTCAGATGCCCCGGAAATGGTGGCGGCTTTAGAGGCGGCGCCCAGCCACCCTAATCCACCGGAGTCGGTGCCACTTTTAGAGGCACCGCCCAGTCACCCTAATCCACCGGAGTTGGTGCCGTTTTTAGAGGCACCGCCCAGTCACCCTAATCTACTAGAGTCGGTGTCGCTTTTAGAGGCACCGTCCAGTAACCCTAATCCACCGGAGTCGGTGGCTTTTTCAGAGCCGCGACCCAGTAACCCTAATCCACTGGAGGTCTTACCGATTGAAGATACATCCCCCAATTTAGAAGTTTCATCGGAGGAGGCTCCGATTGCAGAGGCCAATTTAGATGTTCGGCCGGAGTGTCAGCTTGCTGCAGCGGCGGCGTCGTCTATGACTACCTCTGAGGTTGGTTGTTTTCGTTTCTTTAGTGTGTTTCAGTTTCGAATTCAAATGTCACGTAACACGATAACTGTGGGATCTATAAACGACATCAAACACCAAAATAGCGTGTGAACTCGATATATATATATCGTGATGTCGTATTATATCGTGATCACAAACGCGTGTAAGAGCATAAGAATTGTTGATGTGTATTCACATATCGTGTTCACACATGAACACATTAAATCATATCATGATCAAACTGAATGATGTGTCAACATATCGTGTCCCTAACCGTTATGAATGCATTGTATATAGTGTATATGTATATATCGTGATGACGCTTAAAAAAGTTTATATCGTGATATCAATTCATATCGTGTTCACATATGTCGTCCTCACAGTTCTAGTTATAAATGTATGCCTCTGCATATCGTGTTCACAGTGAAAGCATGTAAACATATCGTGTCACACCACCTTAAACCAATATGAATGTTGTACTCATATCGTGGTCACCCGTAATTTCACATATCGTGTCCACACTTATGGTTCCGTCCACATATATATTGAACACGACATAATTTATATCATGATCATCAAATGTACATATCGTGTCCACACATAAAATTATTGTTACTTTATATCGTTATAACAATTCTGTATCTTCATCACAATTTTGTTTTTTTCTTCATTTATCACTTACACACAAGCATTTTCCTGTTTGATTGTTTTGCGTTAGGATGATTTTGAATGGATCAGAGCTCATGCAAAGGACTCTATGTATAGTATCAATACATACGTGAAGTCCAAGTGTATTAACGAGATTGAGATGCAACTAAAGCAAGTGGGAGTTGATACCTTAAATGCATTTCGACATTCATGTTTTGGGCATTTTCTTGATTTCCACGGTGATGGAACGAGCTCGAACATTGCCTTACATTCCATTATTGCCAGAGAGGTAAAGAGAGGCGGTTGCAGTGAAGCTGATGTTCTGTGGTTCAGAGTTGGTGGCTAGAATTTGCGATTCTCCAAGTTTGAGTTCGCACTAACAATGGGTCTGAAATTTGGAAACTCCAATTTCGACCCTAATGGAAACCACTGTTTGAGTGAGACGAGTCTCTACATGAGGAAAGTCCATTCTGGGCTGAGAATGATTGTTGACTCATTGAAGAATCGGTTTGTACGAGGGGATTTCCATAGCTCCACTGATGACACATTGAAGGTGGCAAAGATTCTTTTCCTATACCTTTTCCTTCTTGGAGTTGATCCCCAATGCACAACCGTGTATAGGTGGGTTTGGTGCTTGGTGGAGGACACTGATGCTTGGGAGAATTTCCCTTGGGGGAAACTAGTTTTTCAGAAACTGCTACAGTTAGTCCGAAAGGTGCATATCCCCGACACCAACACCAACAAAAAAAGGGCCTACCACCTATATGGATGAACGACGACCTTACTAGTAAGTTATTATTTACTCTAACAATCATTGAATTGTATCTTCATTATATTGGTTGTTTTGACCGTATTCAATCTAATATTGTCAAGGTATGGGCATACGAGGCCATTCCACCCTTGGGGGCCATTTGTGGCCGGGTTGCAGTGCTAGAGGTAAGGCTGCGTTGCCTCCGATGGAGATTCAAAGTTGTGAAGACCATTTCTCCATCTGTATTTGAAGATGCAGAGGTAAGCTGTGGTACAAAATTACCATATTTTTATTCTAACAATATGCCAACGTCCATTTCACTGTCCTTGCAACATTCGTAGGCCCAGAATTTCAATACACTCGTTGGCACGGACTTGGAGATGCAGATGCCATACATGTCCAGCATTCATGATAACATCAGTGAAGGATTTCAATACATTTCTTGTTAGAGCCATTCTCATTGAGGAAGAGTGGTGCCCGGTTATGTGGTCGAAGGGCACAGGTAATAGAAGGAGTAGAAGTCGGAGAGACCGAAGAACGTGTCACAAAAAGACCTAGGCCCCAGTTGCGTATGGAAGCTCCACCCTCCCGACTTGAGCAAACAGAAGCAGTTCACCATGAACCTACCATTCCCGGGCAACAAGCTTTATGTGCTCCTTCTCCTGGACAAGCCAATAGCCCTACTACTCGGAGCCCCATTGATGAAGACAGACGTCGCGAGTGTCATGAAGCTGCAAGTGGAGGTGATGATGCCTTCTGGACATGTTTGGATGGGCTATTACAAACGCATATGCAAGTAATGGAGGCTCGTATTGAGCAGAAGCTTATAGTCGTTGGGTCTGAAGAGTTGGTGAAGCTGACCACTACTCTTAGGTAGTCTGAGCATCCCACAGCTGACCATCATGAGAAAGGCCATCTGGATATTCCAACCGCAAATGTCGCAGGAATTTCCACGGATTGGGGTGATATGACCACTGATCCAAACGTCCTTCATGATGACGCTCAAAATTTGTTTGTAATACCGGCACCCACCAAAAGAGGGGGGAGGGTTGAAAGATGTCGGTGTACAAATGGTCTAAGCTGCACCAACCGAAAATGTTTCTCGCTTGGATGATAGTCTTGCACATACGCTCCTTAACACAGATGCTTTGATCGAGGAGCCAAGCCGTACTAAGACTGGGACTGTCTGCAAAGATGAGTTGTTTCTTCTTTGGTGTATGCTAACTGGCACGAGGGTAAATCTGGCAGCCTACTGGATAGACCACCTGTGGAGGGTGTCTCAGAAGAAGACCGACATTATAAGCGTTGGTGGCATGTTGACGCCGATTGCTAATTTCCTTGAAACTGTGTGCGATGATGACGATATCGGAAATATGATTGGACCCCAAGATGGTGTCTTCCTCGACATAAATACATTGACTTCGATGAGGATAATCAGGAAGGAGGGCCGTGATCATTGTCTGGTACAAGTACATGCAGACTCATCTCTGTTGATATATCCTCATTTGACAACCGTCGATACAATTGAGAACAGGACCAATTGGTTATTGGATACCACAGCATATTATGAGGCCATAATGGACAGAAAACGACAATGCTTGCCGGGGGATAAGGCGGGTGAAATTCCAATAAGCAATATTGACTTCTATAACGCAGGTCGTGCCGAGTCAAGTGGCACTGGCACCAATGATGCTGTTGAGAAAAAAATGGAGGCATTCATGGATTCACAACGACTGTAGAATGAAGCCACCGAGCAAAGGGACAAGCGTATTATTGAAATGTTGGAATCGATACAGTGAGGGATCACTCGACTACATGTTTCAGGGTCGGAAGGGCTACAACAGACATAATGTAACCTTTGGGCAACTTGATAAAATTTCTCGTTTGGCTTTTGTTGTTCATGTATTATGTGTATTTCGGTCATACATTTGTATTTTAGTCCATTAAGTAGTCTGGTATCCGGTAATAAAAATGTTGAACAAGAACAAAAAATGAGAGCAACGAACTGGTTCCCAAGAATCAAAAGTGCAGCTATTATAATTTAATTTAATTTATTGAAACCCTGGAAATGAAATACAGCTTAGTCAACATAATAAAGAGTAAACAAGGGTCTGGTAACGACGATCGATGATTACTCTATGTAGTTCACTACAAGAAATTAGATGAATCGTGACGACAAAATTCGTCATATAAATGCTAAATTTCGTCACTAAATTTTTTTATGACGAAATCTTAGCGTCACAATGATCATCATTGTAGGTGCGTCACAAAAGATAAATGTGACGATTTTAACAATTTGTCATTAAATATTGAAACTTTAATGACGCTAAAGCCATTATCACCATATTATATCATTTATTGTGACAATAGACTCGTCACTTTTTTCTTGATAAATTTGTCACATATTATGATATTTCGTCATCTAAAGTGTTAAGTTTAAATGACGAATGTCTTGTTGTCATGCGAAGATTGGACTTTAGTGACGCTATCAAATATTTTGCTGAACTCATCGTCTTTTAGTGACGATTTTATTGGCATTAATATGTGTGAACTATTTCGTTATCTTTTACATAATTTGCACAATAGAATTAATAAAATCAACTAAAAGCCAAAAAGAACTCATCAGACTATGCTCACAACACTTTTCTGCACAATAGAATTAATAAAATCTCTTCATGCCAAAATAAGATTTATCCACAACTATATATCTAACAAGTACAAGCCATATTAAAAGGCAGGTTCCAGTAGAACTCCACATCCTTATAAGCTCACATGTCAAAAACACAAAAGTTCACTCAGGCACAATTCCAATAAGAGATCGTCCTAGACCATTATAAAATGATGCAAATCCTTCCTCTCTCAACATGTTCACGGCAACCTGCAAAACAGAGAAGAAATGTGCAATGATTTGACATCATGTACAGAGCCCCATCTCATAATATATAACTAAAATATAATAAAGCTACCTGTGTCCTTGTGAAGATCATCCATGGAATAAAGAACATCTTCTGTATAATATGGTGTCAAAACACTGAAATAAAACAGCGAAGGTTTGTATCTGTCATGAGAAATAAAAAAGTTTGTCTCATCTTAATATCAGGAGTTTTTCTAATCTTTTTCATCCTTTATCTGAACAACACATTTTTCTGTCACATTAGAAGGATGAAATTTGTCTCCAGTTCTGTCAATCTAGAAGGATGAAAGCACCTGCTACTAATCTTCCAATTACAGACAGTTCTCCATCATTTCCCTGAAAAGTTTCTAAACAATGAATAAAAAACCGTATTGTTAAGATTAGCATACAATCTGATCCTATGTTTCTTGTAGATTAAATTCACTTTTACCTTGTATGCTTCATATGCAAAAAGTTATACTGCACTATAAGGTATGACTCGAATCACCTGAAGAAGCATTAGAAGCAATATCAACATCTGGTTTTGATTAAAGATTGGAAAGTACAGCTTCCACATCATGATCATCTTTTGGTAACTACAGAGCAAACAAATTTGGGGAAGTCTAGAAAGCAGAGAAAATACATCAAACCTGGGGAGGTTTCCTTTCCAGTATCCTTTTATTTCTTCTTCCTTCCCAATCACTGTCAAGGCCTAAACATACATTCAAAAGGTCACCACAGACAATACTGTATAACACATGATCAAAATATGAGAAGAAACAGTAAATGAAAACATCATTTGAGTATAGTAAAACCAGATTTCAAGACATAAGCACAACAAAGAATGGACTGAAGATTTTTTTTTGTTCAAGAGCATATGCAAATCAAAGACAATTTGTTGTGCTCATACACAGAGCACAGGTTGCAAAGCAAACAACAAAACATGACACATTTTGTTCCCCATACATAAAATTCTCAACATAATCATATGTAAATATAAGTAAAGTTTATTACCTCTGTATGACAAAATCAAGTTTCAAAATTTAAAGTTACCATTTAGCAATTCTTCCTCTACATTCTTATTCACGCTTCATATATTGTATTGCAAATTCATATTCCAAATTATAAGTGAATTGTATACAATTTCCAAAAATTGAATTCAAAATACACAACTTTATATGAAAGAAATAGATATAAAAAAGTATACATATCTTGGGGATTACAATTCTAACACTAAATCTTCTTATTTGCTTCTAAAAGAGTTTAGCAATTGTGTTTTTCAGACTTTATGATGTAGAGAAGGGAATCAGAAGTTTAGCAATTGTATTTTTCGACTGGGAATCAGAAGTTTCTCGACTGGAACTCGAAATCAGCAAATTGTCGGCTGAATGGAGAAGAAGGGTTCTGTTCGGTTTTGAAGTAAGAATTGGGGATGATTAAATATATTTGATTTAAATACATATTTCTGTGTGTTGTTTAGTGAGTAGATGTAGTAGCCCGATTGACTTGATTTGCATGTAGCAATTCTGTAGGTCAGAGGTTCGACTCCAGCTGCATGCAATTGTTTTATATTTATTTTATTAGTAATTCCATATACATCCAAACAGTACCGGTGTATTTGCTACCATGGATTTCAAATCCCTCCTCAAATATATTGGATCAATCTCGTTTCATGACATATTCTTTTACAAGAATTTCTTTCATTCAACTAAATAATTAATAAAAAATTACAATTTTACCATATAATTAAAATATGAAGTAGAAATAACTTTTCAAGTCATGTACAAAAATATTAATGAAATTGGATTATTAGTTGAATTAGTTGGATTCGCTTATTTCATATGAAATTGGAATATGAACATATAATTAACATATAATTATATCTTCAAATAATATTATAATGAATTACCACAAATTGTCACTAAAAATAGAATTAAGGACGAAACAACAATTTTGTCATTTTAAGCAACAAAATAATGACAAAATAAAATATTTTGTTGTGTTATAATTAATTTGTGATGATAAAAAAACTCATAAATTAATAATTTTTATTATTTATAAATATTTTAGCAAAATATTATGCCTTTGGATGATATAATGACAAATAAATGTTTATCGTCACAAATTATGTACATTGATGACAAAATACTTTTGTCACAACTTTTTTCAATTAATTCATGACAAAATTATCATTGTCATTAAACTAAACTATTTTTGATGCAAAACATTGTCACCAATTGCAATAAATTTGTCATTGAAAGATTTATTTCTAAAATTTCGGAGTGGTAATTCCACCTTAGAAGAATATAGTGACGATTTTTTTTAATCATCATGGAATAGATAAATTAATGACGAAATATAAATAAATGATGACAAACGATAAATAACGTCACAAAAATACATATATAAATGACAAAATTGAAATTCGTCACTATTAAGTAAGAAATAGTGACAAAATATCATGCGTCGTAAAAATAATCGTCATGAAAAGTGTGATTTCTTGTAGTGGTTCATGAGGACATCAGCCGCCATGTGCCAGACGAAGATCCTCTTCCAATAACATTCATAGAACGGAAACCCATTTTCATGGAACAATCGGGCATTGTATGATTCCTTGAAAAATCAACAATGTATATATAAATCAATGTTTGGGTATAGTACATATTTTTCATTGACAGAATATGAAGGGTGTAAGTGCTCTACCTCCTCAATATGGCGCCAATAAGAGTCATCAACGGAAATAGTGTGCGATGTTCGATCCCAGGTCACAATATTCCATTTCTTGTAACTCCTGAAGTCGGCAACCAAAAGCTTGTTGTCATGTATGAGTTTCCGCACTGCTTGCCAAGAGAATTTATCATATTTACCAGTTTTCTCTTGCATTTTCTCTGAGACTTCGTCAACAAGTTCAGTAAATATTATTGGATCTGTCATATCGCACTCACGAACCATACGGAGGAGGAGGTCCGTAATATCGGCAACTTCGTCGTGCGTGAATGGACCAAAGAAGACAGAAAGATCTGGCACAATCTCAAACATTGTGTTGAAACGGTATAGAGAAATTGTAAGTGAGAATAATGGTTGGGAAACAGTCTTTAATATATAGAGGAGGAGCCCTTAGGATGATCGATCCTATCCAGATCACATTTAAAATTTTTGAACATTCATTTTTATTGGGAGTTGTAATTGAATTTAAATAAGTTCAATTTTATCGGGAGTTGTACATTTTTAACCAAGGCTTGTGTAATGAAAATGTGTGAACACGCTCCCTCCATATCGTCATGACGACATTGTATAGTGTGATCCCTACATTTTAAAAGATTGGGAGATTGTGTATTCGTGTTCACGCTGTTTTTTACTCCAGATCATTATATTCCACATCGTACCGTGATGACGTCATTGCATGGTGTGTTGCCGACATTTTCCGGCAAGTGAAATTAATTTAAGTCGAACCGTGTAACATGAGCCGACTTGAGTGGTAATCACTGGACAAGATAAACGTTTGTGTAATTGTGTATTCGTGTTCACGACGTGTTATATTGTATTCATGTGCTTCCGCATCGAAGTAGGATGATGACATTCCATTGTGTGATCGCCACAATTCTACGCAAATGAAAGCATTTGAACTCGACTAGAGTTGGACGCGACTCGAGTGTTATTCGCTGGACAAGAATATGGGTTGTGGAATGATGGATTCGTGATCACGTTGAAATTTAGCGTGATATAGAGTGGCCCTCTTATCGTATCGTGTTCATGAAATTGTATAGAATATTGGTGTTTTTTTGACGTGTTAGTGTGTGGCAAGGTCTTTCGTGTTCAGGATATGTGTATGTCATCCAAACAGAAGAGTGTATTGTGAACCAAACACAATATATACAGAAAAAAATAAAACTACACATACGAGGTGATTGTTCAAAAACAAACAACCTAAACTTAAAGTAGGTTGATGTACTTCAAGTTTGGATCAATTATGGCACATGTAGGTCGACAGATCCTCAACATACAAGAGAACATCACCCGTCTTGCCCCAGACAAAGATCTTCTTCCAAACTTTGTCATAAAATGGAAACCCATGCTCACAAACAAGCAGGCTCTGAACGATTCCTTGAAAATGAAAAAGTTAAATAAAAATCAATATACTCAAATGGCAAAAAATTATGAGTTGTGATCACACAGAAGGGACTAGGTGCTTCACTTTCTCAACAAGACGCTAGTAAGAAAAATCGACCTCAACATAGTTCGATGTTGGATCCCAGGTGATAATATTCCAACTGATGAAACTCCTGAAGTCGTCAATCAAAAGCTTGTTGTAATGTACGAGCCTTCGCACATTTTTTTTGGAGAATTTATTATCACCGGTTAGATCCCGCATTTTCACTACGACTTTGTCAACAATTTCAGTGAAAACCACGGCATTGGTCAACCTAACCTCACTACACATACATAAATGGAGGAGGTGGTCCGTAATGACGGTGACTTCGTCTTGGGTGAATGGACCGAAGAAGGAAGAAAAAAATGGTACTGGTCGAGACATTATGTGCAGAATGTTGTGCATGGGGCTACGTGGCCTCTTCTGATTAGTCTGTGTAAAGTTGTTGAGATCGTACGTCTCTGTTGCTGCAATCGTCATACTCAGTCTGACATATCTTCAGACTCCTTTTTGCTTTATTATATGGCACATTTTGATTGGATGAGTTTGTGGTTGTGCCTAACGTAAACCTCGTACATGTATCCCGAGGTAACTACCTCCGAAAGGTTGCTGGTGCTTCCTGGTTCTTCAGTCGGCTTAGTTTACTTGTCTTTTATTCAGCTAACTAACCCAACATGCTTTTGAACTGAGCGTCCAGTATCCTTTTCTAGCAGCCTGATACAGTGACTTATACATAATCATTCTTAAGGCTTTCCTTATACAACAAGGTCTTCTTTCTTTCTTCAAGCTTTAGTCTTGATCATCGAGCCTCCTGATCCTATACTTAGAGATTTTACAACAAAACCTAAATACATAGGATCCTAGGCCCTAATCTATTACATGTTTTGTCTTCATCAAAATCTATACAATCTTCCTTACAGATAATGATGACTCGAATCTTGTGAGACCTTCTCACGGATTTATTTCGTGAATATAAGTTCACTCATGCACAACTCATAACTGATAAAATAAAGATAAGAGTACTTGTTGAGGGGTGGGTTTTCCCGATCAACAAAATAGAGAAATGTAGTAGAAAATATCCAAAAAGGTAGAGAGGGAGAATAACTTGGTAGAAGATAATAAAAAATGGATGACTTGGATGAGAAGTCTTCATCCTTACAATTTATACTACATTACAAGGGTATGATAGTCATTTACTTCTTATATACCCTAATTGAATAAAGATTTATGGTCTGTTGGGTCCATGCTTCATTAAGCCCAACATCCTTCCTTGGACTCCCTTGTCTGACCTATTATACGTCTGACGCCTTACACGTCATCACATCTGACTTTTTCCATATTATCACATCCGCCGAGTTCTTCCATGTCAGCTATGGCCCTCTACGTCTGCTGAGTTCTGCCATGTCAATTATGGCCCTCTATATCTGCCGAGTTCTACCACGTCCGCTCATAGTTTTTAACTTCTCCAAAGGGATATTGCTCATCAATGGCTTTAAGCTCCTATTGTCTTCCCACATCAGCTACCCCCTGGTGTGATTAAGTAGATCTGGTATGGCAGAGCTGGTCAATTACAGCACTTGTGAACTTCTTCTCGAGCAGAGAGTTAATTTTCCCATTAACTACTCCCCCTGGTGCGATTGAGCAGATTTAGTCTGGCAGAGCTGGTCAATTACAGCACTTGCGAAACACCTCTCGAGTAGAGAGCTAATTTCTCCATTAGCTACTCCCCCTGGTGCAATTGAGCAGATCTGGTATGGCAGAGCTGGTCAATTGCAGCATCACTTCTTT
This sequence comes from Scutellaria baicalensis, assembly GCA_005771605.1. Classification (NCBI taxonomy): domain Eukaryota; kingdom Viridiplantae; phylum Streptophyta; class Magnoliopsida; order Lamiales; family Lamiaceae; genus Scutellaria; species Scutellaria baicalensis. Next base: position 17,336,216 of record CM016721.1, on the reverse strand, counting down.
TTCTTGGAAGAGCTCATTTTTTGGGTAGGTCACATTTTTTGACCGACCACATCTTCAGGTGGATCACGTCTTTTGGCAGACCTCTTCTTCAGATGGGTCACGTCTTCTGGCAGACCTATTCTTCAGATGGGTCACATCTTCGGTAAGACCTTGTCTTCACGCAGGACACGTCTTCTGGCAGACCTCGTCTACTGGTACTCTTCATGTTTGGGCAAACCTTGTCCCCTGTCAGACCTCGTGTTTGGGAAGATCTCATCTTCATTGGACAGAGGTTATTTCTTCCTTTAGAGATGACGTCTTCCATCAAAGGTGGCTTCTTTCGTCAGATATGATGTATTCCGCTAGAGATGACATCTTACACAAAAGATGACTTCTTTCGTCAAAGATGACTTCTTCCGTCAGAGATTACGTCTTTTATCGGGGGTGACATCTTCAGCCAGAGCTGACCTCTTCATCAGATATGACTTCTTTTGTGAGCGATGACATCTTTCATCGGAGGTGACATCTTACGCCAGAGCTGACTTCTTCGTCAAAGATGACTTCCTTAATCGGAGGTAACGTCGTCTGTCAGATATGACATCTTCTACCTGCAGAGATGATTTCTTTCATCAGAGGTGACGTCTTTCGCAAGAGCTAACTTCTTCGTCATAGATTACTTCTTTCATCGGAGGTGACATCTTCCGCCAGAACTGACTTCTTCGTCAGAGATGACTTCTTTCATCGGAGGTAATGTCGTCCGTCAAATATGACATATTCCACCAGAGATGACATCTTTCATTGGAGGTGACGTCTTCCGCCAGAGCTGACTTCTTCTTCAGAGATGACTTCTTTCATCAGAGGTGACGTCTTCCACCAGAGTTGACTTCTTCGTCAGAGATGACTCCTTTCATCGGAGGTGACGTCTTCCGTCAGAGCTGACTTTTTCGTCAGAGATGACTTCTTTCATCAGAGGTGACGTCTTCCACCAGAGTTGACTTCTTCGTCAGAGATGACGCCTTTCATCAGAGGTGACGTCTTTCACCAGAGTTGACTTCTTCGTCAGAGATGACTCCTTTCATCAGAGGTGATGTCTTCCACTAGAGCTGACTTCTTCATTAGAGAAGACGGTCTTCGTAACGTCTTCTATCAAAGGTGCCATCTTCTGGCCAGAGGTGACATCTAGGGCCATGTTTTCATAAGCCCCACATTCGCTAAGAGGGATGCTTTTCAGTGCAATTCAGATTTTAAACCCCACCTACCCAAGTCAGGAGTCGTTGTTGACCCGAAGGTCCGATCTCTGCCTGGGAGGCTGCTTTCTAGGGCAATTGAGATTTTAAACCCCACTTACTCAAGTCAGAAGTCGCTGCCGACCCGGAGGTCTGACCTCTGCCTGGGAGGCTGCTTTATAGGGTAATTGAGATTTTAAAGTCCACATACCCAAGTCAGAAGTCGTGCCGACCCCGAGATCCGACCTCTGCCTAGGAGGCTGCTTTCTAAGGCAATTGAGATTTTAAATTCCACTTATCCAAGTCAGAAGTCCCTGCCAACTCGGAGGTCCGACCTCTGCCTGGGAGACTGCTTTCTAGGGCAATTGAGATTTTAAACCCCACCTACCCAAGTCAGAAGTCGCTGCCGACCTGGAGGTCCGACCTCCGCCTAGGAGGCAACTTTCTAGGGCAATTGAGATTTTAAACCCCACCTACCCAAATTCAGAAGTCGCTGCAGACCCGGAGGTCCGACTTCTGCCTAGGAGGCTACTTTATAGGGCATATTTGTCTTCGGGCCCCACCTTTGCGAGTCAGAGGATTACGCATACCCAGAGATTTGGCCTCTGCCCGGAAGGCTGCTTTCTAGGGCATGTTTGTCTTCACGCCCCACCTTTGCAAGTCAGAGGATTACGCAGACTCAGAGATCTGGCCTCTGCCCGGAAGACTGCTTTCTAGGGCATATTTGAATTTGGCCCCACCGTCCCAAGTCAGAGGTGGATCAGACTAGAAGGTCTGTCTCTGCCTGGGAGGCTACTTTCTAGAGCAGATTTGTCTTCAGGCCACACCGTCCCAAGTCACAGGTGGATCAGACCCGGAGGCCTACCTCTGTCTGGGAGGCTGCTTTCTAGGGCAGCTTTGATTTTTTTATCTGATAATAATTTTTTAGACAAGATATTTTCCACCAGCAGAACTGATTTCCTAACCGCAATAATAACTAGCAGATCCAATGATTAACAGATCTCCCAATGGCAGAACTGATAATTAGCAGTTTGATTGCAGATCTGATTTTCCAACCATCGATTTATGATTAGCAGATTGCAGATCTGATTTAATCACAAATTGATTTTCCAACCGCCGATTTATGATTAGTAGATCTGATTTAATCACAGATCTGATTTTCCAACCGCTAATTTATGATTAGCTGATCTGATTTATTCACAGATCTGATTTTCCAACCTCAATAATATTAGGCTGATCCAATTTAGAACAGATGATTAGCAGATCTGATTGTCAGCAGATCCTGTTTAGGGAGAACAGATTTGACTTTCCGTATTCCAAGACAAAACTTGTTTATTCAGCTAAACTTGAATTAGAAAACTTAATGCTTATCCGAACTCTGATATTTTATATGAGAGAATGAATGATTTTGAGCTTTGATTTGATCGAATATATTCTGACAACGTCCGTAGATCTGATCCTGTAACATCTGTGTTTTCTGTAATTTCCACTCTTGTCTGAGTTTTAGTTCTGTTGCCAACATACACTTTTTCCGGTCCTCTAACTTTTCCCCTCGTAATCCAAAGAAATTACATTAGATCTTCTACTTGGAGTGGCGCAAAACTTCAGAAAGCGAAGCTGGAGAGTAGAAGCCATGCTTTTACAGATCTTCAAGCGTCCGTTGAGGGGGGCTACCGTTTTTTCTAGAATCCTTAGCCATCACCACACCATGACAGTTTTGAAGCGATGGATCTATCACAGAAACGAGCAAAGCAATAAACCACACCAAATAACCGGAACCAAAGAACCAGAAGAAAAGAATAGTGTGGTACTTAACTGAATACGAAATACAGCAGTGAGAGACGGCGATGAAGGCAGCGGTGCATTGAGAAGATTGGTTGTAGCAAGAAGAGGTTTGACAAGCAGAGTTGAAACTTGCTATGGAGAACAGAATTGTCGGCAGACTACGGCAAGCAAAGCTGCAGGTGAAGGCATCCCACACCATACCATGACAGTTTTGAAGCGATGGATCTGTCACAGAAACGAGCAAAACAACAAAGCACACCAAATAACCGGATGCAAAGAACGAGAAGAAAAGAATAGTGTAATACTTAACAGAATACGAAATACAGCAGTGAGAGACAGCGGTGAAGGCAACGGTGTATTGAGAAGATTGGTTGTAGCAAGAAGAGGTTCGACAAGCAGAGTTGAAACTTGCTATGGAGAACATAATTGCCGGCAGACTACGGCAAGCAAAGCTGCAAGTGAAGGCATCCCATTTTGCAAATCTTCAAAGTTCATCTCCGAGAGGTGGATGATAGGCTTCAAAAGGCCTCTTGACAAACCTGGTGTGGACTTGGCGATAAGTGGAGCGGGGCTGCGATGCGTGTTCGGCAGATTTGGACAAAAGGAGAGCTCTGGCAACTTAACCAGTCGGAGAAACAGAGCAGAGCTTGAGGAGATGCAGAACTGAAACTGGAGGTGTAGCAGGGCTGCAATCCTTCGCCAGGCAGAGCCACTGTCGTGCCGAGCTGCGACCAGGTCGGTTCACAAAAACTTTAATTCACAGATCTTCGCTCAACTCAGAGACATGGATGGTAACTTTCGAAGTGCTTGCAAATATGTGAGAAAGCACAACTACAAGATAACGAATGTGCTTTAGATCTGTAGGTTTGATAGCTATCTGAACTAATGTGTTGCAGAAGGCCTGAAACTTGGAAGAAATGAACATTACCACAATCTTAAAAATCCAATCAACACAAAATTTCATTGGGACATTTCATCAAACACTTTGTTTGCAGATTCTTAAGATTGATACGAAACTCATACCATTGCATCACAAAAACCTTTTAAACTTTAAGAAATCATCATCCAGCAAAATTAAGAACTCATCATCCAAAACACATCAAGTTCCTTTAGATTTCTTTGATATAAAAAGGCATGGCTATTTGAAGACGGCGAGCGATGTCGGAATCGGAACAAAGGGTAGAGGGCGGTGAACGAGTAGCAATGTTCCAAATCTGTGGTGAAGAGCTCCAAAACAAAAAAGGGTTTGATCGATTCAAGGGTAATGAAATGAAAACCCTAGAGTCAATCACCACCATTCCCAACAAAACCAGAGAAACGAAGCGGAATAGAAAAATGAAATCAGAACGAGAGACGGTGAGGAAGAAGGAGACTCACTTCTCCTCTCCCTGTTTCCCACAGATGACGCCATTGTTGAGGGGTAAGTTTTCCCGATCAACAAAATAGAGAAATGTAGTAGAAAATATCCAAAAGGGTAGAGAGAGAATAACTTGGTAGAAGATAATAAAAAATGGATGACTTGGATGAGAAGTCCTCATCCTTACAATTTATACTACATTATAAGGGTATGATAGTCATTTACTTCCTATAAACCCTAATTGAATAAAGATTTATGGTCCATTGGGTCCATGCTTCATTAAGCCCAACATCCTTCCTTGGACTCCCTCGTCTGACCTCTTATACGTCTAACGTCTTACACGTCATCACATCTGACTTTTTCCACGTTATCACGTCTGCCGAGTTCTGCCTTGTCAGCTATGACCCTCCACGTCTGCTGAGTTTTGCCATGATAGTTATGGCCCTCTACATCTGCCGAGTTCTGCCACATTCGCTTATAGTTCTTAACTTCTCAAAAGGGATATTGTTCATCAATGACTTTATGCTCATATTGTCTTCCCACATCAGTACTATATATGAAAATAAGTTTGAGTTATAAATAGTAATGCTCCATCTTACGAAATTATATCACTACAAGAAATGTCCTTTTTGGTATCAGAAAATTAGTATATATCAAATGCATTTAAAGATACTATATATAGACAATGAGTATTTGGTATCGGAAGTTTAATTTCGATACTAATACGTTTATAGCATCCATTATTAATTTTCTGATACTAATGTAATTTTAGTATTAATAAATTAATTATTGATACTACTTACTTATAGGGTCATATATCTTTTAGCATACTAATTGTATTTGCTATCGGAAATTTAATTTTTGATACTAATAATTTTATATAATTTTTCTGATACGAATGTTATTTTAGTATTAGTAAATTAATTATTAATACTACTTACTTATAGGGTCATTTATTTTTTAGGATACTAATTATCTTTTGGTATTAGAAATTGATTTTCTGATACAGTTGATTTTATATATAGAATCTTTTTTTAATACTATTGTTATTTTAGTATTAATAATTTATTTTTCATACATTTACCTTTTGGTATCAAATATGACGTGTTGATACTATAAATGATTGGTATTGGAAAATAAATTTCCGATACCATTAAGTTTACAACATTACCTATTTTTTGATATAATTGTTATTTTTGGTACTCATTTATAAGAGATTTTGATAGTAATTATGTTTGGTATCGGAAATTGATTTTCCAATACAATTGATTTTATAGCATCTACTATTTCTTTGCTACTATTGTTATTTAGTATTAATAATTTATTTTCGATACATTTACCTTTTGGTATTGTGTGTGTGGTTTTGATACTAATAATGATTGGCAAAATGTATATCTATATAAAAAGAAGACCTTCAATAACTAATTTTATCTCTCAAATTAATATACTATAAATGGAAAGAATGTAGTCACAGGAAATTAAATAAATTAAAAATAAAAAGATTTATACTTTTAAGAGTTGTGGGGTCCATTAAGTTAGGCTATACCTATAGGTAGGTAGGTAGGTAGACAGACTATGAAGTTATATTTATCATTTTCTCTATTTCATATAAATTATAATCTTTAAATTAATTATTTTTTAATTATTTTGAATTTTGTTTTAGTTTATGAAAAATATAAATTTTATATTTACATTTTGGTGCAAAATTGTATCTAACAAGCTTACAAATACAAAGATAAATGACTAAATTAAACTATAGATTAGGAAATTAAAAAATTAATTTTTAAAATAAAAATCCTTAGATTTTTTGAGAAATTAATAACGATGAAAAACATTTTGTTATAATTGTTTGATATATTTGCCAATACAAGTGAGTTGAATATTAAACTAGCTATGTTATTTAAATACATATCAAGAATTTTTAGTTATTTGATGGGATTTATATATTTTCTTTAAAGATATGTATAATTGTGAATGCAAAGGACATTTGTTAATAAGTATGAATCAACAAATATAATAATATATTAATCATGATATTTATATTTATATTAATCTGCAACATGCACAACATATCTTTATGAAGTAACATATTTTTTAAATATCAATTATCGTTTACAATAAATGTTTCTCAGTATTAAATTTAATTTAATTTAATTTATTTTAATTTACAATATTAATGGGTACGTGTACAAAATTGGTGTTTATTTAACAACCTCATATTCAAATATAGAATTTAAAATTCATTGTTAAACATAGATATATATATATATATATATATATACACATTTATACATTACTGTTTGCATTTTAAAATCTATATCCTTACCAAAGAGAGTTAGTCTCATGTGCAACTGGTGCACATACAATTCGGGTCGGGTCCGGGTCGACCGGATCAACGCACTTTTATTTATTTTTTTTAAATTTTATTTTTTCGCTTCAGGTTGTTACCTTTATGTTATATGCATGTGACATTTATGTTATATAAATATGACCTTTATGTATAAATGTAATGACCTTTATATACTCTAACTTAGAAAAAAAATGAAGAATTTTCGCAAAATTTGTACATATTTACGTTTATGTAATATTAGCTGCACATATATTCATCCTTAAAATGCACTGAATTTTGAAAAGTTCAAATTTTTTTTCAAAGTTATGGAATATAAAGGTCATGATATTTGTACATAAAGGGCACAAAAATTGTACATAAAGGTTAGAACAATACAACATAAATGTCTTAATCTGAAGCGAAAAAACCTGAAAATTTTCATTTTTCCTAAATTACTGAACATAAGAGTCATAACATTTAGATATAAAGGTCACACTTATATAACGTAAAGGTCACAGTCTTACAACATAAAGGTAACAACGTGAAACGCGAAAAAAAAAAAAATCCAGGTGCGCGGATCCGGGTCGGGTCACCCCAGTTGCACTAATCCAAATCCATGCACCTGGTGACAGCAGCATTTCCCAAAGAAATAATCAAAATGACACATATCACTCTTTTGTTAATCTTGTTCTTAATTATGTAAACTATTACACGGACTCATGCTAGTTTATCAATTAAAAAGAAAAAAAATGCCCTAATATTGTCGCCCTTCCTTCGCGCACTCTCTCTCTCTCTCTCTCCGCGTCGCCGACGTCGTTCCCCGCCGTCATTCTCTCGCCGCCGTAGTAGTGTTGCTGCGCCATCTCTCAGTGGCTCGCCGAAATTCTGCGCGGTCTGTCTCTCTCGTTTGCTGTGTCACCTCGCCGTCCCTCTCTCACCCTCGCCGTGTTGCCACTCGCTTGCCGCTTCGGTGTCGTCGTTGCAGAGGTCTCTCTGAGGTAAATTGAGTTTTGAGGATCGTTTTGGACTCTCCACAGCCATTTCATGGTGTCACCAGCTGTTTGTTAAATTGTCTCGCTTAATTATATTATTTGTTTTGCAGTCGGATTAGTTGTCTGCCTAATTTTTTTGGTTTATCTTATCTGAAATACTTACCTTCACTTCTATATCAGCATAGCTAATTTCGTTATCTTTTGAAATTTTCAATTAACAGCTATAGTGCATGAGGAGGAGTTAACAAATTTTGCTATAATAAGCTTTTGTATTAAAACATTATATTGAAGGATATATATATATATATATATATATATATATATATATATATATTGTCATGCATTCCAGTAAATGTTTTACTCCAAAGCTAGTTATGTTTTTAGTACTTTACATAAATTAACTATGTATAGTTTTACCCATTATTAATTATGGAGAAGAGTAGACAGTTGATTGTAATTGCTTATTGTTGGAGTCCAGCTTTCAGATTTTGACCTTTTATTAACTATATTAATTTATCCATTTTTTCCTATTCATAATACAAAATTCTAGTTGACATTTTTTTTGTAAATTAAGTGCATTAATACCCTAAAGTGCGTGTAACAGTGGATTAGTTTTGAATAATCAATTTGTGTGTGTGTATATATATTTATTTATTTATTTATTTATTTGTTTATTTATATTTACACATGATATCCAACTTATTTCATGAAGGGACAAATTTATATAGGATTACCCCATGGGTTCAAGAAATTAATGTAACAAAAGTTAAAATAGTATTCATTTGCATATTAGATTTTCCAAATTATATTAGTAATATCAAATAGTTGATCAATTAATAGGAATATTTCCTAATATAATGCGTGCTAACTGCATTTTTATATTATCCAAAATTATTTTGTAATAAACATATAAGATATATATGGTTTATTTTAAGGAGTAAAGTCTGAAATGTGTAGCAACAAAGAAAAACTCGTCTAACTACAAGAGGAAATGCATGTAAGTCATAAATAGGAACTATATATCAAATTATTTCAAAATTATATATAGTAAAATCTTGTAGCCTGTAGTAGATATTATGAAATATGAGATGTAGCATCACATGTAATAGATAATAATGACTCGAATCTTGTGAGACCTTCACAGATTTATTTCGTGAATATAAGTTCACTCATGTACAACTCATAACTGATAAAATAAAGATAAGAGTACCATATATGAAAATATGTTTGAGTTATAAATAGTAATGCTCCATCTTACGAAATTATATCACTACAAGAAATGTCCTTTTTGGTATCAGAAAATTAGTATATATCAAATGCATTTAAAGATATTATATATAGGCAATGAGTATTTGGTATCGAAAGTTTAATTTCGATACTAATAAGTTTATAGCATCCGTTATTAATTTTTTGATACTAATGTAATTTTAGTATTAATAAATTAATTATTGATACTACTTACTTATAGGGTCATATATCTTTTTAGCATAATAATTATATTTGGTATTGGAAATTTAATTTTTGATACTAATAATCTTATATAATTTTTCTGACGATACTAATATAATTTTAGTATTAGTAAATTAATTATTAATACTACTTACTTATAGGCTCATTTATTTTTTAGGATACTAATTGTCTTTTGGTATCAGAAATTGATTCCTAATACAATTGATTTTATTGAATCTTTTTTTAATACTATTGTTATTTTAGTATTAATAATTTATTTTTCATACATTTACCTTTTGGTATCAAATATGATGTTTTGATACTATAAATGATTGGTATTGGAAATTAAATTTCTGATACCATTAAGTTTACAACATCACCTATTTTTTGATATAATTGTTAATTTGGTACTCATTTATAAGATATTTGACAATAATTATGTTTGGAATCGGAAATTGATATTCCGATACCATTTATTTTATAGCATCTACTATTTCTTTGCTACTATTGTTATTTTAGTATTAACTAGTAGTGTACCCGTGCGTTGCACAGTATGTTATATATATAATTATTAAAAAAATATAATAACATATAAAATGTAATGATTATTATTTTAACAAAAATATATTTATACTTTTTTAATTTGTATTAGTATAAAGCTAGGTATTTTAACTTTAAATTTATACCATTATAAATAATTATATTCAAAAATATTAGAAATTTGAAATATATAAAGTAATATATTAATCTATGGATTAAACAAACAAATAAAAAAAATTGTGTCAGAACATTGCATGGTAGTGAAATTTTAAAAAATAAATTTAGTATCTAAAAATAAGTTATATATATTAGAAACATTATGATTTAAGTATTGCGATAAATAAATTTATATTTTATTGGCATTTATAACTATAAATACACACGTATTTTAATAAAAAATTTTGGTTCAACGCCACATATAACTCATTTATTCTAAATCAAATAAAAAATTATATCAGCTTATCAAATACATGAAAATCTCTCTTGCTATCTATTTAAACGAAACAATTCAAAATTGGACTTAATCTACACATTTTGAATTTAAAAAAATTATGAATAATAATTATAAGATTGATAAGTCAATATATCAGATACTAAGAATGATGAAATTTTAATTTGTGAAAAATCAGAAAAATTACCTCTGTCCAATCCCTTATGCCACCTCAATTAATCAGAATATAAATATAAATAAAATTTGTCAACAAATACAAATAAAATAAGAAAGATAAAATAAAATATTTGTATATTTCAAATGAATAAGTTCGTTAACTTGCAATAATAATTTTAATATAATTTTTTATATTTGATATGTTTTATATGTATAATCTATTAGGTACACCTATAACATTTTTTTTATTCTACAATTTAATATCAATTTACAATAAATTAATACTATATATCATAAAAACATTTAAAAATGAAAAATCATTGAAGCCCACACACATACATTTCCATATTTCAGTATGATAAATTTTATATGAATATTAAATTTAAGATCATTAAATAATGATTTTTATATATTATATATTTAAAATTGATTTAAAATAGAGTAAATTACAAAAAACCACTCCAGCTATCGACTTTTTAAAAATTGCAACCTAATCTGTCTTTTTTATTTTTTAAGATTGCCACCCAATTTTTCTGTGGTTTTGCCGATTGCAAAATTTGCGATCATTTTTCCGACAAATGAATTAATTTTTTTCACTTTGCAACCAAACTTTTTCTCTTAATCCAATAGCAACCCAAACTTTAATTTTTTTGTCAAATCGCAAATCATGATTTTTTTTCGCTTCACACTGATACTTTTATGTTATATATATGAGTGTGACATTTATGTTATATAAGTGTGATCGATATTCATAAAATAAATATCAAGGAAATATTGGTCAAAATTGGTGAAATATATGTAACATCAGTAAAAAATCGATGGAATATCAATAAATATCGAGAAAATATCGGAATATATTTGTAAATATAGGAAAAATAACAATAAATATATGTACCCATATTTCCATTGATATCGATATTTTCACGATATTTTCGTGAATTTAAGTTACCTATATTTCCACCGAAATCAAAATTTTCATTATTGCTTGCAATTTGATAAAAACACAAAGTTCAGGTTGCAATTAGATAAAAAAAAACAACAACAATGTTTAGGTTGCAAAGTGGACAAATTAATCTCCATTTCGCAGGAAAATTTGCAATCGACAAAACCACAGAAAGACTGGGTGGCAATCTGAAAAAAAAAAAAAAGATTAGGTTGCAATTTGAAAAAAATCGATAGGTGGAGTTGTTTTTTGTAATTTACCCTTTAAAATAAGTACTTAAAAATAAGATGAGAGATAATAAATATATAATCCCTTATTTCATCTTATTTATCTATCCATTTATTTTATTTGAAATTTCTATACAATAAATACTAATTTGAGTATCGTAACTGATTTCTTAAATGGAATATATATTTATTTGTATTGAATTTCTTAAATACAATAAATAGGTTTATTTATTTTTATTTGTATTGAGTTTCTTAAAATATAATAAATAAGTTTATTTGTATTTATTTATTTGTATTGAGTTTCTTACAATAAATACAATATGAAAGCAATTAATAGGTTTCTTAAAATAGTAATTATTTAATAGGTAGATAATTAATTGCAGTTATTTTTGGCAGAATATCCTGCTTTTATATATATATAGATAATTTATTTTTGATACATTTACCTTTTGGTATCGTGTGTGTGGTTTTGATACTAATAATGATTGGTAAAATCTATATATATATATATATATATATATATATATATATATAAAGAAGACCTTCAATATAAATAGTAATAACTAATTTTCTCTCCCAAATTAACATACTATAAATGGAAAGAATGTAGTTACAAGAAGTTAAATAAATCAAAAATAAAAAGATTTATAATTTTAAGGGTTGTGGGGTCCATTAGGTTAGGCTATACTTATAGGTAGGTAGGTAGGCAGGCAGACTATGAAGTTATATTTTATCATTTTTCTCTATTTCATATAAATTATAATCTTTAAATTAATTATTTTTTTTAATTATTTTGAATTTTGTTTTAGTTTATGAAAAATATAAATTTTATATTTACATATTGGTGCAAAATTGTATCTAACAAGCTTATAAATACAAAGATAAATGACTAAATTAAACTATAGATTAGAAAATTACAAAATTAATTTTAAAATAAAAAGTCTTAGATTTTTTGAGAAATTAATAATGATGAAAAAGTTTGGTATAATTGTTTGATATATTTGTCAATACAAGTGGGTTGAATATTGAACTAGCTACGTTATTTAAATACATGTCAAGATAATTTTTTAGTTATTTGATGGGATTTATATATTTTCTTTAAAGATATGTATAATTGTGAATGCAAAGAAATTTGTTAATAAGTATGAATTAAAAAATATAATAATATATTAATCATGATATTATATCTATATTAATCTGCAACATGCACAACATATTTTTATGAAGTAACATATTTTTTAAATATCAATTATCGGTTACAATAAATGTTTCTCAGTATTAAATTTAATTTATTTTATTTTAATTTACATATTAATGGGTACGTGTACAAAATTTGTGTTTATTTAACAACCTCATATTCAAATATAGAATTTAAAATTTATTGTTAAACATAGATATATACATTTATATATTATATTGTTTGCATTTTAAAATCTATATCCTTACTAAAGAAATAATCAAGA
>CM016721.1:17189949-17323219 GCA_005771605.1 Scutellaria baicalensis | reverse complement strand
CGTCAAGGAGCTATCTTTTTTTCCACCTAGGGTCATCTTTTACCCCCAAGCTTGAGTTTTTTTTTTAAGTTTCAATATTTGTTTTTCGTTGAAACTTGAAGGTTGTTACATTTATTGACACGAAGTGTTGGGATAAGTGTTGCCCCCTTTTGCAACTTCATCATCATCATTTTCTATATCTTCATATTCGCATTTATGAAGCTCTTGAATTGGTGGTATCTTAACTTCATTTGTAGCCATGCTAAGCTCCAAGTCATGAGCTCTAGTAGCTAATTCTTCGAAGGTCTTTGGTTGAATTGCTTGAAGGATGTAGTCAATGCTCTAATGCATGCCTTTAGTGCATATCTCAATAGCTGAAGTTTCAGATAATCGATCTTTACAATTGAGGCTCAAGTTTTTCCAACGATTGATGTAGTCAATGACCAACTCTTTGTCATGTTGGCGTAAGTTTGCGAGCTCGATCATACTGACTGTTCGTTGAGTGTTGTAGAAACGGTTGAGAAACTTGTCTTCCAAATGCTCCCAACTGTCTATTGAGTTTGGTTCTAAGTCGGTGTACCAGTCAAATGCACTTCCTTTAAGGGAACGAACAAATTATCTCACCAAATGATCTTCATACGTCCCATCATCATTGCATGTTTCGATGAAGTGAACGACATGTTGCTTGGAATTGCCGTTGCCATCAAATTGTTGAAATTTCGGAGGTTGGTAGCCTTCAGGCATCATCAAAATGTCGATTCTTGAAGTGTATGGCTTGGTGTACATCGAAGACGACTTGGTGTTTCCTTTGAAATCGTTGATGGTTTCTATGATGAAATTCTTCAATTGATCTGCAGGAATGGCTCCATTCGACGAGGCTTGCAACTTTTCAAATGGTGACTTCTTTTCTTGAGTTGAAGATGTCTTTGTTGAGTTGTTTGTCTCCTCAACTTTGTCATGACCCTTGATTTGTGTCCCCATCTTGCAATTTGATCCAACATTCTCCATTAACTTCGTAAGTAGTATATCTCGTGCCTGAAGATGTTTGGTGAGCTTTTCGACAGCATTGGTCAGATTTGCAATTTATTCTTCAAGAGTCGACGTGGCTTACACTGTAGACATGACTACTTTGAATTTTGGTGGGAAGAGATGAAAGGGAGAGATCGTCCCACTGGGCGTGCCAAAAATTTGTAACAACAAATTTTGTGTATTAAATTAATAAACACAAAAGATTTGCACAAATTGAAATTCATTGAATCAAACTGAATTTGAGGTACAATCTCTTTGATCCCTTAATTCTTCTCTTTAATACTTGGAATTGACGAGTGGAGTTGACTTGTCAAAATTGAAATCCTCGAACGAACAACTCGATCCGCGGGTTTAGCACCTTGTTTTGGATCAAGCAGCAGCTTTCGGAATTCTGTGAAGAACGTCCTTGGACTTGTTGAAGAACGTCTTGAAGATTTGAAGATCACCGAAGAACTTGATGAAGAACGCCTCAAAGATTTGAATATCTCAGCGAAGAAAGCCTTGAAGATTTGAAGATTGCCGAAGAACACAGGAGAGAATTTTAACTCTTCAATTCTTGTGTTCCTCTTCTTCTTCTTCTTCTTGTTGTGTTCCTATTTATAGGTGTAGATGTAGAATCCTGATAGGATTAGGAGTAGGATCCTGATAGGGATAGGATTACAATGGGGTGATTTGATTGGTCCATCATAATTTGATATAATCTTGATAGATTTAGGACTCCAATTGAGTGATTTGATTCCATCATAATTTGATGTTATCCAAAAGAAGAATTATGATAAGTTTAGATTTCTCAAAATTTCATATCGATCAATTTATTTGAGATAATTATCAAATTAGATATGAATATGTATTTTTGATAATATCTGCAACAAATTGACACATGACAATTTCTAATTGTCGGCTTGTAAAATTTGACTATCTACAATCCTAAAGAGGCATCTTAGTCTCATTGAAAGTAACATCTCTGCAAGTGATGCATTTTTTATTTTCATTTCCATGCACCACAGCTTGTATCCTTTAACACCTGTGGGATACCCTAAGAAAATGCACTTCCAGGCTCTAGGTACAAGTTTATCTTGCTTTATGTGTGCATAACACAGGTAACCAAAAACCCTTAATCCAGAGTAATCAGCTGGCTTTCCATTCCATTTTTCTTCAGGAGTTTTCATCTCAATTGCTGGGGGGGGGGGGGGGCGCTTTTGTTGATGAGATGAACTGCAGTGGCTACTGCTTCTCCCCAGAAGTTTGTAGGTAGTCCTAAACTGATGAGCATGCACCTGACCTTATTGAGAATGGTTTGATTCATTCTCTCAGCTAGCCATTCTGTTGTGGGGTAGATGGTACAGTTCTATGCCTCACTATACCCTTCTCTTTGCAGTAGGAATTGAACTCTTCAGAAACAAACTATAAGCCATTATCAGTTCTCAGGTGCTTGAGCTTTAGACCAGTGATGTTCTCAGTCTCTGTTAGCCAATCTTTAAAATTCTGAAATGTTTCATCCTTGGACTTTAAGATCTTTATCCACACCTTCTTAGAGTAGTCATCTATAATGGAGAGGAAGTATCTACCCCCATTTTTGGTCTGAGTTCTTGCTGGACCCCATAGATCAGAGTGGACATATTCCAAAGGTGATCTTGTAGTGTGCTTGGCTGTTCTGAAACTGAGCTTCTTTGCTTTACCTAAAACACAATTCTCACAAACTGCAAGTCTGTTATTTTTTCATTTTCAAACACTCCTTGCTTCTGCAGTTCAATTAGACCTTTCAAGCTAATGTGGCCTAATATATTGTACCATAGTTCAGTATTATCTGATTCAGTAGCATGACATTCTTTTATACTATAGGTAGATCCTTGGAGATAATAAAGATCATTCCTCTTAAGACCTTTCATAACAGTTTTCAGGTTCTTCCTAACACTCATGACTCCACCTTCAGAGGTAAAAGTATATCCTTGGGAATCAAGCATGCCTAAGGATATCAGATTTCTCTTAAGGTTAGGGACATACCTATCATTAGATAGAACCCTTCTTACCCCATCAAACATTATGAGCTCAATAGATCCAACACCTTCAATGCAGCAAGTGTGATCATCTCCAAGCATAACTGGTCCTGATCTTTTGAGTTTGATCTCCTTGAACCATTCAATTCTTGGACTCATATGAAAGGTGCATCCAGAGTCTAAGATCCATTCTGAGTTGGAGTTTGAGGTGGTGACAACAAGAACTTCTGCTGATTCATATCCTGAGCTTGAGGTTTCCTTCTCAACTGCTGGATTTGTTTGTGTCTGAGGAGTCTTATTCTTTGACTTAAGGAATTGTTTGTACTTCAAGCAATCCTTCTTGTGGTGTCCAGGCTTATGACAACGAAAGCATGTGTTGTTTTCAATGTCATTATGACCTTCTTGGGCCTTGGTTTCTTGCTGCTTCTGAGCAGGTTTAGGTCCTTTGGTCTGATTCTTTATCTTTCCCTTCTGTTTAATGTTCAGTCCTTCTCTTTGTTGTTCTTGTTTCACAGCCCCTTTCTTGGATTGCTCTTTAGACTTCAGAGCAACTATTACTTCATCTAAGGTGATAGAACTTTGCCTTGCATATAGGATTGTATCAGTGAAATGCTCATAAGAACTAGGCAGAGAACTTAAGAGCATTAAGGCTTTATCTTCTTCAACCAATTCAATCCATATGTTCTCTAGATCACCCAAGATTTTGAGAAATTTCTCTAGTTGATCTGTCACAGACTTTCTGCAAGCATCTTGAAAGCATAGAGCCTTTTCTTCATACATAGCCGGTTTGCCAAAGACTTCACCATGTACAGGCTCTCAGCTTCTCCCATACTGATTTGGCATCAACTTCTTTGGCTACTTCTCTGAGAACTTTGTCTCCTAAGCACAAGATTAGTGTGTTATGTGCCTTCTAAAGCAATGCAGATTTCTCTGAATTACTTAAAGCCTCTGGCAAACCTTCTATCCCCCCAAGAGCTGCAGCTAGACCTTGCTGGACCAACAGAGCCTTGATCTTTATCCTCCACAGTCCAAAATCGTTTTTCCCGTTGAATCTCTCAATGTCAAACCTTGTTGAACTCATCTTGTTGTGAATTGATCGATGCTTCCCACAGACGGCGCCAAGAATGTCAAGATAACAACAACAAAAAAAAACGATCCAATCCACAATAAAAAAAAAACAACCAAGAACTCCTCCAAACGAATTGAACCAAGAGATGAAAGTAAACCAAGCAAACAACACACAATCGATATACGTGGTTCGGCTTGAATATGTCTACATCCACGTGAAACTGGGGAGGGAACTTTTATTAAGAAATCAAACTCAATATCTGATTACAAAACACTCTGCAGAATATGACTAACGCTCTCACTTTCTGCTCTTCAACCTATCTCTCCGTAACTCTAAAACTGAAACGAAAACTTCCTATGTATAGACCTATATGAGAGCTAAACGCAGCAACAAGAATCACTCAAATCGTCCAAAAAATGAGCGAGAAATACCAACTGAAAGTTAACCACTCGAAATTGAATGAAACACATGCAATCACATCTCTGGCCGTTGGATTTGATCAACGGCTGAGATCGAATCCGGTTCAACCGAAATAACTGCTTCAGAGTCGCGCTTCTCTCTTTACGTTTTTATAAGTGAAACACGTTTTCTTCTTTACTTAGCAAAATATTTGGAATTTTGGATAACTCTTTACAATACCTAAGTTTGATTCAGGCTATTTTTGAATTAAATGATTTGAAGATAAATTTATAAATTAGCGGTAAATATATCGGTGAAGTTTGAGTTAAATACGTGAACTAAAAATTTATCAATTTTACGTTGATGTATTTTTTTGGTAATATAAGTGTAACTTATTCGAACGGATAAAATCCATTTATTTCAAAATTATGCATTCCAAATCACGCAACGAATATATTACAATAAATTAAAATAGTTTTATTAAACGTACCATCATCTATTAAATTAAGGAGTAATCTCACGTTCTTCTCACGAATTATTTCATGTGAGATGTGTTAATTTACACTTCACAATTCAGCTATAAATTTATAGATATGAATTTAGTTAATGGATAAAAATAATACATCTGACCAAAAATCATTTGTGAGACGGTCAAATTTTTGTGCCAAATTAAATGACCCTACTGATTATTTTATAAAGTTGCTATTACACGGATAACATAGTGCACCGAAATATATATATTAAAACATTATCTGAAAGTACTTAGGTGGGCGTTGCAGAAAATATCACGTGCAAGGATATATATTATGCTTGCTAGCTAGGTGTATTGTACGCGGCTTTTAATTTAATATGCCACGTGTATTTAGAATGTTTGATGGTAAATCAGCCCCCCAAGTGTCACAACATGGCTATGATGTGCAGTGGTTTCTCTTTTTTTGTAATATATATATATATATATATATATATATATATATATAAATGAAATTTCGGGAACTTAAGCAAATAAAACAAACTCAGCTTTGTTTCTATTTGAATGTTACCTTATTTTTTGTAGTTAAACTGATCGTTCTTAATTGATAATTTATTTGTTGATACTTTCAGTGGCATTATCATTCTGGGGAAAAAAACTACATTTCAAATAAAAATATTGTATTTAGAGTTATATTTGTGTGTCCCATTGGCATGATGCCCTCAAATTAATTATTGTATGATGTTAAATATATACTCTACAGGTATCATGTATATACAGGTATCACATGAATACTTTTATATACATATGATACATGTAGGGTATGTTTATAACACCAAGAAACATAACACCTACAGAACATATATAACACCTGAAGAACATGTATATAACACCTAAATCCGTGCATCTATGTGCCTCAGAGGCATATAAGTGTTTGCCTTGTATTTACATTTAGGGATTTTATCTATTCAACCCTGAAAGATAACATATCTACCAACGCCCGTTAATGTATTCTATCACGAGCTCTCCCTCGACTGATGTGGTTCTCAAAGAACGCTTACCTTTGACTCTCAAATCATGCTTACGTATTCTATTACGATGTTATCTTATTTTTCACTTTCAGCTGATGTGGCCTCAAAGAACGCTTACCTTTGACTCTCAAATCACGCTTACTTGAATATCATGTCACACGTAAATTAAAAAAAAAAAAACAAATATCATTTTCTTTTACTAGTTATTATATTCGATAAAATATTCAATTAAATACAAAATTTACTGATTTTTATATAATTTCAATACTCATTCAATTTAATTAGTGTTATATATATTTAAATAATATTAATCAACAAAATCTATTATCATACAAATATCAATATTTTTTTATATTAATTTTTGTTCAATAATATATATCGACAAATAACAACATGATAATATTGATATATTTATATTTTTTTTTTGATATTAATTTATGCACAATAATATATATATATATATATTGATAGTCTATAATTAATATCAATATTTTGTAATATTGTATCTTATATAATATCGATAACTTGACGATATTTATTTTTGGTGAAAATATATATTAAAAAAATATTTGTATGATAATAGATTTTGTTGCTTAATATTATCTAAATATATATAAGAGTAATTAAATTGAATGTGTATTAAAATTATATAAAAATCAGTAAATTTTGTATTTAATTGAATATTTTATCAAATATAATAACTAGTAAAAGAAAAGGATATTTGTTTTCTTCTTTTTTTTAATCTACATGTGATCTGATATCCAAGTAATCCAGCGTTCTTTGAGAGCCACATCAGCTGAGGGAGAGCCACATCAATTGAGAGAGAAAAATAAGATAACTCTGTGATAGAATACGTTAACGACGTTTCATTCTGATATATTGAATTGATAATTTTCAATCTTTGGAACCTGCATTAATAAGAATTATCTTTCATAACCTGCATTGATAGATATGTTATCTTTCGGGTCTGGATAGATAAAATCTCTTACATTTGTTACAAATATAAGTTTGTTTAAGAAAAAACAGATGTAAGTTAAATTAATAAAATTATACATGTATACCAGTAAATGTAATAATCACATATGTATTGATAAGTTTTTTTTAAAAAAAAAAAATTCATTACAGATTAACAATTATATTTTTCTATTGATTAGTAATTTAAACTCTATATTGTATAATTGTTGTCTGGTATCCTAGCTCATCAATACATGTATACTATGCAGATAATCAGGTACATAAAATAAATTAGACAAAAACTTATATATCGCTGGGCACATATGAGCACAGATTTAGGTGTTATATACATGTCCTTCAAGTGTTATATATATACTCTATAGGTGTTATATTTTTTGATGTTATAAATATACCCTACATATATCATATGTATATAAAAGTATACATATAATACCTGAAGAGTATATACATGATACCTGTACAGTATATATTTAACACCGATTAATTTGGGGGCACCATGCCCCTGGGCATACAAATGTAACTCAATAAATTAATATTTTAAATTGGTAACTGTATCAATTTGTTCCATATACAATTATAGAATATATGACCCCTTTTTGGTTTTAAATCAAGTATTCATTAAATTTTCAGGGTCAATTTTGGTCAAATTAGAATGACTTATTCCGTTAAGAGGACCACTATTTTATTTGGGCACGCTACTTTAAAAGAATTATTTAAAACTAACCATATAAAGGTACCCAGCAGAATCATAATTTTCAACATTGTGACTAAATTTGCATTGATTTATTGAGAATATTATGTGTCGCTGAGAAAGAGAACATTAGCATTTTGTTGACACGTGTTCCGTTATTTGTAATAACTGCATTTTCTATGGTTCATGATCTAGTATTCAAATTTCCCCACGCTCCTAAAATATATATATACATATTCGATATCATAATTATTTCTATACATCTTTTATACACTAGGTGTATGAGTCATAATCTATACAATTTGAGTTATATGACCCGAAATGTGTTTTTTTCCACTCTCAAAATGTGTCCCCATTCCGCACTCAAACCCTAATTTCACTCATTGATCTTTTAATTATTTCGCCCAACCTTTTAGTTTTATTCACGTAACATTTTAGTCAAGTTCGCATAACCTGTTAATTAAATTCACATAACCTTTATATCCTGTTAGTTTAACATTCTATAGAGTATTATAAACTTATATTACATTTTAGACCTTTATTATAACATTTACATTATTATAATTTAACTTTTATGTTATAATAATATAACATTTATATTTTTTCAAAAATGCTATGATATTTGTATATAAAAGTTATATCAATATAACATAAATGTTAAATTATTATAATGTAAAAGTTTTCGGCAATATTATCTTACATTCTATACTGAAAATTTAAATATATTAACTTAAATGTTATGATATTTGTATAGAAACGTTATACTCTTATTACATAAATGTTACCGCATAAGTTAAAAAAAGAAAAAAGATCTTGGTGTGGATTCGGACCGGATCAGGCCCGACCCGATCCTGCGAGCGTCCAATTGCATGGATTTAGATCCATACAACTAATGTATAATAACAATATTTACTCATTCGATAAATGTATCATAAACAACTATTAGTAACATGTTTTAAATTTCACAAGATATTGATAACTATCCTTTTCCATACAAAAATACACCAAAATCCCACTTAATACAAATTCAGACTTTGTCACATCTAGTCTGTCACTATTATATCAATTCAAATTAGGAGAAACTCAGATTTATGTAAGATGTTAGATTATTTCATGATTCTTAGGACTTCAGATGTTAACTTCAAAGAGTTAATTTGAATAATCAATTTCCCTCAATAAAAACATGAAAAGAAGTTTGGCTTCACCTCCTCGGAAATATCGAATATTACATCTATAGTTCCACGAGTTTTAATTGTCTAAACCTTTTGACCAATTACTAATTCTATTTCCACCCATAAAAAAAAGAGAGAGAAGAGTCTATTTACCTGGAAATGATGATATCTTATTTTAAAGGTAATTATTGAAAATTTGAATAAATCCTCATATAAAATTAGCAGTTTTAGTAATGAAACTATTGATTTTATGTTTAAGAAAAACGCAGGATCTCTTTACAAAGTTCATTCTCTACCCTAATATCAACATCATCAGTAAATAATAATAATAATAATAATAATAATAATAATAATAATAGTGGGTATTAGTGTAATATCGAAAACTAAAAGGATGCGCGTGCAAAAAAAGAGAATGGTACTCACTACCTAGACTATTACACCTCAAAACATGAGCATTTACTCTCGCGAAAGCAGAGAAGCTGAAACCCCTCTCAATCTAAAGAGGTATTTTCTCCATTTTTAAGATCTCTTTTGCTCTTTTGACTTCTGAATCTCAGACTGTATTTGTTCATATCTTCGAAAATATTATTGCATTTCTTTCTTCAATTCTTGCTTCATTTTGAGAATTCCTTCCTTTTCTTCTCCCCAGTTGAAATGTTTTGGTATGCAACGATTTTGAAGCAATAAAGTAATCTTTATCTTGAATTTCACTACTTTGTGCTCATCTTTTGTGGCCTTGCATCTGTTGTTGTTCCGTTACACTTCAACTTTGAGCTCATTTTTTAATGGGGTTGTGAGGGTTTAACTGGAAATTGGGGATCTGTTGTTCATTGTTTTGCAAACTTCCAAATTTACTTGGTTTTTTTTGGTCTTGAATCTGATTGTGCCTTTCTGCATGTCACAGGAAGCAGATGCTGTACGGCTGGGGTTATATTAAAAAATTGATGTGATTTATTTTGTGCTTTTATTTAGTTGTTGTGTTAAGTGTTGTATCAGTATGTATTGTAATGACCATTAATCGTTATGTTTACTGAGAATAGTCAGAGCACTGTGTTGATGTTGATGATATCTTCTGTCTGTAATTAAGAGTCAATTTTTGAGTTGACAATAAGACGTGTGGTCAGAAGTACTGTTGTGGATAGATGGAGCAAGGCTTGGGTTCTGAGTCAAATTCTCATCCTGGGTTAATTGATAAGTCTAGGGTGTTGCATGTGAAGCCGTTGAGATGTCTTGTGCCAGTTTTCCCGAATTCACCTGACACGTCTTCTGTTGCAACTCCTCAACCCATGCCCTTCACGTGTGTTCCACCCTCAGGTCCCTTTCCAGCTGGAGTCCAACCATTTTTCCCTTTTATGGCTCCTAACGGCACTCAGCATTCAATGCCGAGTGCTCAAAATCAAGCTGGTAATTTTGGGTTTGGTGGCGGTATACCAGCTCCTGTTCCTCTGAATTCATTTAGGACCCCTACACCCCAAGCAAATGGGGGCACTGGTCAGCGTAAGAGGGCTGGAAAATCGCGTGCATCAGTGCCTATGAGTGTCGAGGATGATGTGTATGGTGACTCACAAAGTGAGTATGGGAGTGGGTTTAGCACACAGACTGATGCAGATGTTTCCGGTAAATCACGGAAGAGAAGAGGAGGGGCGAGAAGAAGAGCTGGGAATGGTGAAGATTTTGATGTTGAGTCGCTAATTGATAGTTTCATGGCAGCTTTTAAGCTAAAGAATTTTGATGAGTTCAAAAGTACTAACAGCGACAAGGATATCGTTGGAACCATACTCTTGGTCTTTGGTTTGATTCGGCGACGTATTACTCAACTTGAGGAATCAAAGGATCTCTCTCCAGGGATTGGTAGACGTCCAGATCTGAAAGCTGGTGCTCTTTTGATGAATAAAGGAGTCCGAGCTAATCACCCAAAGAGGATGGGGCATGTACCTGGGGTTGAAGTTGGTGATATTTTTTTCTTTAGAATGGAGTTATGTATTGTGGGTATACATACTCCAAGTATGGCTGGTATAGATTATATGACCATGAAACTTACCATGGATGAAGACCCTATGGCTATCAGTGTAGTTTCATCTGGAGGGTATGAGAATGACGGCGATGATACTGATGTGTTGGTTTACACTGGTCAGGGTGGAGTGGCCAGGAAAGATGGAAAAATGTGTGATCAGAAGCTGGAAAGGGGGAACCTAGCTCTCGAAAAGAGTCTACATCGTGCCAATGATATCAGGGTCGTACGAGGTCTCAAGGATATTTCTTATCCAACTGGTAAAATCTATGTCTATGATGGCTTGTACAAAATTCAGGAGTCATGGGTGGAAAAAAATAAATCTGGATGCAATATTTTTAGGTATAAGCTCGTTAGGTTGCCTGGGCAGCCAGAAGCTTTCTCCCTGTGGAAATCAATACAGCAGTGGAAGGATGGAACTGCTTCCCAGCCTGGTCTTATCCTACCCGATCTAACTTCGGGTGCTGAGAGTCAGCCTGTCACTCTTGTGAATGATGTAGATAGTGAAAAGGGACCTGCTCATTTCACGTATGTTCCTCGTCTCAAATACACCAAACCTTTCTCCACATCCAAACCTTCCCTCGGCTGTCACTGCTTGGGTGGATGCCAACCAGGTGATATCAACTGTCCTTGCAACCAGAAGAACGAAGGTTTTCTCCCCTATTCTTCAATTGGGGTTGTACTGACTAACAAACCCTTGATACATGAGTGTGGACAGACATGTGCGTGTCCTCCAAACTGCAGGAACAGAATTACTCAAGCAGGTGTGAAGGTCCATCTAGAAGTTTTTAGGACAAAGAACAGGGGTTGGGGACTTAGATCTTGGGATCCCATCCGTGCTGGAGGTTTTATCTGTGAGTATGCCGGGGATGTCATCAAGGACCTAACTGAAGATGATTTTGGGAATGAAAATGATGATAATTACATCTTTGATGCTAGCCGTTACTATGAGCCGCTAGAAGCTGTACATGATGATTCTGCTGGTTTTGAGAAAGCCCCTTTCCCCCTTCGTATAAGTTCGAAAAACACTGGAAATGTAGCGCGCTTCATGAACCATAGTTGTTCACCAAATGTGATCTGGCATTCCGTTCTACGTGAAAGTAACAATGACTCATATCTGCATATTGCTTTCTTTGCAATCGGACACATTCCTCCTATGCAAGAGCTCACATATGATTATGGGATTGTTCCGCCTCAGAAAGGAGGAGACAAATGGAAGAAGAAGTGCTTGTGTGGATCTGCGAAGTGCAGGGGGTACTTCTATTGATGATGAAGTGAATGGTAGCAGAAATTTTTTGTGGTGCTCTAAATCCTTGGGAAGAAGGTTAGTCATTTTTAGTACATCTTGTTGCTGTGTGTTATTTCTATCATGTACTTGTTCATTCATTCTTATATTTCCTATTATGGTGTCATTGCTGCCCAGGTACTCTGACTTGCTTGCATGTATCTTCTGTGAATGAAAAAATGTGGGCTTTGGGCTACTTGGTTTTGGTATCTATAAAACCCATCAGGGAAACAATAGGAGATATTTTAACTTCGGTTAGAGAATTAGTTAAAAATAATATACATTTCCAAAGTCATTTAAATTTTTTAACTGAAAATAAGAATCATGATTTGCAAAAACACATACACCCTGGGAACTAGTAGAATGGATTGATTAATAACTTATGGATGAAGATGAGACTGCTAATACTTTCACCTTTACAAAAGCCTTCATGCATTAGGTATCCTCTTTCCTTTTCCAGCCATTAAGATATGGGAGGAGAAAGGGATTAAGGTCATTTACTTCACTTAGCTCTTCAGCTAGATTACATGACTCATATTTGATTATTTAGCATTGTGTGTGTGTGATTTTTGTGTGTAACCCAATTTTTATCTTGAAAGTTACATAGTTTCTTTTTCTGTTTCCTTAAGGTGGTCGTTTGGGGAGTGGTCCTGAGAGAGGTTGTAAGGGCTTGAACATCCTTCATATGGGTTTCTGATTGATGATTGAGAAAATAATTTTGTACTATTATACTAGTCTTTTGCATAAGAAATGATAATGATGTTGAAGTTGATGGTGTATAATTTATTCTTCCATGTTTTCATCTTTTTGTCCCTTTCTGTTGATTGGTTTCTTATGGTTTTATATGCCAGAAAGAAGTTGGCATTTGCTGCTCCTAACTCATCTTCCAACAATTTTCTTTCCTATATCATTTAACATTTTTACTTTCTCTAACACTAGCTTCACCTGAGTTAGTTTCTTCTTTGAATTAAGCTTCTTCCTCTTCCATATTTGAAAGATAATTGTGCCTTATAAGTTTTAACATCCCAATTTGATAACTCTACACTTGATACGACATGTTGGAAATTAATTTACTTTTCCGTATTGACCATTAGTCTTTAACGTGGACTTCATTTAAATTTCACATGAACAAAATGGAAAGCACCGTAAGGCTTTACTCAATGTTAGTTGGAAATTTTACAGTAACTTTACAGTAGCCTGCATCGACCAGATTCTGTTCATGGGTTGCTGTAATATGCTTTTCTTGTTGGAAATGACAGTTTTTAACAGATTATTACTTTTGCAACTCATCTTTCCTCGTTCAAAGTCACTGCAGCTAGTCGTATTCTATTTCAAAATTCTGTTCATATATGAAATCATGCTAGCTCTGATGAAACGCTGTTGCTATCTCCTCAGGTAAGATCTCAGTGGCTGAATTAACTTACTCTTGTGCATATCAGGTAATGTTTTGGGCAATTCTACTTCTTTACCTCCCAAATTTACTTGACAGAATTACTTCTTATGTTGTCATGTTTCTCGTTTTTCAGTTTGTGGAAGTTAATGGTAGGAAGGAAGGATCTCACCTTGAACTGTAATTAGAAGTTGCAAGTTTGAATGAAGCACTCTTTTGAAGGTAGTAATAGTGCTATGGACACACTGTTAGTTTATGTAATGTTGGGTAGTTTCTAATGTATGTTCAAACGTCTGTTAGTAGTTCTCACTGGTTTGTTGGCATTTTGGTACAACTCCTAACTCACAATCAGGAGGATCGGTGATTTTAAGAAAACTGAACATCGTAGTATGTGTATTATTAGTCGAGATTCTAATGCGAATCAGTTGTCTGGGATTGCCATGAGTCTTCTTGCATGAATGCTTATCCATGGACCATGGTGTTGTTTACTTGTTTACTACATTGGTCTCATTTGAAAATATCAGTAGTAAAAAATTTCTTGAATTCATGTCCTAAAGAATAGGATACACAATGAAATATGTATCAATCAAATCGAGTCGATCCATTCAATAACAGTCAATATGGGTACACAATAAGATTATTCAAGACTTTGTCTCACTTAAACTTTTATGTGAGACTCTTATATACAAGTGTTAGAAATTATGGGTATTATCGTATCACGATGTCGTACTTTATAGAGTTAGTCTCTTGTGCAACTGGTGCACATACAATTCGGGTTGCGTCAGGGTTGACTAGGATCTGCGCTTTTTCTTTTTTTGGAATTTTATTTTTTCGCTTTAAACTGTTACCTTTATGTTATATGGGTGTGACCTTTATGTTATATAAGTATGATCTTTATGTACAAATGTAATGACTTTTATATACTCTAACTTAGAAAAAAAATGAAGAATTTAACAAAATTTGTACATATTTACATTTATGTAATATTAGCTGCACCTATGTTCATCTTAAAAATGTGCTGAATTTTGAAAATTTTCATTTTTTTTCAAAGTTATGAATTATAAAGGTCATAATATTTGTACATAGAGGTCACAAGAATTGAACATAAAGGTCACAACAATACAACATAAAGGTCTCAATCTGAAGTGAAAAAACCTGAAAATCTTCATTTTTTCCCAAGTTATTGAACATAAAGGTCATATTATTTATACATAAAGGTCACCTATATAACATAATGGTCACATCCTTATAACATAAAGGTAACAGCCTGAAGCAAAAAAAAAAACCTAAGTGTGCAGATTCGGGTCGGGTTGTCCAGTTGCACCAATCCAAATTCGTACATCTGGAGTGCACAGGAGCATTTGCGTACTTTATAATATATAACCTTAAAGTTTGTGAAAATTATAGATACCTTAAATAATTACATTTTTAATATAAACCTCCTTTAAGATATAGGAATGACACTTGTGTGTCCCGGGGGCACCGTGCCCCCAACTTAACCTATTATATGGTATTATATATATACTCTACAGTTATCATAGGTATATTCTTTAGGTATCATATGTATGCTCTTATATATATATATGATACCTGTAGAATATATGTATAACACCAAGAAACATAACACCTATAGAGTATATATATAACACCTAAAGAGCATGTGTATAACACCTAGATCTGTGCCCCTATGTGCCGCAGAGATATATAAGTTTTGTCCAAGATATAACTATGATAATTTATGATATCAATAGAAAATTAGTGAGTTTTAATAATTGAATGACCTAATAGTAATTTAATAACTTTGTCAAAGCTTTGAATTGACAAAATCTCAGGATAACATGAAGGTCATGAAGGTAAACTTCATGAAGGTAACACAAACATAATATGAAGGTATGATTAACATTATTTGTTAACTTCATGTTATGTTAGTGTTACTTTCATGTTATTTTAGTTCAATGATTTTGAACTAAGAATATGAAATTTGGAAATGAGGTCACGCTAACATAACACGAAGGTAACACTAACATAACATGAAAGTAACACTAACATAACATAAATGCCACTACCAAAACACGCGAAAAAGTAAAGAGGCGCTAGTTGGGCTGGCCCGCACCAGCCTGTGCGGTCCGGTCAGATCCGTGCACCTTGTAGAGTCACTCAATAAAAAAATAGGGCAATTCTATACACACCACAAACAATATTAAACACACCCCATCTATACACATACTCCTTTTTTTATTATTTTAATTTGTATGTGTATAGATGAAGTGTGTTTAGTATTGTTTGGGGTGTGTATAGAATTGCCCTAAAAAATAAGTGAGCAAAAACTATTATATACATGAATATTGAGAAAAAAATGGAAATAATTTAGAAGTAGATTGTAGAAGTGATTATGATAATGTACCCGCGAAATAGCCGGTAGAATTTCAAATCCTGAAAACCAACCGTTGCGACTTCCGAGAATAGTCAGTTTTGCAAGAGGAGGGAGAGAGAGAGAGAGAGAGAGAGAGAGAGAGAGAGAGGGGAGATGGCAAGTAAATGTAAATCATTGGGGAAATTGTGTTTGGGAGAAGGTAGCTGCTGAGGCAAAATTACCCTAAATTAAATAAAGAAAATTTTTGATAAATTTTCTACATCTACATGCCTCAAACTGCAGCCCTATCTCAGAAAAAATCTTGATCATCTCTCACCCATTCATGAAAATTGTTGTTTGCATGTGATAATAGCTGCTGATTAGAAAAAAGGACACCTAAGAAGAAACATTTTTAGGGGAAAACAATTGTCTGGAATGGGTGGGACAAAACATCAAGATTTTGCTCCACCCACCAAAAGTTCGGATCCTCCCAGATTGAAAAGGCTTTATCAAGTTTGGAACGGCCGCAATGTAACTTCTTTTTTCCTTTACTTTTTAGGATTTTTGTTGCCACTATTGTGTGTGTTTTTATGTTTAATGTTGATTGATAGAGATGGGTTTTGGCCTAATTTTGATGGGCATTTTGTTGCAAGAGAATCTTGATTTTTTTTTTTTTTTTAATTGTTGGGGGGTTTTTGCTAAAATTTCAAGTTATGCAATTGATGAAGTATCTGCAATGCTAAGTGTTCTGAAAGTATGTTCTTTTACATGAACTTTGTTTCAGAATTTTTTGTGTGGTGGGAGATTGGTGTTGGGTCCTGATGCTGGATCAGTCCTTCTATCGTCGTTTCTTATCGGATTTCCTGCTTTAACATTCTGTACCAAGATGTTTCTGAGGATCCCACAAGTTGATTTCTGGAACGGCCATCTTGTATTAATAGTGGGACTCGTTCTGACATGTTTGGTGAGCTAACTATCTGCATTTCAGACATCAAAAAGTGTTGTTTGTAAATTGTATGATCTCACTCATTCTTGGGACTTTAACAGGATCTTATGTTTCTGTTCATGACTGCTGCATCGAATCCTGGAATAGTTCCTAGGAATTCTAGGCCACCTGATTCAGACAGCGCAACAGAGTCCATCGCATCCATGGAATGGGCTAGTTGTGGAACTCCTGATATCAGGTTACCAAGAACGAAGGATGTGCTTGTGAATGGCCACATTGTTAGAGTGAAGTATTGTGATACTTGTTTGTTGTACCGCCCACCACGTGCTTCTCATTGCTCGATTTGCAACAACTGTGTCCAGAGGTTTGATCACCACTGTCCGTGGGTGGGGCAGTGTATTGGAGTTGTAAGTGTTTGGATTTAATCTTGTATATGGATGCTCAAATTTAAAGATTTGCAGTTCCTTTTTATGACTTCAATATGTTGAACATAGTAATTGACTTTTGTTAATGCACCTTTGTGCTTATCTGTCAAATCATTAATCAAACATGTATCTTGTAGATTGTAGATTGATAAAGTTGGGGTAACTCATATTGTAGGTCTCAAAATATAGCCATATCAGTTATTTTACACATTAGATCGGTGATTTGCTTTAAATGACCTAGAAAGACAAACAAAGAAAGAAATAGCACACATACTGCAAGTAATATCTAATTTTGCTTGATATTATGGTATTGGGCCTTGAAAAAGGATGCAAAGTTTTTAAATAGATTTATCAGTGGCCTACAGAAGCAGCTTTAACTCCATCCTGCCAAACATACTCAGAGTTGTATGTGAATTTTTTGATCAAAGGATAAGTTAGAATTGGCTTCGTTCACAGCTGGTTTTTAAACCATCTCATATAGCTATACTGTTCTAGTGCATTATCTTTTGGTATAGCCTTGTTGGATTATACAATAAAAGAGGAGCTTAATACAGTCATTAAACCATCTAAAATTTTGCCACAGTTTATGTTCTTCATTTACTTGAAAAGATACTAACATGTTTCCTTTCTGTTGAACTGATGCAGCGAAACTACAGGACTTTCTTCCTCTTTGTATCAACATCAACAATCTTGTGCATATATGTTTTCACATTTTCGTTGTTGAATCTCCTCAAAGAACCGGGCTCCTTATGGAGGGCCATGTCAAGGGATCTCATATCAGTTACCCTATTAGTTTACTGCTTCATTTCAGTGTGGTTCGTTGGTGGGCTTAGTGTCTTTCATTTCTATCTTATCTGCACGAACCAGGTTAGCCATCTTACATTCACCAATCATGCTATGAAATGGCTTACACAAATATATCCTAATATTAGTTCAATATTGGAACAGACAACTTATGAGAACTTCAGATATCGTTATGATAGGAAGGAAAATCCATATAATCACGGGATGGTGAATAACCTCAAGGAAATACTTCTCTCAAAGCCAGTACCTTCTCTTGTTAATTTCCGGGAATGGGTGACAGAAGAAGACGACTCAATTGTAGAAAGCATTAGTAGAAGATTTGGTGGAGACATTGTCAAGTCGAATGGAAGGATAGACTTAGAACTCGGTATTCTTGGCAAAGATGGTAAACCACTTCCTGGTTTTCTGCAGAATCTGGATTACACTGGAATTGAAGAAAGCTTGAAGAAGGAGAAAGGTGGAAAAGTTAATCTTGATCCTTATATTTTCCCTGATGATCAAGAAGAAAAATACCCTAACGAAGATTGTCTCGTTGATGAGGATGATGGGACTGATTTCAGCTCTCAAAGAACATCATCTGCAGTTTATCAGAGAGAAGGTAACAACCACTTCATCATGTCTGAAAAAACATACAAGTCCATGCATCCCTTTTCAGTTTTGATCGTGTTTTCTTTTCGTTTGTAGTATGAAGATACGAAGATTTTGAGTAACTGTAACAGTTAAGGATTGATGTTTAAGGAGGAAGAGATGTGATTCACACTGCATAAACCACCCTCCAGTGCTTAGCCGTGGAAGAACATTGAAAGATTGTATATAATTAACCACCTCTCATACTGGTGTGGCTGGATAGAGTTTTCATCTTCTTTTTCTGCCTTTTTCTTTACAATTAGGACTTAAAATTTTTTATGTTTTCAGAGCAGGAAAATGCGAGGAAGGAATAGTGTTGAGTCATTTCTTTGAATTAATTATAAGATGAATACTTACATGTTACCAATTTTGCTTCTTTTATGGAAACTGTTTTTCTCCATCAATGTTTCATTACAAATATTTTGTTTTGAATTGTATTTCTACAGATCATGTATGTAATGAAGATATCATATTCTTCACTTTGACCCCTATTTGTTATATGTCTCACCAACCCTATTGGAATGCCATGATCCCACAAGTATATTAAAATAATGTGAAAGCAGGCTCTTAACTTTGGTACCAACTTTTTTTTTTGCATTATATAGAACATGGTAAAGATAATGTTATAAGAAAATATTTATAGTAAAAAAAATTCCAATAGGGATATTAAACAAGTGCATTATATAGATATAGTGGCATTTAATCTATGAGTGAGTCTTGTGAGATACCGTCTCACGGATCCCATTCCGTGAGACGGGTGTTAACGGTCAACGATCAAAGTCAATGGTCAATGCCGGTCAACGTCGGTCAACGGCCATTGACCAAAAAATATTACATGTCATGCATAAAAGTATTACATGTCATATAAAAGTATTACATTCATAATGTAATACTGTTATTCTACTCACATGATATTTTTATGTGTATCATGTGATACTTTAAATTAGTATTACATACTACATATAAAAGTATTACATGATATATATAAAAATATTACTTGTTTATTTCAATAATATTATATGTTGCACACAAAAGTATTACATTATGAGAGTATTACTTGTTGATTTCAATAGTATTACATGTTGTACATAAAAGTATTACATTTGTATATTAGACAATATTTTTCTATATATCATCTAATACTTCATAGTATTACATGATACACATAAAAATATTACTGGTTGATTTCAATAGTATTATATGTTACACATAAAAGTATCACATGATGTATATAAAAATATTACTTGTTGATTTCAATAGTATTACATGTTACACATATAAGTATTACATGCTGCACATAAAAGTATTGAATGACGTTATGTTCTTATAATGTAATAATACTTTTGTGTGTATTAGGCAATATACTTTTATATATCATTTAATACTTCATAATGTAATACTTTCATGTATATTAGGTGATACTTTTCTATAGATCGGATAATATTTGTATTATATATATAATGTATAATATGTTACAAAAGTATTAGATGATATATAGAAAAATATTATCTACTACACATAAAAGTATTACATATTTTCATACACTCTAACCAAATCCAAAATCATATTATTTTACAAAAGTATTACATAGTATATTGAAAAGTAATACCTAAAACACACAAAAGTATTACATAATTTCTCAAAACTTTGTCACACATAATACACATAAAAATATTACCTTATAAAAGTAAAAGTATTAATACTTTCTTATATGTTGTGTACTACTTTTACATATAATATGTAATACTTTTGGTCAACAACGTTGACCAACCGTTGATCGGTGTTGACTTTTGACCGTTGACTTTTGATTTTGACAGGGTCAGGTTGACCCGTGAATGAGATCTGTGAGACGGTCTCATACACGAATTTGTCTTTTATCTATAGTAACATTCATTTCATAAAAATACCAATAGGGATGTTAAAACAAAATGAATAAGTAAAAAACAGAAATACATGCTGTGCCTGCACGTTGAATAAAGAGCACGGCTAATCTTTATTATACAATTTTAATGATACCATAAATAAGTTGGAAGAAAAAATTTGGAAAATTAATAAATTGATAAGATAAACAACTGCACTAGCTAACCTTTTTTAATTTCTTGGGAAAAATCTTCAAAAGATTCTGAGGAAAAAAATGAGATTAAAAAAATTAAGACAAGTGTGTATAATTAAAAATAGGTATTGTTTAATATGAAATGAATAATTTAATCGAAGCAAAAAAAGAAAAAAAAAAAGAATTAAGAGAGAACAAATATTGTTCCTAAGAAGATCCGCTAGGGAGGGGTAAATGTCAGCTGTTTCTCGATCATCCCCATTAACATCTACTCGTCTCTCTACCCAAAACCCATCTCACAATTCTTGATTTTCGAACCACTCATAAAACCCGGATTGCATGTTTTGCATGCAATGATAGAAAATGGCGAAAAGATCCGACCTTTAAGATTCTTTCATGGGGTGGGCTGTTGATCACAAATTAACTGCGTTTGATTCAAATTGGGTTTCGGGGTTTCTTTGTCTGTTTCCTTCTTTTGATCATGGACCGAGGAAAACCCAAACTTAAGAGGCTTTATCAAGTTTGGAGGGGAAGTAATGTAAGCCCCTTTTCGTTATGCCTCGTTTTATCGATTAACTCATTGTTGTATTTGCAGAATGGATGGTTTTTGTTTTTGTTTTTTTGTTTTGTTTTTTAAATTTTGATTTCGATGTGGTTTCTTCATAAAGGTTTTGGTTTATTTGTTGTTGCAGAGATTCTATTTTGGGGGACGATTGATCTTTGGCCCAGATGTGTCTTCTTTGTATTTGTCAACATTGCTAATTGCTGGTCCAGCTTTTGCATTTTGTGTGAAGATTTTGTTTATCATCAAACACCAGCTCAGAGAAAGTAAAAATGCCCTTCCTTGGTATTATGTGCTCATTATAGCTATGGTGTTAACCATATTGGTGAGTAAATCATCCTCATGTTTTACTCCTCATTCATTATTGAATGTTCTACTTGTGTTGGGAAGATTATATTACGATAAGAATTTGAGAGATAGAAGGACAGATGAATTGATTAAAGAGTTTACCATGTACTTGAACTCAATAGGGAGCAAAGAATTACATTGTGAATTTTCTTTTTGAACATTTTATTAGGTATTTAGTCGAGAATCTCTGGAATAGCTTATTATAAACATGGGGTGCTTCTTAATATCTTGGAACTTTTTGCAGGATATATCATTTCTCTTCCTTACATCTAGTGGAGATCCGGGGATTGTCCCTAGGAACACAAAACCTCCTGATTGTGATGACATTTCCGAAATGGACACTCCTTCTATGGAGTGGGTGAATGGTAGAACGCCTTATTTGAAACTTCCTAGAACGAAGGATGTTCTTGTGAATGGACACACAGTCAAAGTGAAATATTGTGACACCTGTTTGCTCTACCGCCCTCCCCGTGCATCTCACTGCTCCATCTGCAACAATTGTGTCCAGAGATTTGATCATCACTGTCCATGGGTTGGTCAATGCATTGGTATAGTGAGTATTCTTAAGTGTTTAATGCTGATTGCTAATTATGACCAGCCGATTCTTCTATGCATGAATGTTTGTCAGACAATTGCTTGGTAGTGTACAACCAATCTTACCTTTGGCTTACATTGATTGTGAAATTTTCTGAAACTTATGTGCTTTTCTATTACCGTTCCTATTAAAAATTCATTTTCTTGGCATCATGTTAGAGTATATTAATTTAGGCATAAGAATCAATTGTGTTAAATGAAATTCCTCATGTTGTTTGATCAATGTGTATGGTCCATGGATACCTACCAAATAGATGTTTATGGATTGTGCAAGTTATGCTTACATTTCAGTCAAAGACAAAAAATTATATCCAATGGAAAACTACAAAATAATGCTTCTTAAGCTGGATCTGATTTTGAATGATATGCTCAAGTGGATGATCGTTTTTCATGAATCACATCCCTTGGTATTCCCTGGAAGAATGAAAAAATTAAAATTAAAATTAAAATTTTAATGCACATATAGTTATGAAGAGGAAATGTTACAAGGGGAAACAATGAAAGTAGATATATGCTATTTTCTCAGAACCCTCGGAACCTTGTGCAAGATTACACTGTCCCTCAGTCACCTTTTCATAGGCAAATTTCAGGGATACTTCTATTTCATACTTCCTGATACATGATGCATCTATAACTAGTGCTTATTTCTTTTGGTATATTTCTAGTTCTATATAAGTTGATTAATTGCACATTTTATGAACTTATTTGACATCTTACAAAATTATTGCACTGATTTTCTCGATTTGTAATAATTTTTTATTCTTCGATTAACAGTTCTGCTTAGTACTTATAGAGGAACAATCACAGTTATTCATTTGTAGTAAGTCAGTGCAAATGGAGACTGCTGACTAAAGACACTATGTTCTGAGTTTTTAAGAAAAAATTCGAAATTTTGTTCATCTGAAGTGACTTATTTTGTTAGTTTTGTTTCAGTTATTGAATTGCTTCACAACTTTCTGTGCGTAACTAACATGATCATCTTTTTTCATATGCAGCGTAATTATAGGTTCTTCTACATGTTCATATCAACTTCATCGCTCTTGTGCATCTACATTTTTGCTGTCTCGTGGTATAATATTTTACACAGGCATGGCACTGTATTGAAAGCATTGTCATCGGATTATTTGTCGGATATTCTCATCGTGTACTGCTTCATTACTTTTTGGTTTGTGGGTGGCCTAACAGTTTTCCACTTCTACCTAATAAGCACAAACCAGGTGATGTTTCCTCATCTGTATCTTCTGTTCAATTTCTTTCCTTTAATCTTTCCCATGTCAAGAAATAAGCTGATAACTCCTCCTCCTACTTTCTGATAGAGATACTGTTGTACATTATAAATCAGGGAAAGGCCTTATTAACATCACTTTTAATTTGTGGTTACTCAAAATACTAAATCAAGAACGAGTTAATACCAGTCACTTTGATCTTGAGTTAACATCCAAACTATCTCATTGATTTTGAACTCATTTTGGATTTGAGGGTTGAAGTGAATTACAATGTTTTGATTAAAATGTCCTTTCAACTTCCCCCTTTCTTCTCATAAGGCAGAACATTTCATTTGATTGTTTAGGTACAGTTGAATTTGAAGATCTTTGAGAACTGAAAACTATGATCTTTTCACAGG
Source organism: Scutellaria baicalensis (assembly GCA_005771605.1). Classification (NCBI taxonomy): domain Eukaryota; kingdom Viridiplantae; phylum Streptophyta; class Magnoliopsida; order Lamiales; family Lamiaceae; genus Scutellaria; species Scutellaria baicalensis. The sequence continues at coordinate 17,299,386 of CM016721.1, read as the reverse complement.
GTAAAAAAGTCAAAACTAATCCAGTAACTACCTCAGCTTTCTTCCAGAAAGAATGACTTACATTTCTTTTTTTTATATTTATGGGTTGCCATTTGTGTGTGAGTGTTTTCATGTTTAAAATTGTCAAGTGTCTTAGGATTATTGTTACAGTATCTCATTTTTTGGCAGATCACATTCTCCCTTTCATTTCATTTTAACCGCCCAAGTACTGAGATAACAAACCTCACCAGCTTCTGGTGTGCCTATGGATCTTAAGCTGATTAATATGTGTCTCATAAACATTGCAACGACATTTCGGTGGCTTCCTCATGTATATATTCTTTTATGCAGACTACATACGAGAACTTCAGGTATCGATATGATAAAAAGGAGAATCCATATAACAGAGGGATGATCAAGAACTTTATGGACGTCTTTTTCTCTAGAATTCCACCATCGATGAATAACTTTCGGGCTATTGTTGAGGAAGATGAAGTTACGGTAATGGAACCCACCAATCACGATTTCATGGGAAGTATCGCTAGCTCAAAAGAAAAAATAGATATTGAAATGGGAACTAATTTCATTGACAATAATGGTCTTATGCTTCCTGATATTCTGCGTAATCTGGATTATGATGATATTGAGGATAATATGAAACACAAGGAAGGGAGTGAAAGATTCAACACTGATCAGGTTATTATTAAACAAGAAGCCAACGAGTCCATGAGTAGCTTTACAGTTGAAGCCGAGTCTGGAGAAGAGACGAAACGCAATGTCATCGAATCTGAAAAAAAGGAAGCATGAATTCAAACATAAAATACAGGTACCATTCCTTGTTAAACTCTTACCTTTCAAGAAATCTGATATTTATTCCTCATTACCTTACATATCTAAAAGTTTTCATTTTGTTCTGATAATTTTCAGTGCAGTTTCAAGAATAGTTTACTTCCTTATGACAATGCCTGATGGCCAAGAAGTTCCTTTTCTGCTGTGTTCGATTAGAAGATTCGGAGTCGTTGGTGTTCTACTTGGGGGTCGAATTTTGCAGCAGAAATCAGCAGTCACATGATAGTGTTGTTTAGAATAATGCAGGATCCTACAACAGAAAAATTGGTTTATAAGTATTATTTTTTCCGTATTGTTTTTGCTATGTTGTTTAATTCTTTTTCATCATTGCCTTTCTACATTTTCCATTTATATTCCCTTTAGCCTTCAAAAGGCTCCAGAGGAATTGTGTGTATGAGTGTAAACATACTATTATTAATTCTTTTGTGATACACAGGAGGGTTTGACCATTTTTGCACTGGTTATAATAAGTGCATAATCTCATGCTTTATCAGTATAAATCTTGGTCTGATCAAATGCTTTGATTCTAACAATATGAAGCAAAATTACTCACAAGTTATCATGAATTCCCATGAAGGTGAACATACAATAAATATCTCTGAAAATCCCAAGAATTCTTGAAAATCAAGTGTGGAGTGATGTAGACCACAAGAATTCTTGAAACCCAAAAACCACCAATACAATCAAGATGGCCCATAGTAAAAGTACACGTGGCAAGCACCCATTAACCTCATGGATTTCATTGGATGAGATTAGATTGAATCGCTACCCTTCCCCTTCAAATTATATAGTCTCCAACCTCTCTCACTTCACTCTCCAAAACAAGAATAAAAACAGGGTCTTGAATCTCTGCTGAATTTTGCAGCAGAAAATGGCAGCAGAAATGGCGCTGGTGAAACCCATTTCCAGCTCCACCCCAAGAATCGGAAGCAGCTCAAATTATCGAAGCTCAAGAATCTTCACCATTAAAATGTCGTCCACCACCACCACGCCGCCGCCAGCTGTCTCCGGTAAGAAGAACAAGTCTAAGCAGGAGATTAAGGAGAGCCTTTTGACCCCGAGATTCTACACCACGGATTTCGACGAAATGGAGCAGCTTTTCAACACAGAAATCAACAAGAAGCTGAACATGGCGGAGTTCGAGGCTTTGTTGCAGGAATTCAAGACGGATTTCAATCAGACCCACTTCGTGAGGAACAAGGAATTCAAGGAGGCTGCTGATAAGATTGATGGGCCATTGAGGCAAATCTTTGTCGAGTTCTTGGAGAGGTCTTGCACTGCTGAGTTCTCTGGTTTCCTTCTCTATAAGGAGCTTGGCAGGAGGCTCAAGGTTTTTCAATCTGTTCCTTCTTTTATATTCTTGCTTATTTGCTTTATGTGATTCTTGTTTTGACATTTTAGTTAAGTTGAAACTCTGATTTTGCTTGTTTTTGATGATAACTGATGTTGGAATACAAGAAAAGATAGTTGATTGTTTTCTAGTATGGATTGGATAATTGAAGTGTATTGATCCTCTGGGATGTAGTTATCTAAGTATGAACAATCTGAGAAATTTCTTATGTTTTTACTCTCTGATACTTTCTACTTACATTTGCAGATATCTTGTAATAGATCGCCTCCCTTTTGCAGACATTATTGCTTGCTTATTTTTCAGACAAGATAATGGAGTTTAGTGAGCTTTAACACATGGCTAACTTAATGATGTCCTGTTATATTGAAGTACATAGTCTGATTTATCTGAGCTGATTAATTTTTTTCTAACACTTGGAATATTTGCTTAAGATTTGATATTGGTTCTTCTTTACCTCTTTATATCAGATCAACTTATTCTTGATTGCCTTTGCAGAAAACTAACCCTGTGGTTGCTGAGATTTTCTCTCTAATGTCTAGAGACGAAGCACGCCATGCAGGGTAAGTTGCACTTTCTTTGTTTGCCTTTCCATCTTCAAAATGCACTCCACTAATGCTGAAATAATCGTTGGTTGAATCTGTTAACAGGTTTCTGAACAAAGGTTTATCCGATTTCAATTTGGCTCTTGACTTGGGATTCCTAACTAAGGCCAGAAAATACACTTTTTTCAAGCCAAAGTTCATCTTCTATGCAACTTATCTGTCTGAGAAGATTGGATACTGGAGATACATCACCATATACAGGCATCTGAAGCAAAACCCCGAGTTCCAGCCCTATCCGATTTTCAAGTATTTTGAGAACTGGTGCCAAGATGAGAATCGCCATGGTGATTTCTTCTCTGCTTTGATGAAGGCACAGCCACAGTTCCTCAATGACTGGAAGGCGAAGCTGTGGTCACGCTTCTTCTGTCTCTCTGTAATAACTTGATCCCTACAGCTTACTTGAAAGGCTTAATGCATCTCTTATGTCAGTTTTGTGCATTATTCTTACATATGTAATGTCCAATTATGCAGGTTTATGTGACTATGTACCTTAATGACTGCCAAAGAACAGCATTCTATGAAGGCATTGGTCTAAATACCAAGGAATTTGACATGCATGTAATCATTGAGGTAACTTTTCTTGCAGTTATTTTGAAAAACGAAATCAAACAACCGTTTTACAAAATGCTTAAAATCTCACTCTTTGTGCAGACAAACCGCACAACTGCTAGAATATTCCCAGCTGTGCTCGACGTTGAGAACCCAGAGTTCAAGAGGAAGTTAGATCGGATGGTGGAGATCAACGAACAAATACTTGCAATTGGGGACACTGATGATATTCCATTGGTGAAGAACTTCAAGAGGATTCCCCTCATTGCAGCTCTGGTTTCGGAGTTACTTGCTGCATATCTCATGAAGCCCATTGAGTCTGGTTCAGTTGACTTTGCTGAGTTTGAGCCACAACTCACGTACTGATTCAATTGGATTTCATTTTCAATCTGTAGAGTATTGTCATTGTATAAAAGCTATCATACCAAGCAGAGGAAACATTGTATGAATTTGAGATACTCTGCAGTTTTCAAGTGCTAATACGATTTGATTCTGAGATTCATATTCCGGTTTCCTTTTTACACAAATCTCTTACATATAACGTTTGAGTACGATAAAAATAGAATCTTGGACTATACAAAGAACAATCAACTACCATTTCAATCAGATTTTACAGGCTTTAACTGTGGGGAAGCATCCTTCTTCGTCTCGTCTTTCTTATGTTCATCACATAGTATTTTGAACACCCAAACGGCGATCAAAGTTGCCTGGACTGGTGCAAGCCAGTAAACAATCAGATGCTCTTTGGTGATATGTTCCCCATTAGCAAAAGCCCACCCCATTACCTATAAGTAGAACAAAAGGAGTCCACTCAATACGCAAAATGCAGTTCGAGTATCATGGATCGGAAAAAAGAACGAAAGGAATATACTTACAGAGGCTGGATTCATGCATCCTCCAGTCAGATCAGAGCCAAGAATGTGAAGAGTAAGCTTGGAGAGACTTGAAATCCAGGTTTTCATGAAGAAACTGTTGCTAATCTTTGTAGACAGGCTAAGGGAGATTATGACAATCCCAAATGCAAGAAGACCTTCTGTCAATGCTCCGGTTGCTATGTCGACGTTCAAGTGGGGCCCACGCCCTATTCCAGGAAAGGTGGAGAGGATGAGCCTCACACCATAAACTGACCCAACCACCTTTACACAATAAAATAAATATTCAAGCATTATCAACCCTCTTCTACAATTGTTTCAAATTAAACACTTGCAAATTGCACTGCATGTAAGATTCATGTTAATCAGCAATTCTAGCCTTCAACATTATGGATGAAGAATATGCAGAACCATAGCAAGAACCTTTGAATCTTCATTCTAAATGATAAACTCCTATTTGTCTCCTCGCACCAAAACAGTACATAAGTGAAATTAGGACATACTTGACATGATGACATAATTCTCCAAGAATGAACGTGTCATTAAAATTCCTTTTGAAAAAAAAAAAAAAAAGGAAAAGCAAAATGAAGAGGAACCTGAGCAGGGATTCTGGCGCCAAGAATGAAGAGGAAATTGGAGAAATCCCCGGAAATTGCAGGGTACAAGACAGAGAGTGGATTGTACGCGCCGCCGTGAGTGACCTTGCTGATGAATGCAAAGAAGAACATGCTGAGAATGGAGGCACCATATCTGATAATCTCACCCTGCACTTGATGACCACCATAGCCCAATACTCCGTGCACAAAAATCTTGATGAGCACGCTCGACCAAGCCCACATGAACGACATCACGAAATCCGCCGCCAGCAGCCGCCGCTGGCCCGCCATTGCTGGTGCTGCTCAGAGAATAAATCGGAATGTGAATGGTGGTTCCTTCGCAAATCGTGGGAATGAATCTCTGAGTTTCTTCAGGTGGCTTCTTCTTACAGGTTCAAGCTGTGTCTCATCTTCAAGACAAACCAAACCTCCATCTTTGTCCGTTTCTCCGCCTTATTTTGTTCTGGTGCTCATAATTTCTCTCTTTAAATAATAAATAAATAAATATTAATCTCAGATGGACACATAAAATCTAGGCCAATTCTATACACACCCCACTCCCAACTAAACACACCCTATTTAAATAACCTAAAACTAAAATATTTACACAATTACCAATTTACCCTTACTAACCAATTATTAAAATAATTCAATAGCAAAATAATAAATTACTACACCCCACATCATACAACAACTAAACACACCCCACTTCCATACAATACATATATATCTATCACCTTCTTCAAAACACAAAAAATTTCAAAACACAAAAAATTAGGCTCAAATCCATAATCTTCCAAAGTTTTCCAAAAAAAATTACACATTAGGTGAAGCATCTTGAAAGGAAGAAGGAAATCAAGATATGGACAATGTGAGTGTTTAAATTTGGGTGTACGGTTTCATTTTTTTCGTAAAAGCAGTAAAAAAAAATTGAACTCGACATGTGTTCGGCAAGCACAGGCCGAACTGATTTAAGAGCGTTCGGCAATCGGCCGAACATATGTTGATGTGTTCGGCAGACGGCCGAACACAACTGTATATGTTCGGATTGGCCGAACACGTTGAAGCGAGTTCGCATTGGCCGAACAATTTGAAGCGCGTTCTGCCTGTTTTGGCCGAACGGTGTTCATATTGTTCGGATTGTTTTGGCCGAACATGTCCAATTTTTGCTTTTCGACCTTCTTATAATGTAGTACTTTTGATTTGAATTGATATATTGAGCAAAGTATGCTTATGTACTTGTTCGGTTTTTGCTTATGGAACTTCCGGAACAGCATTTGCTTCCTCCACGTTATACTGAATTAGAGGAAGATCAGATTCAGAGGGCAATGGTTGTTCGATTCTCACATCTTCCGCCTCACGTCTTCTTCTATTAGACGCAGTAGGTCGTTTCCTTCGATACACTACTACAAAATAAAGCTGAAACAGTCAGTCAAAAAGATACGCGAAATTAAATAACACAAGTGTCGTAAGGTTGATATTTAACACACAGAAAAAAAAGCGAAAATTATTTTCAAGCGTTCGGCATGTCACCGAAAAAATTATGGAGGGTTCGGCGGATAACCGAACATAACTTCAAGTGTTCGGCTCATGGCCGAACATAACTTAAAGTGTTCGGCAGGTCACCGAACAAAAAGAAATCTGTTCGGCTGATTGCCGAACATAATAGGAAATGTTCGGCGGATATCCGAACACACTTGAACCTGTTCGGCTGGTTGCCGAACACACTTAACAATGTTCGGCCAACCAGGGCCGAACATACCCAGATTTCGAAACCCCGATTTTCCAATTTTCAGGCTCAAATTCAACACAAATTCCATCAAATCGAACACATAACATATGTCAACCCTAAACCCATAACCAAAAGATGATTCCTATACAACTTTCATACAATTTTACCCCATGAAACATAGTATAACACAAATTTCTTAAACAAAAAATACACACACTTACATGGTGGGTTTTGTGCTTCATTAGGGTCCATGATAAGTTGTAGATGAGGATTGATCGAACTCCTTCATGCCCGTTCGACTACACGCCGTACGCCTTATCAATTGTTCGGTAAATTTGGATCAAAACTTGGATGTTTCTCAAATTCAATTTTTTTTTTCAAAAGGCACGTTTGTAGTGGTGGGGTGTGAGAATTTGGGTGGGATGGTGGGGTGTATAAAGTGTTGTATGTTATTTTGTGTTTTTTAATTCAAAAAGGGTATAATTGTAAAGTTGTAGGGTGTTTTTAGAAATTGTGTAAAGATTTTGATATAAATGTGGGTGTATTTAGTAAATGGGGCGTGTTTAGTTGTGAGTGGGGTGTGTATAGAAACTCCCTAAAATCTATATTATAACCCACTATTAATGGAATACATATTGATTGAAAAATCTTGTTGTAAAATTCAAATGGTGGGGTGCAATTAAAATAAAAACAAAATTCAGATGCTACAATACAATAAACACCAAGTTTAGTGGCTAAAGTATAAATACCACTTTATATTTGTTTCTACTTTCTATTTTCTAATAAACGGCTGAGCCACCAAAATCTCTCTGTTGCAGACGAGTCTCTCTCTCTCTCTCTCTAGGGTAAGTAGTTCCTCTTCCTTACCTCTCTATATGACACGGATTATGCACTAGCTCGTATAAATTAATCGATTGGTACAGCCGTTGAGGACTTTCTAATTCACCTATTTTGTGCAGGTTCTGAGGATCGAAGTCGGCTGTGAATTTCGAGGCAATTTTCATTTGTGGTGAGAGGTCCCGTTAATTTCAGATTTGTTGTATTCATGTTTAAATCATAATCGTGAGCGTTTGAATTTATGATATTGGTCCATGATTTTGATTTTGTGGACTTACTGTTGAAATGCGCTTTGGGTGTTAAATTTTCGCACGGTATAAAATATTATTGTTCGATGGCAGCTCTGATATTGTTGTTCTGGGTTGATTTCGTTAATATGAATCTCTATTCATTTTGTGCCAGAATTCTTCTGGTTATTTGCTCTCGTGGTGTTGTGTGAAAATGTGTCTTCAAAATTTTGGGTAGATTTTTATTGCTACTCTTAATCAAAAAGTATTTTAAGTATTTCCCAGCAAAATATATTGAGCATTTGGTAGTTGACTCAATCATTTGAATGATTACAATAAAATGTGCTGTTTTCAGTGCTTGAGGAAACATACAGCATATGGACTTCGGTTACTATAATACATACAGTAACAATATACTAAAGATAGACCCTTCCCAATATGTTTTTCTATTCACCTTGTTGTTCTGGAACCTTGATTTTTTGTTTGTTTAGTTTTCTGAATTTCTCAAATGAATTGGAGATTGATCATTATTTCTAGTATTCAAAACCATCAGATTTCTTCATTTAGGAGTTGGAGTTGATAGGTGAGTTTCTGTGCATGAAGTATACCTGAAATTATTAGGTGTGAACATGTCGTCATTTCTTAGTATAAAATATCAACCTAAGGAACGTGGCCTCTGTACTAGGCTTTGATGATCATAATTCAAGTGCACTGCTTGATGACAAAAGAAGAAGAAAAAGGGTAAGATGCATTGAAATCCTTACCATAGGAGGAAGTGCATGTCAGTCTTTTATGTTGCTTAGTTTCATGGAAGGGAAGGAAATTACTTGTTTTAGAATTAAAAAAGGAAAAGGTAATAGTATGTTATGTTTCGCTGACATTTCCTCCAACCAGCTTATTTGGAGAGACCCAGATATGGGTAGATCTTTTTATCCATCCTCTATGTTCCTTCATCTCCTTCATCTCCTTCATCTTTCCTTCCAAACTGATATGTGTGCGCCTTAAGGTTACTCCACTCAACTTGTTATTAGTGCTTTAAGTTATGAGTTTTAATCGTTAGGAAGCTTTTTGAGCAATTCGTTTTTTCTTATCAATGTTAGTCATCAGAATGGCAGCAGGAGGCTTATTTCCCTGACTTCAGTCTTAATTCAACAAATGGCCCCTTGGACTGTATGTTGTATGATGATTCTCATAGAGATGTGATGTCCAAGAACAATAACTATGTTATTAAGCTTCTGCTGATGGCTTTATTCTTTTTTTTCTTTGGTTGTCTTAGAGGTCCTGGTATTCTTTCACTAAAAAATAAAACTTAAAATTTAAATACTTTGGACATTTCTAATAAATGGCTGTGCTTGTGGTAACTTAATTCATGATCTTTGCCTTTGAGATGCTTAGTGGAGAATTTTGAGCAATACAACAACTAGCAAGATGCACTGTTGCAGCTGAGACTTTGTTTAGTGACCAATGATGGTCCTGCCAGATTGGTGAAGTTCAAGTGTTCAACATGATATCATGTTACTCTGGGATTGGTGTTTGTGTCAATTGCTTGTTTAATATTATGATAATGATACAAGTGCATTGGTATTTACTATACAAATATTTGAAGATTATATGCTATGTTGAATGAATTTTGTTGTTACGGGATAGCATTAGTCGCTGAAATGTTATCAGTTATTGCATAGTAAGGATTCAATCATCGATATTGCCATTTGTTTCCCATTAAGCAAATAAACTGACATTTGCCTTTTGTTAGACCATGCTCCCTTATAGTTAAACTAATTAGGCCTATTCTATTATTTGACGTATTTACTTGCAGTAGCTTTTGTGCTCAGGTTTCCTCATTCTCCGAAATGGCACTGCTATGATTATATTAAATGGGGTTTGTAATTGCAGGAACTGTAGGTTTCTGGACTGAAGTTAATGGCAGGTGGTAGGGTTGCTCATGCGACTTTGAAAGGACCAAGTGTGGTCAAGGAGATACTTATTGGAATCACACTTGGCATTGCTGCAGGTAGTGTGTGGAAGATGCACCACTGGAACGAGCAGCGAAAAGTTAGGTCATTCTATGACATGTTGGACAAAGGTGAAATCACTGTTGTTGCATCAGAAGAATAAATATTCTTCAATTTCTTGACATTTAATGTTCTTATTGGTTCAATGGCGATTTACAGCCGCATCTGTTGGCTCTTGAACTGAACATGAGCTCTTCTTTGTTTAAAATCTTACTGAAATAAATTGTATGTGATTCACTGGACTTCATGACCATTCTGCAAATGCTAACTTTTGGCTGCATCTTTTGATAAAGGAATTTATGTTGTGTTTAACATCATTTGCATTTGATGAAATATTCCAAGAATCTGTTATCAGATGGCTATTGTATTCAAGTGATTCGTTCTTAAAATGGCAGTTTAAGTGTACTGCTTAAAATCTACAGCTACTCAAGCCCGGACGGCTTTATTCAAGCTAGTCGTCTTGTCGAGTCAATTGGGTTTCCATACCTGAGCCTCTATATGTCTGTTTGGATCCTCCATTACATTTAGTATAGAATATGAAATATGAAATGTAATAGAGGATTTAATGTCTCTTAGATGTGTGTATACATTTCCTAGTCTTCAAGCGATAATGCCTCCTATTAGGCCTCACTTTGGATCACATTATCTTGCCAATTAAGATGTGTTTTGATTATTGATATGCAAATTGCAACATGTTAAAATCCTTGTTATTGCAAAGATCTAATGAATATCGAGTTAAACGGGTTTCTAATATTGTAATTAAAATTTAAGCGGGCTTGAGACTTTACTATTGTGTTGTTAATTGTCAGTGAGAAAAAAAATGAACTTTATTTGCTAGATCTAAAATTTTATCGAGTTTAAATTTAACATGTAAAAAGAAATTCTTCAAATAAATACTATTTACAAAATTAAAATTATACATAGTCTATTTGCAAATCAAAAGCTAAAACATTAAACATAGAAGTTGTAAATCTTAAATTTGAAAAAAAAATTAATAAATAAATAAAAACTCAGTTCAACTAATCTCCCATGTTGTCTTGTCAACGAAGAAAACTCTGGGGAACAAGATAAAAAATTGAAGCCCCAAATCCAGAAACCAAACATAGAGAAAGCGCGAACCAAGTGAGGAGAGAGAGAGAGAGAGAGAGAGAGAGAGAGAGAGAGAGAATCAGCTGCAGAGTAAGGTTCAGTTTTAGAAAGAGAAAGGAAAAATGAGCAGCATAGGCACTGGCTACGATCTATCGGTGACGACATTCTCACCGGACGGCCGCGTTTTCCAGATCGAATACGCCGCCAAAGCCGTAGACAACAGCGGCACGGTCGTTGCCATCAAATGCAAAGACGGCGTTGTTATGGTAGGCGCCCAAACATCCCAACATTTTTCTTGTCTTCAATTAGGGTTTTAATTAAGGGTTTTGGTTTTATTTGGTGTTATTGTAGGGAGTTGAGAAATTGATTGCTTCAAAGATGATGTTACCTGGGTCCAACAGAAGAATCCACTCCGTTCATCGCCACTCCGGCATGGTGCCTTTTCATTCCCTCTCTCTCTGTCTCTTCGTATATGATGTTGTAGAATTGTATTATTGGTGCATGTTATATTTGATAGGGGCTGACTACTTAGTTATTAATCTGAGAAAGGGGAATTTTTGTGTGCATTATGCAGATTATGTAACTGAATGCTCTTTCTCTGTGATACAAAACTGTGCTGGAATTTGGATGGTTTGTCTGTTAATTTAGCTCTATGCAATAGATAGTAATCTTCTGCAATTTGGATAAGCATAACCAGCTAAACTGGAGCTCAAATTATCACCTGGATTGCCCTTTTCAGAATTAAAAAATTATAGAGAGTAATTGCAAGTAACTCCTAACCAATTGTAGATAGTTGGATTTTGGTTGCTGAAAACAAATTCTATCTGATTCTATTTGGGTTAAGGTTTCTATTTTGATTTTCCAAAAGTGGCGTATAAATCATGAAGCTAATATTGCTTATCGTATCCTTGCTGATTTAATTTGTTTTTCAGGCTGTTGCTGGGCTAGCAGCAGATGGCCGTCAAATTGTGACAAGAGCAAAATCTGAAGCAACTAACTATGAGAGGTTCTTTTTCTTATGCAATTTACTTGTGTGGTTTTCCCTACTCTTTGTTTTGTATGTGTGAAGTGCTGTATTGAGTATGGTTATTTGTACTCATACATCGTTTAATTATACGATTTGCAGTGTATATGGTGATCAAATTCCTGTTTCAGAACTTGCACAACGCGTAGCTAGTTATGTGCATCTGTGCACACTTTATTGGTGGCTCAGGTTTGATAAGAAATATATTCTCATTTTAATGATGTGCTTATCTTGGAGGATGTATCCCAAATTTAAAATTTTACAGGCCTTTTGGTTGTGGAGTGATTTTGGGTGGTTATGATAGAGATGGGCCACAGTTATACATGGTTGAACCTTCTGGAATTTCCTATGTAAGTTGTTTTGTGAATTTTTATTTCTGAATAATGACTAAAGAATTAAATGCTGTAATGACTACTGTCATGTAGAAAATTGGATTATCAGGCACAAAATTTTGATTGTCCATAAATATTCTTGCTATACATTTTTTATCATTCTGTTGTTTGGTTCTTTGTTGTGAGTTGTCTTTTATTTTTTCGCATTCTCCCTGCTGTAGAAATACTTCGGTGCTGCCATTGGGAAGGGCAGGCAGGCTGCTAAAACGTAAGTGATCTGTTGGCCGTTCTGCCAACATTCTTATGGCTACAGATAGGCTGCTTTAACAAGTATTAATTGAAAATTTGTGTTGACAGAGAGATTGAAAAGTTAAAGCTTTCCGACATGACATGTCGACAAGGGGTCGTCGAGGTGGCCAAGATGTGAGTTTTAGATTCTAAATAATTGAAGTTTGTATACTATGTCGTGTTCTTTGTTTTTACTGATGTTGTAAACTTATATTAATGCTTGCACGTCACTTTTCAATAAGGAGGACAAGAAGTAACCTCTGTAAAATTCAACTAAGAAATTCCTTCTGCTCCTTGTCTTCTCATTCATGCATCTCTATCTACATGGGATAATAGGGATTAGACACTTGAATTTCCAACAATTTTTTTTCTGGGATATAGTTGAGAACCAATGAAGTAAATTAAACAGTTTTATGCTATTATGTATTGCAATCAGCCAAAATGCTAGTAATTAAGTGATCAAAAGATACAACACCTAACATTTGTGTTTGTTTGTTATCGCGAATTTTGAGTCTTTCTTGCCAGAGTTTTTACCGTTATGACAATCTTTTATATTAGGTAGATTGACTTATGCCAGATGTGATTCTGTGTTTGGCTTATTGCTTAATTCTTGTTGCAATTGAAGTGTCTTCATATCACTTCTTCTTCTCCTCCTCTTTTTTTACTCAAAGCGTCTTCATATATCATAAGCTTTATTCTAATATATACCCCATCTATCATGAACTGAACTCCTGTTATTACTGTTGACCAGCCAATTTGACCATTTTATCAGAACTACTGAACAACTTTAGTGTCTGTTTATTTGAAGGACATGAATAAATCAAACTGCGTAAGAGTACTATGATATTAATTTAATATGAAGTGAGGTGAAAGTGTAGATTATTTACTTTTGCATTGTCAGATAACATTTTTCAAAGTGTTCATTTAGATGATAACATATGACAAAACAAATGCATATTGAGTACTATGATATTAATTTTAATAAGTGAGGTGGAAGTGTAGATTATTTACTTTTGCATTGTCAGATAACATTTTTCAAAGTGTTCATTTAGATGATAGCATATGATAAAACACATGCATATTTAGAGTTTTCATTCTAAAATCGTTCTGATTTAATCGGTTAATGCAATGTTATTGCTATGCAATTTGCGTTTTGCTTTCTGTCTTTTTAGCACTTGTTTTTATCATCCGGTGCATTGTCTTTTTGGTAAGCAGCATTTATGGAGTACATGATGAGGCAAAGGACAAGGCCTTTGAATTGGAAATGAGTTGGGTCTGTGATGAGTCTAACCGTCAGCATCAAAAGGTATATTTACTAGTGCATTTATACTTTCTATAGTCTAGTCACAGTATTGTTTCTTTCGTCGAACTGTTCTATTTGCCCAAGTAGAGATTAAATATCCGTTGAACTTATCAATATTTATTATCAAATCCAAAAACAATATTACAGGAAGCACTGAAACTGTGTAAATATACATGTGTTAAGTAAGAAGCTGGAAGTGCCAAGTGATTGGCTATGTTTTTTTTGTTTTCATATTTGCTAAATACCCACCTTCTCCTGTTGGTTTTATCTGATAAAATTTAAACATATCTTCTTATATATGTGGAATGAATTCATATTCACTTATTGTCGTGCATTATTGATTAATCTTTGGCACTGCAATTCTCCATCATGTTCAATGGTAAGGGCTTGATTATATCCATGGACTGTCTTCCATACTCCCAAAATTAAAACTGCACTTTGTTTCTACAAAATTTTACCCTACTTATTTGAAATTGATCCTCATATGTACATTCTGGACCAACACAACTCCCTTAGATGAAGAATGATATGGTTTTTTGTAATGAAACCCAAATTATGCCCGCAACTCATGAAATGTGTTAGTTTGTGCAAGTAGCCATACATGGGGTCGACTAAATGGATCATATACTGCTGTCATGTATGGTCAACCCTAAATATTCCGAATTGATGAACAAATAAATCCATTTCTTGTGTACCAGGTCCCTGATGATCTATTGGAGGAAGCTAAATCAGCAGCTAAAGCTGCACTTGAAGAAATGGACGCGGACTAGTGGATGCACACACTTTGCTATATCATTTTTCCATCGTACTTTTTTCTTAAAACAGTGTGTCATGCAATCAATATAACAGGATAGAAAACATGTATGATTTATTTCCATTGCTAGATTTGCCTTTACCTGTATCAACTTGTTCATGCTTTTAGCCATGTTTCAGGTTTCTTATAAAATTAAATTCTGACATCAAGTTCAACCTATTCCTCTTCCTCTATAGTAGTAATTTTATTGATTGTGGGCTCTTAAAAAACAGACATTATCTTACTCTGTGATGCCACTGTGATGTTCATATGATTTAATTCTAGGTCTTGGTTTTAATCAACATTTATGGACCTCTGAGACTTCAACAAACACTAGAAGATTATGTAAATGTATTCGGTGTTTTATTTAATTTATGTAGAGCAATTAATGTAGTATTATTAAAATTATACTACACATTGGTGGTTGTCACATAAGTTCATATCTTATTACCCTATACCCAATGATTATGTTCTTTCTAATCATTGAAATGGAAGGAATTGGGATATGGATTCCATGTGTACATACCAACCAGCTTTTCTATAGATTAATTGGAATCTAATGCCAAACTATGCTTCTCATTATCATTACAAATAAAAGGATCAAAAGCATATCACTATTTCTTGTTCTAATTAGGTCATGTATATATTCCATCAATACATGTTACATAAAAATCATTGTCTTTTTATACACATGATGCATATCGTTGTATGAACTCTTATAGTGTAGTTTTACAATTCTAATTTCGTAAGACGAGTCAACATATATAATTTATAACATATAGTATGAGTTTGTTAAAATATGTTGGAATGGATATAGGTTTGTGGATGGTGAAGCTTCCTATAATGTGTGTGATTGAGAAAATTTCTTGTTTGAAAGCAAATAGCATTATTTTCATTAAAACGTCATTAGCTTTATCTTTCGTTTACTTTTACTTTCATATAATTGGAGTAGGTACTTTGGCGAGTGATTGAAAAGTTGTTGCCAAATGATTTGATTATTTATGACTGGAAAAAATGGGATTGTCAAGTTCCAACATTAAGTGGAGATCAACACAAATTTGGTAAATAGAATCATTAGTTCAGTGGTGTCTTATCTAATAGTTTAATAATGCAATAAATCAAATTGTATCTATAATATATTATATTCTACGATTAAGTATAATAAAAAGGGCTAATTGGCAATCCATTTCGAGACAAACAAAGGATTTAGTGAATAAACTAAAGTCCCATTTGGTGCAAATTCCGATTTCTTATTCAATTAACTTCAATATTGTGTGGTATAAGACGAGATCAGTTGGCTTTGTATTGATCAACTGAAAACTATTAATACAACTCAAATAAGAATGTATTAATCAATGAATATTTTAAAACACACCTCTAAATAATTATATATGCATTAGAAATAAATATTCAAACGTATATAATCAATTAATTTTATAAGTAATTTATTGCCAAAAATAAAATAAATTAAAGTCTATTGAATATTTCAATTTTGGTTGGGAGTGTATTGATGCTACGAATCGACGATGTTTGTTTGTTTTTTTTTTACACGAATCGACGATGTTAATAAAAAAAAAGAGTAACACTTGTGTGTCTTGGGGGCACAGTGCCCCCAAATTAATCATCATATGATGTTAAATATATACTCTACAGGTATTATGTATATACTCTTTAGATATCACATGTATACCCTTATATGTATATGATACCTGTAGAGTATATTTATAACACCAAAAAACATAACACCTATAGAATATATTTATAACATCTGAAGTGTATATATATAACACCTAAATTTGTGTCCCTATGTGCATAAGGGGTATATATGTTTGAGGAAATGTGCCAAACTAAACGATTTTTTTTAAGGAATTGACTTTTCTAACATTGAATATAACAAAAGTACTTTTTTACCACAAAATATAAGAAAGTTACATTTTCTACACTATTTTGACTCGGTCATGGAGAAATCATTGAGTAATGATGGCTTGATGATATATTCAATTTTATTTATACTTATTTACTATTTAACAATTGTTTTATCCAACAAATCATATAAATTGATAAAAGTAATTAAATTGATAAATGAGGCTCGATTAATATAAAAAAATGATGATATTTTAATTGAATGATTTTAGGTATATTAAATTGAAACTGTTTGAAATTAATCTATCCATTGTAAATAATTAAAAAATCTATCCATTGTAACAGTTTGAAATTAAGAATTAATCTATCCATTTTCGATTAATACTTAAAAAAACCTATTTTTGTTCAATTAATCGAACCCCTATGTCTAATACACAGTGGTTCAATTAATTCAATAAAAAAACCTTTTCAAATTAATCGAACCACTAAAAATTAGACATAGTGGTTCGATTAATTAAATTAAAAAACCAATTTTTTTCAAATTAATCGAACCACTATGTCTAATTCATAGTGGTTCGATTAATTCAATTCAAAAACCAAAATTTTCAAATTAATCGAACCACTATGAATTAGACATAGTGGTTCGATTAATTCAATTAAAAAACCAAAATTTTCAAATTAATCGAACCACTATGTCTAATTCATAGTGGTTCGATTAATTCAATTCAAAAACCAAAATTTTCAAATTAATCGAACCACTATGTCTAATTCATAGTGGTTCGATTAATTTAATTCAAAAACCAATTTTTTCAAATTAATCGAACCACTATGTCTAAAAAACCAAAATTTTCAAATTAATCGAACCACTATGTCTAATTCATAGTGGTTCGATTAATTCAATTCAAAAACCATTTTTTTCAAATAAATCGAACCACTATGTCTAATACATAGTGGTTCGATTAATTCAATTCAAAAACCAAAATTTGTAAATTAATCGAACCACTATGAATTAGACATAGTGGTTCGATTAATTAAATTAAAAAACCAAAATTTTCAAATTAATCGAACCACTATGTCTAATTCATAGCGGTTCGATTAATTCAATTCAAAAACCAAAATTTTCAAATTAATCAAACCACTATGAATTAGACATAGTGGTTCGATTAATTCAATTAAAAAACCAAATTTTTCAAATTAATCGAACCACTATGTCTAATTCATAGTGGTTCGATTAATTCAATTCAAAAACCAATTTTTTCAAATAAATCGAACCACTATGTCTAATACATAGTGGTTCGATTAATGCAATTAAAAAACCAAAATTTTCAAATTAATCGAACCACTATATCTAATTCATAGTGGTTCGATTAATTCAATTAAAAAACCAATTTTTTCAAATTAATCGAACCACTATGTCTAATTCATAGTAGTTCGATTAATTCAATTAAAAAACCAATTTTTTCAAATTAATCGAACCACTATGTCTAATACATAGTGGTTCGATTAATTCAATTCAAAAACCAATTTTTTCAAATAAATCGAACCACTATGTCTAATACATAGTGGTTCGATTAATGCAATTAAAAAACCAAAATTTTCAAATTAATTCAATTAATTCAATTCAAAAACCAAATTTATCAAATTAATCGAACCACTATGAATATGACATAGTGGTTCGATCACTTTGGAAAAAATTGGTTTTTTACACTAGTGATCGAACCACTATGAATTTGACATAGTGGTTCGATCACTTTGGAAAAAATTGATTTTTTACACTAGTGATCGAACCACTATGAATTAGACATATTGGTTCGATTACTTTGAAAAATATTGGTTTTTTACACTGTTAATCGAACCACAATGAATTTGACATAGTGGTTCGATTAATTTGGTAAAAATTGGTTTTTTACACTATTAATCGAACCACTATGAATTTGACATAGTAGTTCGATCACTTTGGAAAAAATTGGTTTTTTACACTAGTGATCGAACCACTATGAATTTGACATAGTGGTTCGATCACTTTGGGAAAAATTGGTTTTTTACACTAGTGATCGAACCACTATGAATTTGACATAGTGGTTCAATTAATTTGGTAAAAATTGATTTTTTACACTATTAATCGAACCACTATGAATTTGACATAGTGGTTCGATCACTTTGAAAAAAATTAGTTTTTTACACTAGTGATCGAACCACTATGAATTTGACATAGTGGTTCGATCACTTTGGGAAAAATTGGGTTTTTACACTAGTGATCGAACCACTATGAATTTGACATAGTGGTTCGATCACTTTGGAAAAAATTGGTTTTTTACACTAGTGATCGAACCACTATGAATTTGACATAGTGGTTCGATTACTTTGGAAAATATTGGTTTTTTACACTGTTAATCGAACCACTATGAATTTGACATAGTGGTTCGATTAATTTGGAAAATTTTGGTTTTTTACACTATTAATCGAACCACTATGAATTTCACATAGTGGTTCGATTACTTTGGAAAAATTTGGGTTTTTACACTATGAATTGAACCACTCGAACCACCTAAATTATATTCAGTAATTCTATTAAATTAAGTATAAATTATTGTGCTTCGATTAACATATTATAGTGGTTCTCGTACTAATTAATCGAACCATTATAAATTATATAAATTACTATAGTGGTTCGATTAAATAAATTAATTACTGGTTCGATTAGTTCATTAAATTTTCTATTAGTGGTTCGATTGGTTCATTAGTCGTTTGATTAAATTTTCTATTACTCGTTCACTTAGTTAATTATTGGTTTTAATAAATTAAATTAATTAATTAGTGACATAGTAAATTATATAAATTAACTAGTGGTTCGATTTAACACACTATTAATCATAGTGGTTCGATTATTCATTTAAATTTGATTTAATACACTAATAATCGAACTTCATTTATCAATTTAATTACTTTTATCAATTTATATGATTTGTTGGATAAAATAATTGTTAAATAATAGTATAAATAAATTGAATATATCATCAAGCCATCATTACTCAATGATTTCTCCATGACCGAGTCAAAATAGTGTAGAAAAGGTAACTTTCATATATTTTGTGGTAAAAAAATAATTTTGTTATATTTAATTTTAGAAAAGTCAATTTCTTAAAAAAATTTGTGTAATTTTTGCCATAAAAATAAAAAGGTTTTGCCATAAAAATAAAAAGGTTGTTGTCAGCGTGTAACGGCTATTTGTGAAGCTGACGTGTCAACCATCACATGCCGACAAATTTCAGGCCCCACAAATTTACGTTTTCAGGCTGGAGATATAATTCAATTATTACAAAATTAATATTTTTCATCATATTTTCTCTAAACTCAAAAACATTAATTTTAAAAATATTAGATCAAGATATGAGAATATTTTTACGTCACTTTATTGAAAGTAGCTGTCCCCCCCCCCCCCCCCCCCCCCACACACACACACACTATCTTATTAAGAAATATAACTGAAATGAATTAATATTTTTTTATAATTGATAAAAGTTATTTATTAAATGATGAATAATTTTAATTTAAAGATACTCCCTCCGTCCAAGTATTATATAAATGGTAACTACTACGTGAAACAAGTATCCCAAAAATATAGCAGACTAAAGCTCTCTTTCAGTCTATTTATTGATGGAATAAATAGTTGCAATTCAACAACTACAATAATTAACGAAGACCATAAAATAGTGGCACCTAATTTATAAAGTTGTGATAAATAATTGTTAAATTCAAAACACTATTTATTGTTTGTCCTTGGTGGTCACTTCCAGCTCTACACATTCAATTATTGTCATAAATGTTTTATACACTAGTTCAATTTCTAGACAGATGATTCACGCACAAAAAAATCTGTTTTAAAGTACTCTCGTAAATTCCTTGACACAGTGAATGAGGGCTAGATATTAAGTCACATTATTATTTTTTGTTTAATTAATATGTAGTTCATATTTAAATAAATAAAAACATATTTTAGAGTGTTTAAACAAAAAATAACGAATTAATATTATTCGTTTACACAAATTTATGTGTCTCTATTGGTCTTTTCAAAAAATTTATATATTATATCGGTAAAATAGAAGAGGTATACCTACAAATTATATATGAATGATGAGTATTTTAAAAACATAATTGAAAGAATGAAATGAATAAGTGAAGCATTCTTTAACGATCTGAAATAGAGGATCTCGTTTAATTCTCTTAATGATTGAATTGTGCCACGTGTGTAAATTTTATGATTCTATGTATGACAACCAAATTAACCAAAATTGAATTTTATTTCTAATGATTTAGAAACACAATTTCTTTGTTTGTTGGAAATATCTCAACAAAATAATTTGCAACAAATTAATGTACATTAATTTTAGATTTTATATTTCAAATTGTTTTATACACAATAAAAAGATTCCAAATTAGGGCCAAAAGATAAAAATAGAGAGTCAAAATACAAAATTTGAAAGGCTGCAGCTATACAGCGGCTGTATTGTAACGGTACAATCCAAAGAGTGGCCGTAGAACAATTCAGCGTGCACATATCAATATCCCCTGTTTCTTTTTTACCCTTATCGGCGTGTCTATATAAAATCTGTATCTGTATGTATGTATAAGCTCTCTCTCTCTCTCTCTCTCTCTCTCTCTCTCTCTCTCCCCGATTTGGGTGTTTGCTAAAATCAATTCCTCAATCATATATACAAGGAGAGATCGCTATCTGAAAACAATTTGTGGCATTTGCCAAGTTCCAATATCCAATAAACCAGTCTACCAAAGACAGCGAGAGCAATCAAAACTCGCACGCCCCCCTTTTTTACATCGTGTTCTCACTCAGATTTCTTTGCCGATTTCTTCTTCTCTCTCTCTTTCTCAAAGGTATTGTTTTCATGGCGTTTTTCTTTTCTCCTCTTCACTACCGCATTTTGCCAGTGTTTGAAGTTCTTGGATTTAGTTTTATCACCCAATTTCCGTTTTCTTGAAACCATATCTGAAGTGGGATTTTGATTTTTTTTTTTGGCGATTTTGTTTCTATGAGATTTTCTTGAATTTTTAAATTTTGGGAATTTTTTCCCCCAAATTTGACTGGAATTTTGGGTGGCTTATTGGGTGGTTCAATTTAGGGTTTATGCTTTGCTCCCTATGATTCCGATCCCAAAATTTTAGCTTTTTTCACATGCTTTTGTTTGTAAAGTTCTTTTCTTTCTTTCAAGGTTAATGTGTGTGAATTATGTATGATTCTTTCTTGAAAAACCAGATTTATTTCCACGAATATACCTTCAGTACTAGCTGAATTGCTAAAATATATGCTGTATATGTAATTGTGCGAAGTTGGTCCCAAATTTTATGGGATAGGGCAAATGTTATATGCAAGAGCTTGATTCGAGGATCAGTCTATTTTAGGGCTGTTTGCAATTACTATCTTAAAATATCATTTCCATCATCTTCTCCTTCAGAGTTTGTAGGTTTTTGAGTTGCTGCATTTTGATCTCATTTTGCTGTAAAACCTTCTTTCATTAGAAATAATTATAATTATTTTCCTGGTTTAGTTCTCTCATATTTTAACTTTGATAAGTTTTTTAACCTGTGGATTTCTATCCTTGAATGAGGATAAAAAACTGTCTTAATATAATCATGCCTGTTGTGTTTGTGTGGTGTAACCATTAGAGTTTGGTCATTAAAATCGAAGGTAGAGAATTTGGAAGTAAGGTGTAAGAGATTCAATTTCTGAGCGTTAGGTGTTTTGAAATTAGGATTGAGAATGCTGACATGTTGTTTGTTTTCCTAAGCTTCTGCTCGTTTCTGATTCAAAATAGTGTAAGAATTTTTACTTTCTAATTTTTTTGTGCAAGAGATTTCATTTGATTTAGTGGCTTGAAATTAGGATTGACAAAGCTGACATGATTTTTGGTTTCACATAGTTTCTGCTCTTTTATGTTTTAAATTAAATAAAGTTTTCTTGCTAAAAATTTACTTCTGGTTTGAACAATATTACCTGGTCAATCTACAACATCATATTTGTGCGAAATGTACACAGTCATGTTATCTGTTTTCCTGTGGAAATTAACATTTAGCAACTTGAATCAGGTGATTGTTTTGTTTTTTAGTATATTTGGTTGTGCTCTTTGTTATTATTTCGTCCCAAAGTTGGCTGCTGCTTTATCTCCAAAAATTGCATAAGAATTGCATATTGCTCAACACTGCATGCTTACTCAAAAGATGTGATGGCTTTTTGTATTGTTGCTCTACAATTGCATGCATGTCGGTGTCCGATTATTTGTAGTCCTTTATTTTCTTTGACTAAAATGCCATTATTACTAGTGACTTAAAGTGCTATTTCTGTTATAATGCAGGATACTCTTTGGGGCTTGATCATCCCAAATTTGCAACTACCTATAACGCAGTACTTTGCAAAGCAGCTGCTGAGGGTTCTCATTTTTTTTCTTTCTTGTAAAAAAGGAAGTGAAAAGTGTTAGCTTTTGCTCTGAGAGAACGTGCTATGGTAATGTTGTATTTCATCTTGTGTCAACCCCTCTTGTTTTTTTGTATGCTTGGGTGAAAAACATTCAGTTTATAGTATAGAAAATTTTAACTCAACGTTTACATGTTTGAATATGTAAGAAGATGTGCATGGATTTTAAAAGCTGGTATGTGATTAATAGATGTTGATGCATTGAATGTTTGTTAACGGGTTCCGTTACGCGTTTTAAAGTTGTGTTCCACAGCCTTACGTGTTTCATTTGTAATGTTTTTTAGGCAACTAATGAGAATCTTCCTCCAAATGTCATAAAACAATTGGCAAAGGAACTGAAGAATCTCAATGAATCCCCTCCGGAAGGCATTAAAGTAGGTGTGAATGATGACAATTTTTCAGTTATATTTGCTGATATTGATGGCCCAGGTATTTTTCTTTACTTTTAGCCTCTTCTGTGTGACATGATCACCTTCTTGTGATTGACCACGTGTAACCTTGCAGCTGGAACGCCTTATGAAAATGGCATTTTTCGCATGAAGTTGATACTGTCACATGATTTTCCGCATTCTCCTCCAAAAGGTGTGTGATCATGTACTTTCTATAGATGCCAATTAGATTTTTTAGTAGTTCCAAATGTATTAAACCTATTTTTTTGTTTTATTTTCCTTCCTAAAGTACATAAACATATGGAAGAAGAATTAAGCATCATTATATTTCTTTTTCTTTCCTACTTTTGTTAAATATTTTGATTCAATTTTTCTCGTTAGACCTGCCTCAAGTTTCTCAACTGCAATTTTATCTGAATATGATACCTGCACTCCTGCCTGAAGTGTCATGTGTAGCATAAATTTACGTTTTCATGCTACTCTCATAGTTGTGGTACAGAAAATGAATTAGGCAATGAGAGTGATCCTAGTTGGTGACTGGGGTTGGTTATGTAAAGTAATAGATGAATCCAGAATTTATTTTCTTGTTGATTTAGTTATGGATTGTCCTATGACCGTTCTAATGTTCAAGTTACTGGCTTACTATCAGGCTATTTTCTGACCAAGATTTTTCACCCAAATATTGCAACTAATGGGGAGATATGTGTTAATGCATTGAAGAGAGACTGGAACCCAACTCTTGGCTTACGTCATGTTTTAATTGTAAGTCCTGTCAATTCATTGGTTGATCCAACGAACTTGATCCTATCAATATTATGCTCTTTGATAAATGTTAAATATTGTTGACTAATTTTCTGTTATATCTTTATTATTTAGGTATCGTGCATTTAAGGCACTCATTTGCTAATGTTTTTTGTTTTGTTTTGTTTTTGTTTATACTGCTGTGGATAAACAGGTGATCAGATGCTTATTGATCGAACCATTTCCAGAATCTGCGTTAAATGAGCAGGCTGGCAAGATGCTGCTTGAGAATTATGATGAGTATGCCAGACATGCTAGGTGAGTCATATATATTTAATTGCCAATGAACAAGTACATGTTTCTTTACAATACCCTGTTAACTTATACATTAGGCTATATCATAGAATGAACCATATAACTTCTGCTGAACTTGAGCTCCATAGTATATTTGATGGGCATTGGAAGTATGAAAACAACAACCATCAATGTGGTATTATTGCCTATTGCTTGCTTGTTGGGTATGATTCACTCACGCCTCTTGGGTTGGTTGAGCTTTTTGCCTAGCTAAATTTTGCTTGTGCTGATTTTCACTTAATTTATTAATCAGACACATGAGGTGTCAAGACAATTGCGTCTTTAATCAACTCGGTTAGCCTGATTTGAATGGCTTTATCGACAGTGGAACACCCAAAACTAAAGTGAAAATCCTTAGAATGATAGCAATAGAAATGTTGGTATTACTTTATCTTGCTTCTGGATTGAATTTGAATTTTTAGAGAACCCTTATATTGATATAGCTTTAAGGTTATCTTTAAGAAAAGGATACCTATTTGTAAGTGCCATTATCTGATATATGCATTGTGCTTTGTAACTTGATTAAACATGTAATCATCATTCATATCAGGCTAATCACCGGAATACATGCCCTCAAGCCAAAGCCAAAACTCAAAGCCGGAGCAATTTCTGAGTCGGCCGCTGCCCTAAATGTTGACCAGACAAACACCTCAGTAAAGTGTGCGGACCAAAAGAACGTCGTACCAGGCGCTGCACCTCTATTGCCATCTCCGTTGGCCCCAAAACCAGAAAACGGTCAAGACTATCCAGCTGCCATGCCCTCATCGGCTGAGACCGGAGTCAGCGGATCCAAAGCAGCTCCTGCAATGCTAAAGAAGGAAGCCGGGCTGACTAAAGTTCCAGCAGACAAGAAGAAGATGGATGCTAGGAAGAAAAGCTTGAAGAGATTATGAATTATCATCATATATATCCATGCTCTATTAATTTCTTCAAGGTGGGACATAGAAGAAGCCAATGGATATGTATTGTTGTTCTCTTGTACTATAAAATCAAGCTTTGGATAACAAGTACTTGTTCTCTTTTAAGCACTTTACTTTGCTATTTCTTCAACATTCTATTCTTGATATTATAAATTATGGAGAAAGCACACACAATTGGAATATTGGAATATTTCCCAGTATAGTAGGAGTCCAGCTTTATTGATTTTGATCTCTTTTGATGTTATTGTTCTTTTGATGAGCGAGTGGTGAAAAACTTTTCTCACCTGACTCTGGGTCTCTTATACGGGTGGGGAAGTAAATCGAGGAATGCGTTTGAGTGAAAATTTATTGAAAACCTTAGGACAAATCTTTGAAATTTTTCAAATTAATTCTGCCTGTCATGAGATTTGAACTTATGTTGTTGAAGGATTTTTCCTCACATAGTCGCAAATCTTACCAACTCGACTGTGGCTTGGATGCATGCAGCTATTGTTCTCGTTGATAGCAACAGAAGCTATAATAGTAGTGTAAGCTTTTATGTAATTATATCAGTCCTTTCATTCTCATTCATAATACAACATAGAAAATCTAGTTGACCTCTCTTTTTTCCAGTAAAAACGCATTAATATGCTAAGGTACAGTAGATTAGAAAATGTTAAATCTCCTCAAGAACTTTTCATATGTCCATTGATGATTTTTAATGATTTTATCTTCTGAAATTATGAAAATTAAAATTAATATATATATATATATATATATATATATAAAATATCTGACACACCAACATTAAATATATGTTAATTTATTCATAGTTGATTGAGTAACAGAAATAGAAAATGCCAAACTATGGTGTCATATTAAGAAATTCTATAATATTGGAAAGTTAAAATTAATTAGATGGTTACTCAGCCTTTTAGATTAGCTAGAGAGCATAAATAGATTTCGTATTTCTGATAAGATAATGGATCATAAATGTCTGAAGAGTAGGACTTATGTGCCCCGGATCCGTGCCCCCAACCCGACCCGCCCCCATTAATTCAATTTTTTTTTCTTCTTCTTCTTATTCACGCAGCACATTTTTTTTCTTCTTCCTCTTCTTCTTTCTCCTACTTCCTTCTTCTTCTTCTTCTCCTTCTCCTTCTCCTTCTACTCTTCTTCTTCTTCTTCTTCTTCTTCTTCTTCTTCTTCATCCCGATCCGAACACATATACATACATACATATGGGGAATCATCTATGGGGTCAAGGAGGAAGGAACCCAACCTTTGTCTATCAAATCCTCATTTTCCGATTAATGAGGGAGGATATTTTGCTGTTAACCCTAGCTCACCATTGATGCTTCCACTAGTTTTGTGTTCTAATTTTTTCAGATTTCAAATTTTCTGTTTCATCTCTATTGTTCTTTTATCTTCATTAAGGTTTATATATTCAGGATTGTATATATATGTAATTGATATGCAACTTTGTTGGTTATTGAATGAAGGTATAAAATTGTAGAAATCTGATTGAGTAGTATGACTTTACAGAAAATTTGGGGAAGAAGATGATAAAATCGCATTTCACAATCTATTATTTATATATACATATCACTTAATCTTAAGAACAGACATTTAACACCTAAAAAGTATATATATAACACCTATAGAGTATATAATAAACATATCAGACATATAATATGAAAATATTCTAAAGGTATTACAAATATACTATATAGGTGATATAAGATCACATGCATCTATAAGATATAATAAATACAATTCCTTCAGATGTTACGAAAATATTTTAAAGGTATTACAAAGATACTCTATAGGTGATATAAAATTACATGCATCTATGATATATAATAAACACAATTCCTTCAGGTATTATGAAAATATTATAACACCTAAAAAACATACATATAACACTTATAGAGTATATATATGACACCTATCATTCAATCACATAATATGAAATCTTCTTTATATGTGATACCTCAAGAACATACATATAACACATAAAGAGTATATATATAACTCATATAGAGTATACATATAACATCTATCACTGAATCACATAATATGAAATCTTCTATATATGCAATACCTCAAGAACATGGATGTAACACCTAAGGAGTATATATATAACACCTATAGAGTATAACTATAACACCTATCACTGAATCATATAATATAACTATAACACCTACAGAGTACATATATAACACCTATAGAGTACATATATAACACCTATCACTGAATCACATAGTGTGAAATCTGGTGTGCGTGGGCGCACACCAGATCAGGTGGGGGTGCGCGTGGGCACGCGTGGGAGCGCCTGGGTGCGGCCCACGCGTCGGGTCGGGTCAGGGGCATGGATCTTGGATCCGTGCCACAGGTGCATATAAGTTTTGTTCATGTCTGAATAATGTACAAGTGGGCATAGGGGTTGGGAAAAATATCGAAATGTCGAAATATTGAAGTTATGGTATTGAGAAAATACCGAAAATATTGAAAACTTCGACATACCGAAAATTTCGGTACATTAAGATACCGTACCGAAAGTTTCACTACAGTATCAGTATGATATTCCCAACATTTCGGTATATGTCAAAATACCGAAAATAATTGAATAAATTAAAATATATATTAATTTTATATTAATAAATTAATAAATATAATATTTTTCATTTTGATATATCGGTATTTTGGTATACCGAAGTTTCGGTATGTAATTTTCATTTTGATGTAACTATATTTCCGATATATCGAAATTTCAGTATATATTTTTCATTTCGGTATGACGGTATTTTCAGTATATCGATTTTTTTTGATATACCGGTATGAAACGGTATGACTACTTATGATATCAAAATTTCGGTATAGCGAATTTTGGTATACTGAATTTTTCGGTACGGTAATGATATTGAATATTTTGATACCGAATTTTTCGATACGATATCGGTATGGAATTTTCGGTACCACATACTATATCGACTCACCCTAAATGGCCATCCACCAATTTTCCTAGATTTCGGCTATTTTTAGGATATCAAAATGAACATTTTTTAGGATTTATCTTTTATAAGGATTTAAACTAGAGGTGCCCATCCGGTTCACGTCCGGTTCCGAATGACCGGTTCAGTGATTCCGGATGGGTGGAACCGGAACCGAACCGTGGTGTATCCGGTTGGAAAATCGGCGGTTTAACCAGCACCAGTGGTTGGGCCGGTTTGAATCGGTTTTTCCCTTTTTTTTTGATTTTTTTAAATTTTAATTTTACATTACCAATTTTGATTTTTAATGCTTGTTTTGAAGTATACCATAATAAATTGAAATTTAGAATACAAAATATTTAATGGGAGTGTGACAAACAATAATTAAGTGAACAAACTTTTTCATTATAAATTGGAAAGTTATTACATGTTAGAAGTTAGAACTTTAATTTTGAAATTAGAACACTATCTATCAAAATTAAAATTTTCAAGTTTTAACTTTGTATTGTATAATAATTTAATATATTTAAAAATTATAGCAACAATTATAAGTTACAACAACATAACATTACACACATACAAGTTACAATTTTTTAATACAACGAAATACAATCCATATACCTACGAAAATTACGACTTATATATAAACAAAGAATAATAATCAATACAATTTTAGTGTGAAAGAATAAAATACAACACAAATACATAATATTAATGATATAAAATATAAAATTAAAAAAAATACATAAACCGCCAGTTTCCGGTTGAAAATATACCCTGAACCAAAACCGAATCATCGAACCATGATTCACGGTTCTGGTTTCAAACCGAAACCGGGTCGATTCCGGTTCGGTTTCGATTTTTGAACCGGTTGGGCACCTCTAATTTAAACGTGTTTTAAACAATTGATAAATTAGCTTATCGAGTAAAAGTTACGTATATCACGGAATATGAAATATAATTATTTGAATGTAAATCTTATAATTTTCGAAATATTTGTTCAAAGAACACAATTCTCTTATATTCATAAGTTAATTAATCTTACATATCCATTGACAAACTAATGAGAATATCTCCTATACATCATCATATATCTAAATATATGTAATTGGGACGTCTGATCAAAATCCAAGCTAGTTTTTTTGTTATTTGTCTTGCATGACCTAATTTATTTTATATTATATAGTTACCTTTATGTCTAGATATAAATATATAATACTCTCAATACAATATATTAACTTTAGTACCACATCAACACCAATATCGGTCATGTTAGTATATCGCTTAAAAATTGAATCTTCAATTATAACCAAATTAAAATTGATAAAAGAAATCCAAATATTGAAAAAGAACACCATTATAAGAATTCATAAATTGATAATTCAAGAATTTAGTATGATTCAATTTGTACCCATTAAAGTATGACTTTTGATGTGGTGCAAAATAATGTATGAATTTCAACTTTACTTGTATATAGTTGAGAATTAACCACATGTAAAGGATCATCAATTCATAGCAACCCAACCCTAATACGATCAACTTCAAACTTGCCAATAATGTCCAAAAGAAAAAATTAATTCAAAGAATCTCAAGTCTCTATAAATAGGGCTTCTTTCTTAACATTCAAACACACCAAATCCAAAGCAAAACACACATATTCTAATACTCATCACAAAACCTACCAGCTCGATACATATAAAAATGGCTTATAACCAAGCTTCTGCATATATCCTGATTGCTCTCATCTTCTTCGCCACCGCGAATCCACTAGCCCATGGCCAACTACTACCGAACCTGAGAAACGGGACAGTTAGTGGAGTCCTTTGCTGCACCCCCACCGGAAACTGCAACCAGACCAGCCTGCCCGCCGCCGGGGCTCTGGTGGATCTGAACTGCACAGGACTTTTAGGTAATATTGTAAGAATTGGACAAGGGATCACCACTTCTAATGGAAGCTTTAGCATTAGCTTAAACTCAACAAGTATTTTAAGAAACCCCCTTAGCCTTCTTGGATGCACCGCGGGAGTCCAGCTTCCACTCAACCGAACTATCTGCCCCGTTTTGTCCGTCGTTAACGGCACTCTTGTCGGAAGTATTAGCTCAATTAACCTTATCTTAGGTCAACTCCTTGGTTTTGTGTCGCAATTTGTAAGAGTGAGCCTCTGATTCCCAACATCGATCGATGGATCATATCATATTATTCTCCACCACTTATGATTATTAATAATATCCTAGCATCAACCAACCATGCATGGCTATGTAGTATCATGCAAATGAATAAGCTAGCTAGCTTGTTTCGACTTATCTACTTTTCTTCATTTCTGCATTTCCTTATGTATTTCACACCTTGAATAATGGAGAATTTTACTTCACTTTTTACTTGATTTGCTTCAGTACTCGTTTAGCGTGCAATATATATATATATATATTTATTTCTATGTTGCTTGCTTTAAGGGAAATTTCAATCTTTTCCTCTTACTAATTAATTAGGCCATGATGTTAATTGGGTTTTTATTACAATCTAGTGGTCCTTTACATCTTAATTGTTCTAATTTGTTTTTTTTTTGTTTTCAAAATTTAGTCAATCAGAATTTCATGCAATAATTGTTGACGTAGTTAGCGCTTTTGTTTCTACTTTTTCCAATTTTGATCATATTATTCTCTTTGGTCCTATATATTTTAGGCATAATTGCAAAAAAAAAAAAAAAATCACAATCTTTGTTTACTATTGTAATTTAGGCCACTTTTTAATTTTCCGGCAACCGGAATCCACGAGTCCGGCAAACATACTATGTCACATGCCACATTGAATGCCACATTATTTCCAACAAAAAGAGATTTAGAAGCAAATTGCAAAATAAAATCACCACCTTTCCTAAAATAGCAATTTAATCCCAACCTTTCAAAAATTAGCAAAAAAAGCCACACACTTCATTTTGCAATTCGAATTTATTCTTTGGTGTTTAAATTCATCATGGAGATGTCACATAAACTACACAACCATGAAATTGTTTATCTACATCAAAACAATGTCATCTCTAGTATATTAATTTAGATATTTTTTCTTTAGTTTGAAGATAATTAAAACGCAACTCTCATTTACAACGTTTTTTTGCAATTATTGAAAAGTGGGGATAAATTTGCAACAATGAACAAAGGCTGTGATTTTTATTTTTTTTTGCAATTATTGAAAAGTGGGGATAAATTTGCAATTTTCAAAAAAGTGGTGATTTTTTTTTTCTTGCAATTATGCCTATATTTTAATCTTTTTCCAATTTCAGTCCAATTTCGATTGGAATTATCAAAACCACCGATGTCACATATGATTTCCCGATGGCCATCCGACCAAAATTGAAAAATTTGACTAAAATTGAATGTTTTTGAAACATATAGGATTAAAATTGAAAAAATTAAGGTACTAACATACAAGACCAAAACTGAAAAATGTATATTTGGTTGTCCAAAAATGGAATGAGTTATACATACGAGACTAAAATTGAAATTAACTCTGTAAATTTGACTCAAAAGCTGGTTATAATAATAGGGATGTGCTTATTATTCTATGTAAACTATGTATAGTTTTACCCATTCTCTTGGTGGTTGCTTATTGGATTAATATTTCTCAGTATCGTTGGAGTCCTGCTTTCCAGATTTTTATCCCTTCTCTTGTTATTGTTTTTGATACCAGTAGAAGCAAAAATATATAATAATAATATAAGCTCTTATTTAATTGTATTAATCCATGCATCTTTTCTTATTCATAATTCTACTAAGAAAAATTCTAGTTGACATTTTGTGTTATCCTAAGAGTGTATACAACTAGTGGACTTATTAGAGATCCCTGATGAATAGAAAATGTCCAATTATTAGAGTCACATTAATTAATTAGGAAATTCTTAATTAGTTATTGGGGACTTAAAATTAATTGGCTACTTAGTTACGTACCCTCCCTTGTATAATAGAAATAGATTTATTATTTGTGATAGAATAATGGACAAAAAGTTGTTCTTACCTAAGTACAAGTGGCCGGCCGGGCATATATGCACATGTATTCTCAAATATTGTTAAAAATTTGGAAAATTCTGAAATTGAGGATTTTTAATGGTATTATAGTAATTTGAAGTCCCTAATTGCGACTTAAATTGTTTTTATTGTAGAGTTAGCAGAAAAATGCTAAAATGCCAACAATGGGCAACACTTAATATGTCCACCGCAAACGTGTAATGATTTCATTCCCTTATTATATGAAAATTGAAATTAATTGATATGTTAGATTTTTACATGTCGACGATATGGATACATGCATATTTATGTGCTCATGGTGGGTAGGATAACAAGACTGTAGAGTTGCAACTTCAATCCCAACTTCAACTACAAACTTTACCATTCCTGTAATGTTTTTTTTTTTTTTTTTAAATTTTCATTTGCAGTTCGATTTTAATCAAATATAATTCATATGTTAGTGAAGACACATTTATGTAAAAATAAATTGGAAAATTTTAGTTGCAATTGATCTGATAATTCTAGCCTTATATATAATTCATTTTCAATCACTGGAAGAGATACGATTATACAATAGAAGATCCTGATTATAACTTTAGATGTTTGTATATTAATAGCCCCTTACATTTACCTTTTTCATGTAATTGTAGAGAAATTTAATTTGGGTGAGTCCCACACAAATCAAACTACTATAATCCTCGATTTGGAGTATTATACAAACATCATCGACATCCATACTAATTAACAGTTATCTTCTGAAATCAAATCTTTGATTAAAATCAAGAAAAAAATAATTAAACCTAATAATTATATTCTCAAATGCTTTATAGATTACCATTACCAGTAAAGAAGTTACTATTTAACTTGTACAGATTAAAGTAAGAGTTTTGCATAGAATAAATATGCAAGGTGCATGGATGAATTTCAACTTTACCACTATAGTTGAGAATCAACCACATATATAGATCATTAATTTATAGCATGCAGCCCAACTCTAACCCCCTAATATGATCAACTTCAAAGTTGCCAATTTTGACATATTGTCCAAAACAAAATAATTCAAAGAAGAGTTTAAATCAACTCATTGCTACTGTGTTGGGTTTACTAAGAGTGTCCCTCTAATTGGATCCCAACATCATATATTATTCTCCTAATTCTCCACCACTTATGATTATTATTAATATCCTAGCATCAACCAACCATATCAATGCATGTTCTTATGTATCATGCAAATGAATAACTAGCTTGTTTCGATTTATCTACTTTTCTTCATTTCTGCATTTTCTTGTGTATTTCACACCTTTAATAATGGAGAATTTCATCTCAGTTCAGTTTTTACTTGATTTGCAATATATATATATATATATATATATATATATATGTATATCCATGTTGCTTGCTTTAAATTTCTTTTCCTCTTACTAACTAGGTCATGATGTTAATTGGGTTTTTATTACAATCTACTAATCTAGTGGTCCTTTACAGTTTAATTGTTTTTATTTTTTTCAAAATTTAGTCAATCAGAATTTCATGCAATAATTGCTGACGTTAGTATTGGTATGCTCATTTATCTAGCTAGCACTTTAAACTGAGTATTTAATGGGGGATATAATTAATCAATGTTGCAATAATTAAATGAATGAAAAATCTCTATTTAAGGCATAAATCAAATTTCATTCATTTATATTTTAAGACATGACATATTTATCTAGCCAAAAGTTCTACGTATTCTCTGATCGGTCCATCGATCAAAATGCTACATATGTGTTATTTACTATATCTTATATGTTTATTACAAAATAATTTTGGATAATATAAAAATGCAGTTAGCACGCATTATATTAGGAAATATTCCTATTAATTGATCAACTATTTGATATTGCTAATATAATTTGGAAAATCTAATATGCAAATGAATACTATTTTAACTTTTGTTACATTAATTTCTTGAACCCATGGGGTAATCCTATATAAATTTGTCCCTTCATGAAATAAGTTGGATCATGGGTATATATAAATAAATAAATATACACACACAAGTTGATTATTCAAAACTAATCCACTGTTACACGCACTTTAGGTTTTTAATGCACTTAATTTACAAAAAAAAAAAAAAAAATGTCAACTAGAATTTTGTATTATGAATAGGAAAAAATGGATAAATTAATATACTGTAGTTAATAAAAGCTCAAAATCTGAAAGCTGGACTCCAACAAAATTACCATCAACTGTCTACTCTTCTCCATTTATAATTAATCATGGGTAAAACTATACATAGTTATAACTAGCTGTACAACGTGGATCTGCAAAACAAAAATAAACAATCAAAGTAATGGTGTTGAAAACACCCGTAACACGCAGCGGAAAATAGATCAAAAATACAAGATGCAGAACACAAACGATATATCCACGAGTATACAAATACTCGTGGAATGCCTTCAGGGCAAAAACTCCTTTATTGATCTTTAGTGTGTATACAAGGAGATAGAAAAACCTTTAGAAGAGATTCTTCCGTACAAAGACACAATACGTCCTCACAATTGATCACTCTGAAACACCTATACTAAAAAGTCAAGAGTATGCAAACTCTATGACAATACAAGAAAAACGGTGTTGCCTTCAGTGTGACCAACACAAAGCACGACACCAGTGTACTGCTCTACTTTAGACTGCTTGAACTCTCGATTTCTGTATCCCTTGATCTTCAGCAGTCTTCACCTATTTATAGAGCTCGAAGTACACTGTATGAACTCCACTTCCCATGATCTTGGAGTGCTCCATGATCTCACGTACATAATGAAGTGGACTTGTTCTTCTTCCTCTTCCACTTCCTTGGACTTGTTCTCCTTGACTTCTTCATGTTCTTGAAATCTTGACTTGATCAATCTTTCCTTCACATTCTCTTAATCTCACGTGTTTGACCACTCATTACTTATATCATATTCACCACTCAACTCATTCATAAAATCATCTACATGTTCATTCAAGGATTTGTCAAATTTCTCAAGTTTTTCAGCATACACATGTAGAATGTTAATACCTACATGGTTTACAACTATTTCCCTAAACAATTCATCAGTATGTAGAAGCCTAAACCCACTGTTTTAAATGACATAGAACCTCCTATCCCATTCTCCTAACTCAACTTCAGTCCACCTTTTCAAATCATTTAGGCAAACAGATTCAGCTTCTACATAATCATAATTCATTATGGATCCACCCTTATATTCAGCTTTAAAAGAGGTGTTTGAAAACTCACCTCTATAATGAATTACAAGAGTGATGAATTGGTGCTCCTTTTCTGTCAATTTACAAAACAAATAACAAGCATTAACTAACATTCCCTTTTTTAAAACCAAGCAGGAAGAATTAACTAGCATTCCATTTTTTTAACAGTCTTGAATTAAAAT
The DNA here is from genome assembly GCA_005771605.1 of Scutellaria baicalensis. Lineage (NCBI taxonomy): Eukaryota > Viridiplantae > Streptophyta > Magnoliopsida > Lamiales > Lamiaceae > Scutellaria > Scutellaria baicalensis. The sequence goes on along the minus strand of CM016721.1, from coordinate 17,263,816 downwards.
TACATTTATCACAATTAAATAAAGTCCACAGTGGACCCAATAAGCCAATATAGAATAAGATTATCTTTACAATCCTAAATTAATTTCTAGTTTAGCACATTCTATCACTAGATTAAATTCAAAAAACTGCTACTTCACCTATGTGGACATTTGTGGACCACAAAACCAAGCCCCACCCACACCCTTCAACACAGTAAAGAAACCCCACCCACACCTACCAACACACAACACAATAAAGAAAAGTGAACTATATCCTACCCCACATGTCTGGAAAAACAGGAAAAAACCCCATATTTAATTGTTCAACAACCAAAAGAAGACAAAAAAATTACTTAGGGTTCTATTAAACAAACAAAAAATGGGAAGCATATATTATTCAAAACTGCACCAGTAAAAAACATCACAAAGTTGCACTCAGTTACATGAAAAAATCGAGGAAAACTAACCATATCTAGGAGGTGGGAAGTGCGCCAGTTTCCTATCGCGTTTCTTCACCATCTTCAGAACTGTGGCGACGCAAGGTGGGAATGGATTTTGGTCTTCAAGCTTTCAATAGGGTTGGGCGACGTCGATTTTTCTTCAAAAAAATCCACATACTTCATTTTGCAATTCGAATTTATTCTTTAATGTTTAAATTCATCATGGAGACGTCACATAAACTACACAAATTGTTTATCTACATCAAAACAATGTCGTCTCTAGTATATTAATTTAGATATTTTTTCTTTAGTTTGAAGATAATTAAAACGCAACTCTTATTTACAACGTTTTTTTGCAATTATTGAAAAGTGGGGATAAATTTGCAACAATGAACAAAGGCTGTGATTTTTTTTTTTTTTTTGCAATTATTGAAAAGTGGGGATAAATTTGCAATTTTTAAAAAAGTGGTGATTTTTTTTTTTTTTTGTAATTATGCCTATATTTTAATCTTTTTCCAATTTCAGTCCAATTTCGGTTGGAATTATCAAAACCACCGATGTCACATATGATTTCCCGATGACCATCCGACCAAAATTGAAAAATTTGACTAAAATTGAATGTTTTTGAAACATACAATTCTTCTCTTTCTCTCTTGAGAGCACAAAAGTTTGTAGTTCATGTGAGGTGATGGAGGTGTTAGGGATGCACCATCGGAAGTCGTTGATCTAGAGGATTTTGAAGTAGAAGCTGCAAACTGACCCTTCTTGAAGAGAAGGATGCTAGCACTCGTATCGAAGAGACCCTTGCTTGATTTGTATTATAAGGCTGTAATACATTTTTTAGTAGAGTTTCTTATCTATTTTACACACTTGCTTGCTTTGTATAATAAGGTTGTAATACATTTTTCTTAGTTGATTTTCATATCTATTTTTTTTTTTTTTGTTCAGGTGTTATATGGATAGTCTTTAGGTGGTATATATAAACATTTAAGGTATCATATGCATTTCAATGACTTGAAAATTTGAAAAGATACCAATTTATGTTGTTTTTGAGGATGTATAATTGAATTGGATGCTATATTGGAGCATTTACTTATTGTGTAATTACCAGCATTCTATTTGTAATCATCTAACGAATCTTTTCAACAAAAAATATATTTAAAAGCTTAATTAATAAAATAAAACCATGTAAATCATTTACAGTATTTTCATAATCACTTGAAGAAACTGAACTACATCAAAAAATTCATAATACCTTTATAAAGTGTATATAACACTTATAGAGACTATCAATAACTCCTTTATCATATTTTCGTAATCACTTGAAAAAATTACATTAAAATTTTAATAGTACCTTTAGAATGTATATATAACACCTATAGACACAATCAGAAACATCTAAGTATTTTTTTTCATAATCACTTGAAGAAACTACATCAAAAATTTCATAATACCTTTAAAAATTATATATAACATTTATAAAGACTATCAGTAACACCTTTGTAATTTTTTCAAGGTATTACATAAATACTCTTAAGGTATCATACATATATATATATATATATTTGTGGTATCATATGCTTACATTATAGTAAGGTTTCAAAACATAACAGTTTGATTGGAATATGACAAGGAATATCATAAATACATACAAATTTCTAAACAAAAAATATCAAAATTTTCTATCATTTGTGGATTCAAAACACTAAAAAGCAACAAGAATCCAAACAATGACAACACTATTAAAGTTGTAGACTCTCAATCTCAAAACGACATGAACTTTAAACCCGTTATGGATCCTCCATGCATTCAACCCGGCCTAAAGACGTTCAAACGATTCCGAAAATCGAAACCGGGGCGGTTCGAACTGCCGGTCAACGGTTCCGGAAGCGGAACTGGGAACCGGTTCGGTTCCGGTTCCATGTTTTACAAACCGTCGAACCGCAGGTTTTTACAAATTATTATTTTTTTTAAATTTTTTAAAATTTTTTTTTTATGACATTAAGACACAAAAACGATCTAGAGGTAACCCTACCCAAGAGTTAGACTCTTATTTAAGCGCTACTTATGAATCTATTACTTTTGAGACTTCAAGTGATTTGTTGAAGTGGTGGTCACGAAGGACCACCATGTATTCTATTCTAAGGAATAATAGTTTTGATTCCTTAATATGATTCCTTAATTTGATTCAAATTAACGATACATAGGCAATTTCATTATAAGTGTGGAATTTCATTTCATTTCCAAACTTAGAATGAAACTTAAGCTCTTTCAATTTTTTCCCCTTCTCTTTAGTCTTTAGATAGACTTTTGTAATTGTAATAGATATATTTAGTTTGTAATAGTCTAATAGATTAGAATTAAGATTATAAATTCATTAGAATTTCAATCATTAGGTTAGAAACTTAGAAATTGAGTTCTTTATAACTTGTAATAATTTTCTAATTTATAATGAAAACATTTGTTCACTTCGATTTTTTGTACTCTATTTCAATCATGAATTATATCGAAACAAACAATAAAAAAAAATTCGGAGTTGCAAAATCAAAATTAAAAAGAAAAATGCAAAAAAAAAAATTGAAAGATTCGGAGTTTGAACAGCCCGGTTTCGGTTCAACCGGCGGTTCCGAACCGAAACCAGAACCGGGCACCTCCCGGTTCGATTTCGGTTCCACCAATCCGGAATCGTCGAACCGGCGGTTCGAACCGGAACCGCCCGGTTCGAACCGTTTGAACATCATTGTCCCGGCCCCCACCGACGGTCTCAACAACAAGTACCTTGGCCTCCGTCCCACCGTCAACGAGACCATTCTCTGACTCATTTAGGAGCAGACCCCACCGTCAACGAGACCATTCTCTGCCTCATTTAGGAGCAGATTGTCATCCTTTATTTTTTTCCCTACCAAGGAGAGGATTAATAATGCCACCGAAAAAAGAGAAGAAGAAGATGAGAATGCGACACACAATTAGGGTTTAAAGAAGAAAAGGGTAGAAACAATAAGAATCATGGCAGCAGGAAGAGAGAAAGAGAAGAAGAAGTAAGAGAGAGAATGTGAGAGAAAGAGGAGAAGAATCAGCACTCCATGATGGAACGGATTAGGGCAACTTTTAAATATATATATATATATATATATACATTGATCTGGCTCAGCGGGTCGGGTCAGGGATACAGATCTAAGATTCGTACCCCTGGTGCACATAAATGTTTCTCAGTTATAATATATCTAATCATCTAATCATATCCTTAAACTATACAAAGTTATTTTATGTTCATTGTAAAATTAAAAACAAACACATGTAATTTAATTTATATACAAATTAAGGTAGATATGTACACTCATCTACTGTCGTACAATTTTAATGTATTTTATGCTACATTTGTTGAAACTTATCGGAACAAAATTGAAACTTGCTGTTTAATTTCTAGACTTTAAAATAAAAGTTAAGATTTTTTTTGCAAGTTTTACAAAAATTAATATGCATGGTGGGTCCAGACCAATTTGAATTTTAATTAACAATGTAATTGAGAGTTAATTAAGTACATAGATCATCAAGTTATAGCAGCCCAACCCTAACACCCTATATCATATATATGTCGGGTAAAATCCCCGAGACCCCCCTGCGTTTACAAAATTCAGTTTAAATTCAAGAGTGGCCCTATAGGAATGATCTCTGGTCGAAAACAGCCTCATGGTTTCAGAAACAATCCAAAAAATTTTAATAACGGCCTGTCCATTATTTTCATGGACGGAAACGTTAGGTAAACTTTTAGGGGAAATTTTTTTTGATGAAACAAACTGGAAAAACAAACCCGCAAATGAAACGATTATCTTTTCATGTAATTAAATTAAAAGAGGAATGGTCAATAGGCATTATTAACATAATTATAGTTTAATCTCACTTCACCCTTCTTCTTACCTACCACCCTTCTTCTTACCTACCAGAACATTAGCATTTCCCAATTTCACCATCGACCCTGCAAATTGGCTCACAAACAGCTTAGCCTGAGACCCCATCAACCTCACCAGCCCCGTTGTTCTTTCATCGGAGTTAAGCAACTGGTCCGTTTCCAACAGCCCCATCTTCTTCTCCAGGTTCCTGTAATAAGCCACATCGAATCTCTGAGGAGTCGTCGCGTCTAGATTCACGAAACTCACCTCTGATCTGCACCATTTCCTCAACAACTACACGTAGTTGAGGTTCATGGAGGGGTCGGGCTTCTGAGTTTCGTTGAAGTTATAAAGCCTGTGCTTGAGGGCCCCACAGGAGCTCCTGCCAATGGTGTGTGAGCCAGAGAAGACGACCATGCATGCCACGAAGGTGAGGCCTAAAGATTCGAAGTAGTGGAGTAAGGAGGTAATGTTTTCGAGGCCTGTGGAACCGAGTTGGCTTCCTTGGCCAGGGCAATGCGGCCATCTTTCCGGCCGAATGGGACTTCCCATAAAGGTCCGCAGACGAGGACGGTTGCGTCGCAGGCGGCGGTGGTGACGATATTGAAGCAGGATACGATTTTGGGACACTCTTTCTCGACGGTGGCCTTGATGTCGTCGATCAGTTTGAAGCCTCTGAGGGTTCTGCTGGTTTCCACTGCCCTCTCACTGCCGGGATGATTCAGCAAGATTGAACCATCACATCCTTGCCAAATTACATCATCATTTTTAGCTTTAACTCAAAAAATAATACTGGAAATTTAAGTAATTTCATCATTGTTTTCCAGTTTGTGGAATTTGGGGTGCGATTTGGGGAATGAGGGGTGTGATTTTAGGGGTGCGATTAGGGTTCTAACTAAATTTAGGGATATTGACCCCACTTGGTCTGACTCCTCTGGATTTAACGGACATGTGCATATCACGTGACTTTGTCCCGTTAGTTTTTTACAACAGTTTTGTATTGGGCCTAATTCGATTGACTGTGGACTACATTAGGCCAGGGCCCTATCCTACAGGGCCACTCTTGAATTTAAGCCCCCCAATGATAAATAAATTGCATGGCAAAACCTGTGATTTCAAAAACTCGGCGCAAAATGTCTAAAATCGTCAGACTTGACGAGAGTGTTGTGGACGCGTCTGATGTGCAAATTTTCTTGATTTATCACCAATATTTGACTGTGAAAAGATAAAATTACCCACTTTACATTATATATGTTTGTATTATGTTGAATCATTGTAATTGCATTAGAACCACCTCCCCATTAAATTTTAATCATCCAAGTGTTATAAATTTTAATATATAGATGTAATTATTTATTTTAATTTTAATAATTGAGAAAAAGCATATAAAATTGTTATAATTTTAATAATTATATATTTCAATTACTTTCCTACATCGTCTTCTTCATTGATTCCCTGCCTTGCCACTGCCGTACCAACACCGCCTCCGCCACCATTGTCACCAACCTCGGCAAGGCAGAAAAATGCCATTACGACAAAACCTATCACAATTGGTCGTCACAGCCCATACACATGGAAACACACACTAAAAGTGAATTGAAGAGATGAAATTCAGAAGAATTTGCAAAACTGGAGTTCTCAATGAGCAAAAAGAAAGAAAAAACATAAAACTCAGAGGAAAAAAATTCTCAATTTGAAGAGACTGCTCATACTACCAATAGGGAATCAGAAAAAGCCTAATAAAACCTAAAAGGCTCATCTGGAAGGTGCTTATAGTTTAACTCCACTTTTATCATGCAAATAATGATACTGAGCAAATAATGCCGCTCTGGGTTGGCAATTAGGCATCACTGAACTTAGAATGGGCTGGAATCAGCATCACCGAACTCAGAATGGATGGAATCAACATGAAGGCGCATTGCCACTCATCGGAGACTCAGATCTTCTCCTCAGAGATCTGCTCATCCGCTGCCCTCCGTCGCCTCCTTCCCTACTCTGTTGCCTCATTATGGCCCATCTCTGACTTAATAGCCTAGCCATATCGAATGTCGTCGGCTAAATCGGCCCTGCTTTGTTGGGAAGCTACCGTCATCGCAAGCCATACAAGTTCAGTTTATAGAATCAGAAGGGGCGGTCGAACCAAAGAAAGAAAAGAAAGGAAGAGAAGGGGGGAGAGAAGAGAAGAGAGGGGAGAGGGAAAATAGGGCAGTGGTGGCGGAATGGCGACGGCAGCGGCGGGTTCGTCGTCGGCTGGCGGCCGTGGCTAAATGAGGGAGAAGAAACGGAGAAGAAATGGGGCACCCTAACCTTTCTCTCTCTACAGTGTATTTCAAAAATGAATAATTGGAATATTTTATTAGGATATATCGGGGAGAAAACAGGCATTCATGTAGTAAAATTTGACGCCGTTAACAACCGTTAAGTGTTGTGGGACATGTGTCGAGTTCTTGGTATCCCACATGTTTAGTATGCATTTTCCACCTTATATAGGGGGGTTTCGCACAATAAACCATATATATATGTCTGCCTCCATATTCAAACTTGCCTAATTTCAACATATTGTTCCAAAGAATTTACATTTAAAGAATAATTAATGTCAAAACCAAAAAAAAAAAAAAAAAGGAAACAAAAGCAACAAAGAAGAGTAGTTTAAATAAAGGCTCTTTGCTTGCATTCAAACACCAAATCCAACCAAAAGCAACACATTACATAATGGCAGCATTTATAAGGGCATCTCCAACTCCAATTTCATATCATTTCTAAATTTCCTCCTTCCAACACTTATGTAAATCTTCATATTATTGATCGGTAACCGTTCCTTCTACAACTTTGGATGTAACGCGGGTCAACTCCTGTGTTACATCTTTATTTTCTTTTTTAACCTATATTATTCATTAGTTATTTTCTTCTCTTTTCATTCATTTTTTTTTTCAATTTTGATTTCTTTAAATTTTAATTTTGTTATGTAAAATTTATATACTATATTTTGTTTTTACTATAATAAAATAATTCTAAGCATATAATACTTCATAGTAAACTGGATTATGAAATAAAATTATCATAAAATAGTTAAACAAAATTATTGATGATAAAATAAAAGTTGAAAAATTATTGATAAAATGAAAGCCAAATTACAAAAAAAAAAAAAAAAAAAATTCTTAATAATCTGAAAGACCACCCCTACATCCTTCATCTAGAAACTCTGACAGACCACTTGACCGTGCCACACATACTCGACCCTGCAACATTTTGAAATAATTGTCCGAACAAAGAAAATGTATTGTTATTATAACAAAGAAAATGTATTGTTATTATTTTGTTGTTGTTGTGCCATCTCTAATGTCTTCTTTTGCCAAACTTTTTGTTGTTCCAATCGAAAGAACTCACGATTTTTTAGATTAGAAATGCTATCTAAATCCATCATCAAAATTTTTTCTTCTCTGAGTTGATTCTTGATCTCAATTTTGCGATTTCGAGATTCAATTCTTTGTCTCCGAACTTCAATTTTCTCTTTTAATAAAAGAGCATCACGATCTTGTCGTTCATAACATTGTATACACGATATATGTTAAATAGTGAAGTCATCGAATACACATACTGTGTGTTGATTATTTTATAGAATAGAGAATGAATGTAATAATACATATCATGATGAACAGAAAATCTTCAATTATATCGTCACATTATTGTCACATTAAGAAATTCTTTAACATTGGGGAGTTAAACTTTATTAGCTACTTACTCTGCCTTCTATTATTGAATTAGATTTACTATTTCTAATAGAATATTGGACAAAAGTTGTTTGACCTATGTACAAGTGGCCATTAAGCATACACCAATATTCTCAAATATTGTTTTAAAAAAAACTCAGAAATGTAGTGAAATTGTGGATTTTAAGGGCATTATAGTAATTTGAATGTCCTAATTGCGACTTAAATTGTTTTTATTACAGAGTTGCAACTCCATGCCAATTCCCTTTTTTTTTTTTTTTTTGCATTTGAAGTTCGATTTTAATCAGAAATAATTCATATATAATTAATGCATACACATTTATGTAAAAGATATATTGGAAAATTTCAATTTTAATTGATCTGATAATTCTAGTCTTATATATTCATTTCCAATCACTCATTTTACATGTTGTATAGTAATATTAATCCCTTAGATTTACCTTTTTAAAGTAATTGTAAGAAAATTAATGCGGCTGTGTAGATAAACACAGACCCACATGCAAATTAATTTAGGGATATTATTGATCAGACCTCGAAAGATATCTTATCTATTAATTCGGATTATAAAAGATAAATCTTATCAATTGAGGGTTTGAAAGATTGAAAAACTATCAATTTAAGATATCAGAATGACACGCCGTTAACATATCATTTTACGGCGTTATTTTATTTTCTCTATAGCTGATGGGGCTCCAAATCATCATTTTTACCTGGATATCACATCCCACATAGATAAAAAAAACTCATTTCTTTTATTAATTATTATTTTCGATAATATATCTAATTAAACAAAATTGATTAGTTTTGATATACTTTTAATACACATTTCAATTTAATTACTATTATATATGTGCATAAATCAATAACGAAAAAAAAGCCAAATATATCAATATTATGATATTATCATGTTGTTATTTATCATATATATTAATGAACAAAAATTAATATTGCAAAATATCGATATTAATTGAACATAATTGATAGGTATTATTGGGACAAAAACCAATACCACAAAATAATGATATTATATTGATACAATATCACAAAATATCATCGAATCAAATAAAAAAAGCAATAAAACTATAAAATCACTCCTCGGATGAGTCAGAACCATTTAATGATATTTTGTGATATTGTAACAATATAATGTCGACATTTTATGATAGAGTTAGTCTCCTGTGCAACTGGTGCACATACAATTTGGGTCGGGTCTGGGTCGACCCTGATCTGCGCACTTTTATTTATTTATTTTTTAATTTTATTTTTTCACTTCAGGTTGTTACCTGTATGTTATATGCATGTGACATTTATGTTATATAAGTGTGACCTTTATATATAAATGTAATGTCCTTTATATACTCTAACTTAGAAAAAAATGAAGAATTTTTGCAAAATTTATACTTATTTACGTTTATGTAATATTAGCTGCACATATATTCATCCTTAAGGTCATAATATTTATACATAAAGGTCACAAGAATTGTACATAAAGGTTACAACAAAACAACATAAAAGTTTTAATCTGAAGCGAAAAAACCTGAAAATCTTCATTTTTTCCTAAGTTACTGAACATAAAGGTCATAACATTTATATATAAAGGTCACACTTATATAACGTAAAGGTCACATCCTTACAACATAAAGGTAACAGCCTGAAGCGAAAAAAAAAAGAAAAAAAAAATCCATGTGCGCGGATCCGGGTCAAGTCGCTCCAGTTGCACCAATTCAGATCCATGCACCTGGTGCACAACAACATTTGCCTTTATGATATTGGTTTTTATGCGAATAACGTTTGTTAATTATTCTTAATTAATATCGATATTTTACGATATTAATTTTTGTTCAGTTATATATATCGACAAATAACATTATGACAATATTGATATATTTACATTTTTTCGTTATTGATTCATGCACAATAATATATATGGACAATCTATAATTAGTATCAATATTTTGGAATATTGTATTTTATTGATATCAATAACTTGACAATAATTATTTTTGTTGAAAATATAAATCCAATTTTTTTTGCATGATAATATTTTTTGTTGATTGATATTATTTAAATATATATAATAGTAATTAGATTGAAATATCTATTGAAAGTATATAAAAATCAATCAATTTTGTATCTAATTAGATATTTTATCAAAAATAATAATTAATAAAATAAATAGAGATCTTTTTTCCTTATATTTTATCTACGTGGGATGATGATTTGGAGCCACATCAGCTGAGAGAGATAAAAAAGATAACACATTGAAATGATATGTTAACGGTGTGCCATTCTGATATCTTAAATTGATAGTTTTCAATCTTTTAAACCCTGAATTGATAAAATTTATCTTTGATGATTTGCATTATTGATAGATAAGTTATCTTTTGGGGCCTGTATCGATAATATCCCATCAATTTACTATCTATACAATCAAAATCTTCAATCACTTTGGAGTATCATATGAACATGACATCCATACTAATTAACAATTATCTTTGACTAACACAAGATTAAGTTTTCTTTTAAAAAAGTTCGGGAAAATTGCAAATTTAGGACAGTAACTTTACCCCATTCATCATTTAGGGACTATATTTTTTCGGGCTTTTAATTGAGACTGTAACTTTCAAAAGTGTGCGAATTGAGGACAAATCAGCCCGAATTGATGAAATTCGGGCCAATTCACATGTGAATGTCACGTGCCTTGCCTATTTCGGGTTTTTTTTGCTTATGTGGCAGCTGATTTATTTCATAATTCGGTTTTAAAATTTCCACATCACTAAATTAGAGGACACATCATCTATGAGAATGCCACATAACATGAAAACACAATCAGAAATCCAAAAAATTATTTTTAAAATCCAAAATTGTTTTATAATTTAAAAAGAAATCGAAAAGCATTTAAAAAAGAAGTTGGGATACCCACACTGCTATTCTTGCACGTCGGATCTTCTTTTCCGACCAACCGCCATGGCCATGTACTCACAACACAACACCTATACAGCGCCGCCAAATAGAAGAAGGGAGAAGAAGAAAGGGAGAGAGAAATAGAATAGTGGAGAAGAAAAGTAGAAAAGGGAAGAAAGACCAGATTTGCACAGCGCCGCCGCATAGTTACTATCCAACAAGATCCATTTCAATATTTGCACAGCAGCGTCGTCTTCTCTCTCTGAAAAATATGCAGGCGAAAGTTATGGCACTCACAAACCCGCCGCTACCTCCGCTGCGCCCCACCTTCATAGCCCATTCCTCCGCCCCACCGCCTCACAATCCACTCCCAGTCAAATCCACCTCAATTTGTCGCTCCACATCAAACCCAGATAAAAAAAATTCTCGGTCGTCCAATCCTCCGACCCCCCACCGTCTAGAAGCTGGAGTCTTGATAGCTGGAAAATGAAGAAAGCCTCTTAACTCCGAGATTACCCGGATGAAACCGCCCTCGAATCAGTCCTCAAGACCCTCGAATTCATTCCCACAGGTCGTCTTCGCCGGCTAGGCCCGCAACCTTGGGGAGAGGCTCGGACAAGCCCGCCCTTGGAAATGCTTTTCTGTTATAGAGTGGTGATTGTGCTGAGAGCTTCAAAGAATTCACAATTCCGGCGCAAATCTGGCTGATGTAGATCCGTCCGCCATGGCTAAGAAATTTACAGATTTTCAAAAAAAGAATATTTTATATTTAATATTATTATAATTATTTTTATTATTTAATTTATCTATGTGGTTTTTAACTAGTTGAGGTGCCATTTTAAAATCTAATTAATTTATTCACAAAAAAGCCACATCAGCGTGAAGCCCGAATTTGTAGAGGCACGTGACTTAAGCATGCCATTCAGCCCAAAATTCATCGATTCAGGTTGATTTGTCCTCAATTCGCACACTTTTGAAAGTTACAGTATCAATTAAAAAGCCCGAAAAGATATTGTCCCTAAATGATGAATGAGGTAAAGTTATTGTCCTAAATTTGCAATTTTCCCAAAAATTCCAATTACTAGTATATAGATTACCATTACTATTTTTTGCAAGTTGTACAAGAATATGCAATGCAATGCAAGGTGATAGATGAAGTTGAAGTTTCCCACTATAGTTGAGAATCAACCACATATATAGATCATCAATTCATAACATGCAGTCACAATTTTTTAATACAACGAAATACAATCCGTATACCTACGAAAATTACGACTTATATACAAACTAAGAATAATAATCAATACAATTTTAGTATGAAAGAATAAAATAAAACACAAATACGTAATATAAATTATATAAAGTATAAAATTAAAAAATATATAAAACAACGGTTTAACTGTCACTTCCCGGTTGAAAATATACCCTGAACCAAAACCGAATCGCCGAACCACGATTCACGATTCCGGTTTCAGATCGAAACCGAGTCGATTCCGGTTCGTTTTCGATTTTTGAACCGGTTGGGCACCTCTAATTTAAACTTGTTTTAAACAATTGATAAATTAGCTTATCGAGTAAAAATTACGTATCGAATGATCACGAAATGTAAAATATAATTATCTGAATGTAAATCTTATAATTTTCGAAATATTTGTTCAAAGAACACAATTCTCTTATATTCATAAGTTAATTAATCTTACATATCCATTGACAAACTAATGAGAATATCTCCTATACATCATCATATATCTAAATATATGTAATTGGGACGTCTGATCAAAATCCAAGCTAGTTTTTTTGTTATTTGTCTTGCATGACCAAATTTATTTTATATTATATAGTTACCTTTATGTCTAGATATAAATATATAATACTCTCAATACAATATATTAACTTTAGTACCACATCAACACCAATATCGGTCATGTTAGTATATCGCTTAAAAATTGAATCTTCAATTATAACCAAATTAAAATTGATAAAAGAAATCCAAATATTGAAAAAGAACACCATTATAAGAATTCATAAATTGATAATTCAAGAATTTAGTATGATTCAATTTGTACCCATTAAAGTATGACTTTTGATGTGGTGCAAAATAATGTATGAATTTCAACTTTACTTGTATATAGTTGAGAATTAACCACATGTAAAGGATCATCAATTCATAGCAACCCAACCCTAATACGATCAACTTCAAACTTGCCAATAATGTCCAAAAGAAAAAATTAATTCAAAGAATCTCAAGTCTCTATAAATAGGGCTTCTTTCTTAACATTCAAACACACCAAATCCAAAGCAAAACACACATATTCTAATACTCATCACAAAACCTACCAGCTCGATACATATAAAAATGGCTTATAACCAAGCTTCTGCATATATCCTGATTGCTCTCATCTTCTTCGCCACCGCGAATCCACTAGCCCATGGCCAACTACTACCGAACCTGAGAAACGGGACAGTTAGTGGAGTCCTTTGCTGCACCCCCACCGGAAACTGCAACCAGACCAGCCTGCCCGCCGCCGGGGCTCTGGTGGATCTGAACTGCACAGGACTTTTAGGTAATATTGTAAGAATTGGACAAGGGATCACCACTTCTAATGGAAGCTTTAGCATTAGCTTAAACTCAACAAGTATTTTAAGAAACCCCCTTAGCCTTCTTGGATGCACCGCGGGAGTCCAGCTTCCACTCAACCGAACTATCTGCCCCGTTTTGTCCGTCGTTAACGGCACTCTTGTCGGAAGTATTAGCTCAATTAACCTTATCTTAGGTCAACTCCTTGGTTTTGTGTCGCAATTTGTAAGAGTGAGCCTCTGATTCCCAACATCGATCGATGGATCATATCATATTATTCTCCACCACTTATGATTATTAATAATATCCTAGCATCAACCAACCATGCATGGCTATGTAGTATCATGCAAATGAATAAGCTAGCTAGCTTGTTTCGACTTATCTACTTTTCTTCATTTCTGCATTTCCTTATGTATTTCACACCTTGAATAATGGAGAATTTTACTTCACTTTTTACTTGATTTGCTTCAGTACTCGTTTAGCGTGCAATATATATATATATATATTTATTTCTATGTTGCTTGCTTTAAGGGAAATTTCAATCTTTTCCTCTTACTAATTAATTAGGCCATGATGTTAATTGGGTTTTTATTACAATCTAGTGGTCCTTTACATCTTAATTGTTCTAATTTGTTTTTTTTTGTTTTCAAAATTTAGTCAATCAGAATTTCATGCAATAATTGTTGACGTAGCTAGCGCTTTTGTTTCTACTTTTTCCAATTTTGATCATATTATTCTCTTTGGTCCTATATATTTTAGGCATAATTGCAAAAAAAAAAAAAAAAATCACAATCTTTGTTTACTATTGTAATTTAGGCCACTTTTTAATTTTCCGGCAACCGGAATCCACGAGTCCGGCAAACATACTATGTCACATGCCACATTGAATGCCACATTATTTCCAACAAAAAGAGATTTAGAAGCAAATTGCAAAATAAAATCACCACCTTTCCTAAAATAGCAATTTAATCCCAACCTTTCAAAAATTAGCAAAAAAAGCCACACACTTCATTTTGCAATTCGAATTTATTCTTTGGTGTTTAAATTCATCATGGAGATGTCACATAAACTACACAACCATGAAATTGTTTATCTACATCAAAACAATGTCGTCTCTAGTATATTAATTTAGATATTTTTTCTTTAGTTTGAAGATAATTAAAACGCAACTCTCATTTACAACGTTTTTTTGCAATTATTGAAAAGTGGGGATAAATTTGCAACAATGAACAAAGGCTGTGATTTTTTTTTTTTTTTGCAATTATTGAAAAGTGGGGATAAATTTGCAATTTTCAAAAAAGTGGTGATTTTTTTTTTCTTGCAATTATGCCTATATTTTAATCTTTTTCCAATTTCAGTCCAATTTCGATTGGAATTATCAAAACCACCGATGTCACATATGATTTCCCGATGGCCATCCGACCAAAATTGAAAAATTTGACTAAAATTGAATGTTTTTGAAACATATAGGATTAAAATTGAAAAAATTAAGGTACTAACATACAAGACCAAAACTGAAAAATGTATATTTGGTTGTCCAAAAATGGAATGAGTTATACATACGAGACTAAAATTGAAATTAACTCTGTAAATTTGACTCAAAAGCTGGTTATAATAATAGGGATGTGCTTATTATTCTATGTAAACTATGTATAGTTTTACCCATTCTCTTGGTGGTTGCTTATTGGATTAATATTTCTCAGTATCGTTGGAGTCCTGCTTTCCAGATTTTTATCCCTTCTCTTGTTATTGTTTTTGATACCAGTAGAAGCAAAAATATATAATAATAATATAAGCTCTTATTTAATTGTATTAATCCATGCATCTTTTCTTATTCATAATTCTACTAAGAAAAATTCTAGTTGACATTTTGTGTTATCCTAAGAGTGTATACAACTAGTGGACTTATTAGAGATCCCTGATGAATAGAAAATGTCCAATTATTAGAGTCACATTAATTAATTAGGAAATTCTTAATTAGTTATTGGGGACTTAAAATTAATTGGCTACTTAGTTACGTACCCTCCCTTGTATAATAGAAATAGATTTATTATTTGTGATAGAATAATGGACAAAAAGTTGTTCTTACCTAAGTACAAGTGGCCGGCCGGGCATATATGCACATGTATTCTCAAATATTGTTAAAAATTTGGAAAATTCTGAAATTGAGGATTTTTAATGGTATTATAGTAATTTGAAGTCCCTAATTGCGACTTAAATTGTTTTTATTGTAGAGTTAGCAGAAAAATGCTAAAATGCCAACAATGGGCAACACTTAATATGTCCACCGCAAACGTGTAATGATTTCATTCCCTTATTATATGAAAATTGAAATTAATTGATATGTTAGATTTTTACATGTCGACGATATGGATACATGCATATTTATGTGCTCATGGTGAGTAGGATAACAAGACTGTAGAGTTGCAACTTCAATCCCAACTTCAACTACAAACTTTACCATTCCTGTAATGTTTTTTTTTTTTTAATTTTCATTTACAGTTCGATTTTAATTAAATATAATTCATATGTTAGTGAAGACACATTTATGTAAAAATAAATTGGAAAATTTTAGTTGCAATTGATCTGATAATTCTAGCCTTGTATATAATTCATTTTCAATCACTGGAAGAGATACGATTATACAATAGAAGATCCTGATTATAACTTTAGATGTTTGTATATTAATAGCCCCTTACATTTACCTTTTTCATGTAATTGTAGAGAAATTTAATTTGGGTGAGTCCCACACAAATCAAACTACTATAATCCTCGATTTGGAGTATTATACAAACATCATCGACATCCATACTAATTAACAGTTATCTTCTGAAATCAAATCTTTGATTAAAATCAAGAAAAAAATAATTAAACCTAATAATTATATTCTCAAATGCTTTATAGATTACCATTACCAGTAAAGAAGTTACTATTTAACTTGTACAGATTAAAGTAAGAGTTTTGCATAGAATAAATATGCAAGGTGCATGGATGAATTTCAACTTTACCACTATAGTTGAGAATCAACCACATATATAGATCATTAATTTATAGCATGCAGCCCAACTCTAACCCCCTAATATGATCAACTTCAAAGTTGCCAATTTTGACATATTGTCCAAAACAAAATAATTCAAAGAAGAGTTTAAATCAACTCATTGCTACTGTGTTGGGTTTACTAAGAGTGTCCCTCTAATTGGATCCCAACATCATATATTATTCTCCTAATTCTCCACCACTTATGATTATTATTAATATCCTAGCATCAACCAACCATATCAATGCATGTTCTTATGTATCATGTAAATGAATAACTAGCTTGTTTCGATTTATCTACTTTTCTTCATTTCTGCATTTTCTTGTGTATTTCACACCTTTAATAATGGAGAATTTCATCTCAGTTCAGTTTTTACTTGATTTGCAATATATATATATATATATATATGTATATCCATGTTGCTTGCTTTAAATTTCTTTTCCTCTTACTAACTAGGTCATGATGTTAATTGGGTTTTTATTACAATCTACTAATCTAGTGGTCCTTTACAGTTTAATTGTTTTTATTTTTTTCAAAATTTAGTCAATCAGAATTTCATGCAATAATTGCTGACGTTAGTATTGGTATGCTCATTTATCTAGCTAGCACTTTAAACTGAGTATTTAATGGGGGATATAATTAATCAATGTTGCAATAATTAAATGAATGAAAAATCTCTATTTAAGGCATAAATCAAATTTCATTCATTTATATTTTAAGACATGACATATTTATCTAGCCAAAAGTTCTACGTATTCTCTGATCGGTCCATCGATCAAAATGCTACATATGTGTTATTTACTATATCTTATATGTTTATTACAAAATAATTTTGGATAATATAAAAATGCAGTTAGCACGCATTATATTAGGAAATATTCCTATTAATTGATCAACTATTTGATATTACTAATATAATTTGGAAAATCTAATATGCAAATGAATACTATTTTAACTTTTGTTACATTAATTTCTTGAACCCATGGGGTAATCCTATATAAATTTGTCCCTTCATGAAATAAGTTGGATCATGGGTATATATAAATAAATAAATATACACACACAAGTTGATTATTCAAAACTAATCCACTGTTACACGCACTTTAGGTTTTTAATGCACTTAATTTACAAAAAAAAAAAAAAAAAATGTCAACTAGAATTTTGTATTATGAATAGGAAAAAATGGATAAATTAATATACTGTAGTTAATAAAAGCTCAAAATCTGAAAGCTGGACTCCAACAAAATTACCATCAACTGTCTACTCTTCTCCATTTATAATTAATCATGGGTAAAACTATACATAGTTATAACTAGCTGTAGATCTGCAAAACAAAAATACAAGAAAAACGGTGTGACCAACACAAAGCACGACACCAGTGTACTGCTCTACTTTAGACTGCTTGAACTCTCGATTTCTGTATCCCTTGATCTTCAGCAGTCTTCACCTATTTATAGAGCTCGAAGTACACTGTATGAACTCCACTTCCCATGATCTTGGAGTGCTCCATGATCTCACGTACATAATGAAGTGGACTTGTTCTTCTTCCTCTTCCACTTCCTTGGACTTGTTCTCCTTGACTTCTTCATGTTCTTGAAATCTTGACTTGATCAATCTTTCCTTCACGTTCTCTTAATCTCACGTGTTTGACCACTCATTACTTATATCATATTCACCACTCAACTCATTCATAAAATCATCTACATGTTCATTCAAGGATTTGTCAAATTTCTCAAGTTTTTCAGCATACACATGTGGAATGTTAATACCTACATGGTTTACAGCTATTTCCCTGAACAATTCATTAGTATGTAGAAGCCTAAACCCACTGTTTTGAATGACATAGAACCTCCTATCCCATTCTCCGAACTCAACTTCAGTCCACCTTTTCAAATCATTTGGGCAAACAGATTCAGCTTCTACATAATCATAATTCATTATGGATCCACCCTTATATTCAGCTTTAAAAGAGGTGTTTGAAAACTCACCTCTATAATGAATTACAAGAGTGATGAATTGGTGCTCCTTTTTTGTCAATTTACAAAACAAATAACAAGCATTAACTAACATTCCCTTTTTTAAAACCAAGCAGGAAGAATTAACTAGCATTCCATTTTTTTAACAGTCTTGAATTAAAATTACATTTATCACAATTAAATAAAGTCCACAGTGGACCCAATAAGCCAATATAGAATAAGATTATCTTTACAATCCTAAATTAATTTCTAGTTTAGCACATTCTATCACTAGATTAAATTCAAAAAACTGCTACTTCACCTATGTGGACATTTGTGGACCACAAAACCAAGCCCCACCCACACCCTTCAACACAGTAAAGAAACCCCACCCACACCTACCAACACACAACACAATAAAGAAAAGTGAACTATATCCTACCCCACATGTCTGGAAAAACAGGAAAAAACCCCATATTTAATTGTTCAACAACCAAAAGAAGACAAAAAAATTACTTAGGGTTCTATTAAACAAACAAAAAATGGGAAGCATATATTATTCAAAACTGCACCAGTAAAAAACATCACAAAGTTGCACTCAGTTACATGAAAAAATCGAGGAAAACTAACCATATCTAGGAGGTGGGAAGTGCGCCAGTTTCCTATCGCGTTTCTTCACCATCTTCAGAACTGTGGCGACGCAAGGTGGGAATGGATTTTGGTCTTCAAGCTTTCAATAGGGTTGGGCGACGTCGATTTTTCTTCAAAAAAATCCACATACTTCATTTTGCAATTCGAATTTATTCTTTAATGTTTAAATTCATCATGGAGACGTCACATAAACTACACAAATTGTTTATCTACATCAAAACAATGTCGTCTCTAGTATATTAATTTAGATATTTTTTCTTTAGTTTGAAGATAATTAAAACACAACTCTTATTTACAACGTTTTTTTGCAATTATTGAAAAGTGGGGATAAATTTGCAACAATGAACAAAGGCTGTGATTTTTTTTTTTTTTTGCAATTATTGAAAAGTGGGGATAAATTTGCAATTTTTAAAAAAGTGGTGATTTTTTTTTTTTTTTTGTAATTATGCCTATATTTTAATCTTTTTCCAATTTCAGTCCAATTTCGGTTGGAATTATCAAAACCACCGATGTCACATATGATTTCCCGATGACCATCCGACCAAAATTGAAAAATTTGACTAAAATTGAATGTTTTTGAAACATACAATTCTTCTCTTTCTCTCTTGAGAGCACAAAAGTTTGTAGTTCATGTGAGGTGATGGAGGTGTTAGGGATGCACCATCGGAAGTCGTTGATCTAGAGGATTTTGAAGTAGAAGCTGCAAACTGACCCTTCTTGAAGAGAAGGATGCTAGCACTCGTATCGAAGAGACCCTTGCTTGATTTGTATTATAAGGCTGTAATACATTTTTTAGTAGAGTTTCTTATCTATTTTACACACTTGCTTGCTTTGTATAATAAGGTTGTAATACATTTTTCTTAGTTGATTTTCATATCTATTTTTTTTTTTGTTTTGTTCAGGTGTTATATGGATAGTCTTTAGGTGGTATATATAAACATTTAAGGTATCATATGCATTTCCATGACTTGAAAATTTGAAAAGATACCAATTTATGTTGTTTTTGAGGATGTATAATTGAATTGGATGCTATATTGGAGCATTTACTTATTGTGTAATTACCAGCATTCTATTTGTAATCATCTAACGAATCTTTTCAACAAAAAATATATTTAAAAGCTTAATTAATAAAATAAAACCATGTAAATCATTTACAGTATTTTCATAATCACTTGAAGAAACTGAACTACATCAAAAAATTCATAATACCTTTATAAAGTGTATATAACACTTATAGAGACTATCAATAACTCCTTTATCATATTTTCGTAATCACTTGAAAAAATTACATTAAAATTTTAATAATACCTTTAGAATGTATATATAACACCTATAGACACAATCAGAAACATCTAAGTATTTTTTTTCATAATCACTTGAAGAAACTACATCAAAAATTTCATAATACCTTTAAAAATTATATATAACATTTATAAAGACTATCAGTAACACCTTTGTAATTTTTTCAAGGTATTACATAAATACTCTTAAGGTATCACATATATATATATATATATTTGTGGTATCATATGCTTACATTATAGTAAGGTTTCAAAACATAACAGTTTGATTGGAATATGACAAGGAATATCATAAATACATACAAATTTCTAAACAAAAAATATCAAAATTTTCTATCATTTATGGATTCAAAACACTAAAAAGCAACAAGAATCCAAACAATGACAACACTATTAAAGTTGTAGACTCTCAATCTCAAAACGACATGAACTTTAAACCCGTTATGGATCCTCCATGCATTCAACCCGGCCTAAAGACGTTCAAACGATTCCGAAAACCGAAACCGGGGCGGTTCGAACTGCCGGTCAACGGTTCCGGAAGCGGAACTGGGAACCGGTTCGGTTCCGGTTCCATGTTTTACAAACCGTCGAACCGCAGGTTTTTACAAATTATTATTTTTTTTAAATTTTTTTAAAATTTTTTTTATGACATTAAGACACAAAAACGATCTAGAGGTAACCCTACCCAAGAGTTAGACTCTTATTTAAGCGCTACTTATGAATCTATTACTTTTGAGACTTCAAGTGATTTGTTGAAGTGGTGGTCACGAAGGACCACCATGTATTCTATTCTAAGGAATAATAGTTTTGATTCCTTAATATGATTCCTTAATTTGATTCAAATTAAGGATACATAGGCAATTTCATTATAAGTGTGGAATTTCATTTCATTTCCAAACTTAGAATGAAACTTAAGCTCT
Organism: Scutellaria baicalensis; assembly: GCA_005771605.1. NCBI lineage: Eukaryota > Viridiplantae > Streptophyta > Magnoliopsida > Lamiales > Lamiaceae > Scutellaria > Scutellaria baicalensis. The sequence continues at coordinate 17,242,430 of CM016721.1, read as the reverse complement.
TTCAATTTTTTCCCCTTCTCTTTAGTCTTTAGATAGACTTTTGTAATTGTAATAGATATATTTAGTTTGTAATAGTCTAATAGATTAGAATTAAGATTATAAATTCATTAGAATTTCAATCATTAGGTTAGAAACTTAGAAATTGAGTTCTTTATAACTTGTAATAATTTTCTAATTTATAATGAAAACATTTGTTCACTTCGATTTTTTGTACTCTATTTCAATCATGAATTATATCGAAACAAACAATAAAAAAAAATTCGGAGTTGCAAAATCAAAATTAAAAAGAAAAATGCAAAAAAAAAAAATTGAAAGATTCGGAGTTTGAACAGCCCGGTTTCGGTTCAACCGGCGGTTCCGAACCGAAACCAGAACCGGGCACCTCCCGGTTCGATTTCGGTTCCACCAATCCGGAATCGTCGAACCGGCGGTTCGAACCGGAACCGCCCGGTTCGAACCGTTTGAACATCATTGTCCCGGCCCCCACCGACGGTCTCAACAACAAGTACCTTGGCCTCCGTCCCACCGTCAACGAGACCATTCTCTGACTCATTTAGGAGCAGACCCCACCGTCAACGAGACCATTCTCTGCCTCATTTAGGAGCAGATTGTCATCCTTTATTTTTTTCCCTACCAAGGAGAGGATTAATAATGCCACCGAAAAAAGAGAAGAAGAAGATGAGAATGCGACACACAATTAGGGTTTAAAGAAGAAAAGGGTAGAAACAATAAGAATCATGGCAGCAGGAAGAGAGAAAGAGAAGAAGAAGTAAGAGAGAGAATGTGAGAGAAAGAGGAGAAGAATCAGCACTCCATGATGGAACGGATTAGGGCAACTTTTAAATATATATATATATATACATTGATCTGGCTTAGCGGGTCGGGTCAGGGATACAGATCTAAGATTCGTACCCCTGGTGCACATAAATGTTTCTCAGTTATAATATATCTAATCATCTAATCATATCCTTAAACTATACAAAGTTATTTTATGTTCATTGTAAAATTAAAAACAAACACATGTAATTTAATTTATATACAAATTAAGGTAGATATGTACACTCATCTACTGTCGTACAATTTTAATGTATTTTATGCTACATTTGTTGAAACTTATCGGAACAAAATTGAAACTTGCTGTTTAATTTCTAGACTTTAAAATAAAAGTTAAGATTTTTTTTGCAAGTTTTACAAAAATTAATATGCATGGTGGGTCCAGACCAATTTGAATTTTAATTAACAATGTAATTGAGAGTTAATTAAGTACATAGATCATCAAGTTCTAGCAGCCCAACCCTAACACCCTATATCATATATATGTCGGGTAAAATCCCCAAGACCCCCCTGCGTTTACAAAATTCGGTTTAAATTCAAGAGTGGCCCTATAGGAATGATCTCTGGTCGAAAACAGCCTCATGGTTTCAGAAACAATCCAAAAAATTTTAATAACGGCCTGTCCATTATTTTCATGGACGGAAACTTTAGGTAAACTTTTAGGGGAAATTTTTTTTGATGAAACAAACTGGAAAAACAAACCCGCAAATGAAACGATTATCTTTTCATGTAATTAAATTAAAAGAGGAATGGTCAATAGGCATTATTAACATAATTATAGTTTAATCTCACTTCACCCTTCTTCTTACCTACCACCCTTCTTCTTACCTACCAGAACATTAGCATTTCCCAATTTCACCATCGACCCTGCAAATTGGCTCACAAACAGCTTAGCCTGAGACCCCATCAACCTCACCAGCCCCGTTGTTCTTTCATCGGAGTTAAGCAACTGGTCCGTTTCCAACAGCCCCATCTTCTTCTCCAGGTTCCTGTAATAAGCCACATCGAATCTCTGAGGAGTCGTCGCGTCTAGATTCACGAAACTCACCTCTGATCTGCACCATTTCCTCAACAACTACACGTAGTTGAGGTTCATGGAGGGGTCGGGCTTCTGAGTTTCGTTGAAGTTATAAAGCCTGTGCTTGAGGGCCCCACAGGAGCTCCTGCCAATGGTGTGTGAGCCAGAGAAGACGACCATGCATGCCACGAAGGTGAGGCCTAAAGATTCGAAGTAGTGGAGTAAGGAGGTAATGTTTTCGAGGCCTGTGGAACCGAGTTGGCTTCCTTGGCCAGGGCAATGCGGCCATCTTTCCGGCCGAATGGGACTTCCCATAAAGGTCCGCAGACGAGGACGGTTGCGTCGCAGGCGGCGGTGGTGACGATATTGAAGCAGGATACGGTTTTGGGACACTCTTTCTCGACGGTGGCCTTGATGTCGTCGATCAGTTTGAAGCCTCTGAGGGTTCTGCTGGTTTCCACTGCCCTCTCACTGCCGGGATGATTCAGCAAGATTGAACCATCACATCCCTGCCAAATTACATCATCATTTTTAGCTTTAACTCAAAAAATAATACTGGAAATTTAAGTAATTTCATCATTGTTTTCCAGTTTGTGGAATTTGGGGTGCGATTTGGGGAATGAGGGGTGTGATTTTAGGGGTGCGATTAGGGTTCTAACTAAATTTAGGGATATTGACCCCACTTGGGCTGACTCCTCTGGATTTAACGGACATGTGCATATCACGTGACTTTGTCCCGTTAGTTTTTTACAACAGTTTTGTATTGGGCCTAATTCGATTGACTATGGACTACATTAGGCCAGGGCCCTATCCTACAGGGCCACTCTTGAATTTAAGCCCCCCAATGATAAATAAATTGCATGGCAAAACCTGTGATTTCAAAAACTCGGCGCAAAATGTCTAAAATCGTCAGACTTGACGAGAGTGTTGTGGACGCGTCTGATGTGCAAATTTTCTTGATTTATCACCAATATTTGACTGTGAAAAGATAAAATTACCCACTTTGCATTATATATGTTTGTATTATGTTGAATCATTGTAATTGCATTAGAACCACCTCCCCATTAAATTTTAATCATCCAAGTGTTATAAATTTTAATATATAGATGTAATTATTTATTTTAATTTTAATAATTGAGAAAAAGCATATAAAATTGTTATAATTTTAATAATTATATATTTCAATTACTTTCCTACATCGTCTTCTTCATTGATTCCCTGCCTTGCCACTGCCGTACCAACACCGCCTCCGCCACCATTGTCACCAACCTCGGCAAGGCAGAAAAATGCCATTACGACAAAACCTATCACAATTGGTCGTCACAGCCCATACACATGGAAACACACACTAAAAGTGAATTGAAGAGATGAAATTCAGAAGAATTTGCAAAACTGGAGTTCTCAATGAGCAAAAAGAAAGAAAAAACATAAAACTCAGACGAAAAAAATTCTCAATTTGAAGAGACTGCTCATACTACCAATAGGGAATCAGAAAAAGCCTAATAAAACCTAAAAGGCTCATCTGGAAGGTGCTTATAGTTTAACTCCACTTTTATCATGCAAATAATGATACTGAGCAAATAATGCCGCTCTGGGTTGGCAATTAGGCATCACTGAACTTAGAATGGGCTGGAATCAGCATCACCGAACTCAGAATGGATGGAATCAACATGAAGGCGCATTGCCACTCATCGGAGACTCAGATCTTCTCCTCAGAGATCTGCTCATCCGCTGCCCTCCGTCGCCTCCTTCCCTACTCTGTTGCCTCATTATGGCCCATCTCTGACTTAATAGCCTAGCCATATCGAATGTCGTCGGCTAAATCGGCCCTGCTTTGTTGGGAAGCTACCGTCATCGCAAGCCATACAAGTTCAGTTTATAGAATCAGAAGGGGCGGTCGAACCAAAGAAAGAAAAGAAAGGAAGAGAAGGGGGGAGAGAAGAGAAGAGAGGGGAGAGGGAAAATAGGGCAGTGGTGGCGGAATGGCGACGGCAGCGGCGGGTTCGTCGTCGGCTGGCGGCCGTGGCTAAATGAGGGAGAAGAAACGGAGAAGAAATGGGGCACCCTAACCTTTCTCTCTCTACAGTGTATTTCAAAAATGAATAATTGGAATATTTTATTAGGATATATCGGGGAGAAAACAGGCATTCATGTAGTAAAATTTGACGCCGTTAACAACCGTTAAGTGTTGTGGGACATGTGTCGAGTTCTTGGTATCCCACATGTTTAGTATGCATTTTCCACCTTATATAGGGGGGTTTCGCACAATAAACCATATATATATGTCTGCCTCCATATTCAAACTTGCCTAATTTCAACATATTGTTCCAAAGAATTTACATTTAAAGAATAATTAATGTCAAAACCAAAAAAAAAAAAAAAAAAAGGAAACAAAAGCAACAAAGAAGAGTAGTTTAAATAAAGGCTCTTTGCTTGCATTCAAACACCAAATCCAACCAAAAGCAACACATTACATAATGGCAGCATTTATAAGGGCATCTCCAACTCCAATTTCATATCATTTCTAAATTTCCTCCTTCCAACACTTATGTAAATCTTCATATTATTGATCGGTAACCGTTCCTTCTACAACTTTGGATGTAACGCGGGTCAACTCCTGTGTTACATCTTTATTTTTCTTTTTTAACCTATATTATTCATTAGTTATTTTCTTCTCTTTTCATTCATTTTTTTTTTTCAATTTTGATTTCTTTAAATTTTAATTTTGTTATGTAAAATTTATATACTATATTTTGTTTTTACTATAATAAAATAATTCTAAGCATATAATACTTCATAGTAAACTGGATTATGAAATAAAATTATCATAAAATAGTTAAACAAAAGTATTGATGATAAAATAAAAGTTGAAAAATTATTGATAAAATGAAAGCCAAATTACAAAAAAAAAAAAAAAAAAAATTCTTAATAATCTGAAAGACCACCCCTACATCCTTCATCTAGAAACTCTGACAGACCACTTGACCGTGCCACACGTACTCGACCCTGCAACATTTTGAAATAATTGTCCGAACAAAGAAAATGTATTGTTATTATAACAAAGAAAATGTATTGTTATTATTTTGTTGTTGTTGTGCCATCTCTAATGTCTTCTTTTGCCAAACTTTTTGTTGTTCCAATCGAAAGAACTCACGATTTTTTAGATTAGAAATGCTATCTAAATCCATCATCAAAATTTTTTCTTCTCTGAGTTGATTCTTGATCTCAATTTTGCGATTTCGAGATTCAATTCTTTGTCTCCGAACTTCAATTTTCTCTTTTAATAAAAGAGCATCACGATCTTGTCGTTCATAACATTGTATACACGATATATGTTAAATAGTGAAGTCATCGAATACACATACTGTGTGTTGATTATTTTATAGAATAGAGAATGAATGTAATAATACATATCATGATGAACAGAAAATCTTCAATTATATCGTCACATTATTGTCACATTAAGAAATTCTTTAACATTGGGGAGTTAAACTTTATTAGCTACTTACTCTGCCTTCTATTATTGAATTAGATTTACTATTTCTAATAGAATATTGGACAAAAGTTGTTTGACCTATGTACAAGTGGCCATTAAGCATACACCAATATTCTCAAATATTGTTTTAAAAAAAACTCAGAAATGTAGTGAAATTGTGGATTTTAAGGGCATTATAGTAATTTGAATGTCCTAATTGCGACTTAAATTGTTTTTATTACAGAGTTGCAACTCCATGCCAATTCCCTTTTTTTTTTTTTTTTTGCATTTGAAGTTCGATTTTAATCAGAAATAATTCATATATAATTAATGCATACACATTTATGTAAAAGATATATTGGAAAATTTCAATTTTAATTGATCTGATAATTCTAGTCTTATATATTCATTTCCAATCACTCATTTTACATGTTGTATAGTAATATTAATCCCTTAGATTTACCTTTTTAAAGTAATTGTAAGAAAATTAATGCGGCTGTGTAGATAAACACAGACCCACATGCAAATTAATTTAGGGATATTATTGATCAGACCTCGAAAGATATCTTATCTATTAATTCGGATTATAAAAGATAAATCTTATCAATTGAGGGTTTGAAAGATTGAAAAACTATCAATTTAAGATATCAGAATGACACGCCGTTAACATATCATTTTACGGCGTTATTTTATTTTCTCTATAGCTGATGGGGCTCCAAATCATCATTTTTACCTGGATATCACATCCCACATAGATAAAAAAAACTCATTTCTTTTATTAATTATTATTTTCGATAATATATCTAATTAAACAAAATTGATTAGTTTTGATATACTTTTAATACACATTTCAATTTAATTACTATTATATATGTGCATAAATCAATAACGAAAAAAAAGCCAAATATATCAATATTATGATATTATCATGTTGTTATTTATCATATATATTAATGAACAAAAATTAATATTGCAAAATATCGATATTAATTGAACATAATTGATAGGTATTATTGGGACAAAAACCAATACCACAAAATAATGATATTATATTGATACAATATCACAAAATATCATCGAATCAAATAAAAAAAGCAATAAAACTATAAAATCACTCCTCGGATGAGTCAGAACCATTTAATGATATTTTGTGATATTGTAACAATATAATGTCGACATTTTATGATAGAGTTAGTCTCCTGTGCAACTGGTGCACATACAATTTGGGTCGGGTCTGGGTCGACCCTGATCTGCGCACTTTTATTTATTTATTTTTTAATTTTATTTTTTCACTTCAGGTTGTTACCTGTATGTTATATGCATGTGACATTTATGTTATATAAGTGTGACCTTTATATATAAATGTAATGTCCTTTATATACTCTAACTTAGAAAAAAATGAAGAATTTTTGCAAAATTTATACTTATTTACGTTTATGTAATATTAGCTGCACATATATTCATCCTTAAGGTCATAATATTTATACATAAAGGTCACAAGAATTGTACATAAAGGTTACAACAAAACAACATAAAAGTTTTAATCTGAAGCGAAAAAACCTGAAAATCTTCATTTTTTCCTAAGTTACTGAACATAAAGGTCATAACATTTATATATAAAGGTCACACTTATATAACGTAAAGGTCACATCCTTACAACATAAAGGTAACAGCCTGAAGCGAAAAAAAAAAGAAAAAAAAAATCCATGTGCGCGGATCCGGGTCAAGTCGCTCCAGTTGCACCAATTCAGATCCATGCACCTGGTGCACAACAACATTTGCCTTTATGATATTGGTTTTTATGCGAATAACGTTTGTTAATTATTCTTAATTAATATCGATATTTTACGATATTAATTTTTGTTCAGTTATATATATCGACAAATAACATTATGACAATATTGATATATTTACATTTTTTCGTTATTGATTCATGCACAATAATATATATGGACAATCTATAATTAGTATCAATATTTTGGAATATTGTATTTTATTGATATCAATAACTTGACAATAATTATTTTTGTTGAAAATATAAATCCAATTTTTTTTGCATGATAATATTTTTTGTTGATTGATATTATTTAAATATATATAATAGTAATTAGATTGAAATATCTATTGAAAGTATATAAAAATCAATCAATTTTGTATCTAATTAGATATTTTATCAAAAATAATAATTAATAAAATAAATAGAGATCTTTTTTCCTTATATTTTATCTACGTGGGATGATGATTTGGAGCCACATCAGCTGAGAGAGATAAAAAAGATAACACATTGAAATGATATGTTAACGGTGTGCCATTCTGATATCTTAAATTGATAGTTTTCAATCTTTTAAACCCTGAATTGATAAAATTTATCTTTGATGATTTGCATTATTGATAGATAAGTTATCTTTTGGGGCCTGTATCGATAATATCCCATCAATTTACTATCTATACAATCAAAATCTTCAATCACTTTGGAGTATCATATGAACATGACATCCATACTAATTAACAATTATCTTTGACTAACACAAGATTAAGTTTTCTTTTAAAAAAGTTCGGGAAAATTGCAAATTTAGGACAGTAACTTTACCCCATTCATCATTTAGGGACTATATTTTTTCGGGCTTTTAATTGAGACTGTAACTTTCAAAAGTGTGCGAATTGAGGACAAATCAGCCCGAATTGATGAAATTCGGGCCAATTCACATGTGAATGTCACGTGCCTTGCCTATTTCGGGTTTTTTTTGCTTATGTGGCAGCTGATTTATTTCATAATTCGGTTTTAAAATTTCCACATCACTAAATTAGAGGACACATCATCTATGAGAATGCCACATAACATGAAAACACAATCAGAAATCCAAAAAATTATTTTTAAAATCCAAAATTGTTTTATAATTTAAAAAGAAATCGAAAAGCATTTAAAAAAGAAGTTGGGATACCCACACTGCTATTCTTGCACGTCGGATCTTCTTTTCCGACCAACCGCCATGGCCATGTACTCACAACACAACACCTATACAGCGCCGCCAAATAGAAGAAGGGAGAAGAAGAAAGGGAGAGAGAAATAGAATAGTGGAGAAGAAAAGTAGAAAAGGGAAGAAAGACCAGATTTGCACAGCGCCGCCGCATAGTTACTATCCAACAAGATCCATTTCAATATTTGCACAGCAGCGTCGTCTTCTCTCTCTGAAAAATATGCAGGCGAAAGTTATGGCACTCACAAACCCGCCGCTACCTCCGCTGCGCCCCACCTTCATAGCCCATTCCTCCGCCCCACCGCCTCACAATCCACTCCCAGTCAAATCCACCTCAATTTGTCGCTCCACATCAAACCCAGATAAAAAAAATTCTCGGTCGTCCAATCCTCCGACCCCCCACCGTCTAGAAGCTGGAGTCTTGATAGCTGGAAAATGAAGAAAGCCTCTTAACTCCGAGATTACCCGGATGAAACTGCCCTCGAATCAGTCCTCAAGACCCTCGAATTCATTCCCACAGGTCGTCTTCGCCGGCTAGGCCCGCAACCTTGGGGAGAGGCTCGGACAAGCCCGCCCTTGGAAATGCTTTTCTGTTATAGAGTGGTGATTGTGCTGAGAGCTTCAAAGAATTCACAATTCCGGCGCAAATCTGGCTGATGTAGATCCGTCCGCCATGGCTAAGAAATTTACAGATTTTCAAAAAAAGAATATTTTATATTTAATATTATTATAATTATTTTTATTATTTAATTTATCTATGTGGTTTTTAACTAGTTGAGGTGCCATTTTAAAATCTAATTAATTTATTCACAAAAAAGCCACATCAGCGTGAAGCCCGAATTTGTAGAGGCACGTGACTTAAGCATGCCATTCAGCCCAAAATTCATCGATTCAGGTTGATTTGTCCTCAATTCGCACACTTTTGAAAGTTACAGTATCAATTAAAAAGCCCGAAAAGATATTGTCCCTAAATGATGAATGAGGTAAAGTTATTGTCCTAAATTTGCAATTTTCCCAAAAATTCCAATTACTAGTATATAGATTACCATTACTATTTTTTGCAAGTTGTACAAGAATATGCAATGCAATGCAAGGTGATAGATGAAGTTGAAGTTTCCCACTATAGTTGAGAATCAACCACATATATAGATCATCAATTCATAACATGCAGTCACAATTTTTTAATACAACGAAATACAATCCGTATACCTACGAAAATTACGACTTATATACAAACTAAGAATAATAATCAATACAATTTTAGTATGAAAGAATAAAATAAAACACAAATACGTAATATAAATTATATAAAGTATAAAATTAAAAAATATATAAAACAACGGTTTAACTGTCACTTCCCGGTTGAAAATATACCCTGAACCAAAACCGAATCGCCGAACCACGATTCACGATTCCGGTTTCAGATCGAAACCGAGTCGATTCCGGTTCGTTTTCGATTTTTGAACCGGTTGGGCACCTCTAATTTAAACTTGTTTTAAACAATTGATAAATTAGCTTATCGAGTAAAAATTACGTATCGAATGATCACGAAATGTAAAATATAATTATCTGAATGTAAATCTTATAATTTTCGAAATATTTGTTCAAAGAACACAATTCTCTTATATTCATAAGTTAATTAATCTTACATATCCATTGACAAACTAATGAGAATATCTCCTATACATCATCATATATCTAAATATATGTAATTGGGACGTCTGATCAAAATCCAAGCTAGTTTTTTTGTTATTTGTCTTGCATGACCTAATTTATTTTATATTATATAGTTACCTTTATGTCTAGATATAAATATATAATACTCTCAATACAATATATTAACTTTAGTACCACATCAACACCAATATCGGTCATGTTAGTATATCGCTTAAAAATTGAATCTTCAATTATAACCAAATTAAAATTGATAAAAGAAATCCAAATATTGAAAAAGAACACCATTATAAGAATTCATAAATTGATAATTCAAGAATTTAGTATGATTCAATTTGTACCCATTAAAGTATGACTTTTGATGTGGTGCAAAATAATGTATGAATTTCAACTTTACTTGTATATAGTTGAGAATTAACCACATGTAAAGGATCATCAATTCATAGCAACCCAACCCTAATACGATCAACTTCAAACTTGCCAATAATGTCCAAAAGAAAAAATTAATTCAAAGAATCTCAAGTCTCTATAAATAGGGCTTCTTTCTTAACATTCAAACACACCAAATCCAAAGCAAAACACACATATTCTAATACTCATCACAAAACCTACCAGCTCGATACATATAAAAATGGCTTATAACCAAGCTTCTGCATATATCCTGATTGCTCTCATCTTCTTCGCCACCGCGAATCCACTAGCCCATGGCCAACTACTACCGAACCTGAGAAACGGGACAGTTAGTGGAGTCCTTTGCTGCACCCCCACCGCAAACTGCAACCAGACCAGCCTGCCCGCCGCCGGGGCTCTGGTGGATCTGAACTGCACAGGACTTTTAGGTAATATTGTAAGAATTGGACAAGGGATCACCACTTCTAATGGAAGCTTTAGCATTAGCTTAAACTCAACAAGTATTTTAAGAAACCCCCTTAGCCTTCTTGGATGCACCGCGGGAGTCCAGCTTCCACTCAACCGAACTATCTGCCCCGTTTTGTCCGTCGTTAACGGCACTCTTGTCGGAAGTATTAGCTCAATTAACCTTATCTTAGGTCAACTCCTTGGTTTTGTGTCGCAATTTGTAAGAGTGAGCCTCTGATTCCCAACATCGATCGATGGATCATATCATATTATTCTCCACCACTTATGATTATTAATAATATCCTAGCATCAACCAACCATGCATGGCTATGTAGTATCATGCAAATGAATAAGCTAGCTAGCTTGTTTCGACTTATCTACTTTTCTTCATTTCTGCATTTCCTTATGTATTTCACACCTTGAATAATGGAGAATTTTACTTCACTTTTTACTTGATTTGCTTCAGTACTCGTTTAGCGTGCAATATATATATATATATATTTATTTCTATGTTGCTTGCTTTAAGGGAAATTTCAATCTTTTCCTCTTACTAATTAATTAGGCCATGATGTTAATTGGGTTTTTATTACAATCTAGTGGTCCTTTACATCTTAATTGTTCTAATTTGTTTTTTTTTTGTTTTCAAAATTTAGTCAATCAGAATTTCATGCAATAATTGTTGACGTAGCTAGCGCTTTTGTTTCTACTTTTTCCAATTTTGATCATATTATTCTCTTTGGTCCTATATATTTTAGGCATAATTGCAAAAAAAAAAAAAAAATCACAATCTTTGTTTACTATTGTAATTTAGGCCACTTTTTAATTTTCCGGCAACCGGAATCCACGAGTCCGGCAAACATACTATGTCACATGCCACATTGAATGCCACATTATTTCCAACAAAAAGAGATTTAGAAGCAAATTGCAAAATAAAATCACCACCTTTCCTAAAATAGCAATTTAATCCCAACCTTTCAAAAATTAGCAAAAAAAGCCACACACTTCATTTTGCAATTCGAATTTATTCTTTGGTGTTTAAATTCATCATGGAGATGTCACATAAACTACACAACCATGAAATTGTTTATCTACATCAAAACAATGTCGTCTCTAGTATATTAATTTAGATATTTTTTCTTTAGTTTGAAGATAATTAAAACGCAACTCTCATTTACAACGTTTTTTTGCAATTATTGAAAAGTGGGGATAAATTTGCAACAATGAACAAAGGCTGTGATTTTTTTTTTTTTTTGCAATTATTGAAAAGTGGGGATAAATTTGCAATTTTCAAAAAAGTGGTGATTTTTTTTTTCTTGCAATTATGCCTATATTTTAATCTTTTTCCAATTTCAGTCCAATTTCGATTGGAATTATCAAAACCACCGATGTCACATATGATTTCCCGATGGCCATCCGACCAAAATTGAAAAATTTGACTAAAATTGAATGTTTTTGAAACATATAGGATTAAAATTGAAAAAATTAAGGTACTAACATACAAGACCAAAACTGAAAAATGTATATTTGGTTGTCCAAAAATGGAATGAGTTATACATACGAGACTAAAATTGAAATTAACTCTGTAAATTTGACTCAAAAGCTGGTTATAATAATAGGGATGTGCTTATTATTCTATGTAAACTATGTATAGTTTTACCCATTCTCTTGGTGGTTGCTTATTGGATTAATATTTCTCAGTATCGTTGGAGTCCTGCTTTCCAGATTTTTATCCCTTCTCTTGTTATTGTTTTTGATACCAGTAGAAGCAAAAATATATAATAATAATATAAGCTCTTATTTAATTGTATTAATCCATGCATCTTTTCTTATTCATAATTCTACTAAGAAAAATTCTAGTTGACATTTTGTGTTATCCTAAGAGTGTATACAACTAGTGGACTTATTAGAGATCCCTGATGAATAGAAAATGTCCAATTATTAGAGTCACATTAATTAATTAGGAAATTCTTAATTAGTTATTGGGGACTTAAAATTAATTGGCTACTTAGTTACGTACCCTCCCTTGTATAATAGAAATAGATTTATTATTTGTGATAGAATAATGGACAAAAAGTTGTTCTTACCTAAGTACAAGTGGCCGGCCGGGCATATATGCACATGTATTCTCAAATATTGTTAAAAATTTGGAAAATTCTGAAATTGAGGATTTTTAATGGTATTATAGTAATTTGAAGTCCCTAATTGCGACTTAAATTGTTTTTATTGTAGAGTTAGCAGAAAAATGCTAAAATGCCAACAATGGGCAACACTTAATATGTCCACCGCAAACGTGTAATGATTTCATTCCCTTATTATATGAAAATTGAAATTAATTGATATGTTAGATTTTTACATGTCGACGATATGGATACATGCATATTTATGTGCTCATGGTGGGTAGGATAACAAGACTGTAGAGTTGCAACTTCAATCCCAACTTCAACTACAAACTTTACCATTCCTGTAATGTTTTTTTTTTTTTTTTTTAAATTTTCATTTGCAGTTCGATTTTAATCAAATATAATTCATATGTTAGTGAAGACACATTTATGTAAAAATAAATTGGAAAATTTTAGTTGCAATTGATCTGATAATTCTAGCCTTATATATAATTCATTTTCAATCACTGGAAGAGATACGATTATACAATAGAAGATCCTGATTATAACTTTAGATGTTTGTATATTAATAGCCCCTTACATTTACCTTTTTCATGTAATTGTAGAGAAATTTAATTTGGGTGAGTCCCACACAAATCAAACTACTATAATCCTCGATTTGGAGTATTATACAAACATCATCGACATCCATACTAATTAACAGTTATCTTCTGAAATCAAATCTTTGATTAAAATCAAGAAAAAAATAATTAAACCTAATAATTATATTCTCAAATGCTTTATAGATTACCATTACCAGTAAAGAAGTTACTATTTAACTTGTACAGATTAAAGTAAGAGTTTTGCATAGAATAAATATGCAAGGTGCATGGATGAATTTCAACTTTACCACTATAGTTGAGAATCAACCACATATATAGATCATTAATTTATAGCATGCAGCCCAACTCTAACCCCCTAATATGATCAACTTCAAAGTTGCCAATTTTGACATATTGTCCAAAACAAAATAATTCAAAGAAGAGTTTAAATCAACTCATTGCTACTGTGTTGGGTTTACTAAGAGTGTCCCTCTAATTGGATCCCAACATCATATATTATTCTCCTAATTCTCCACCACTTATGATTATTATTAATATCCTAGCATCAACCAACCATATCAATGCATGTTCTTATGTATCATGCAAATGAATAACTAGCTTGTTTCGATTTATCTACTTTTCTTCATTTCTGCATTTTCTTGTGTATTTCACACCTTTAATAATGGAGAATTTCATCTCAGTTCAGTTTTTACTTGATTTGCAATATATATATATATATATATATATATATATATATGTATATCCATGTTGCTTGCTTTAAATTTCTTTTCCTCTTACTAACTAGGTCATGATGTTAATTGGGTTTTTATTACAATCTACTAATCTAGTGGTCCTTTACAGTTTAATTGTTTTTATTTTTTTCAAAATTTAGTCAATCAGAATTTCATGCAATAATTGCTGACGTTAGTATTGGTATGCTCATTTATCTAGCTAGCACTTTAAACTGAGTATTTAATGGGGGATATAATTAATCAATGTTGCAATAATTAAATGAATGAAAAATCTCTATTTAAGGCATAAATCAAATTTCATTCATTTATATTTTAAGACATGACATATTTATCTAGCCAAAAGTTCTACGTATTCTCTGATCGGTCCATCGATCAAAATGCTACATATGTGTTATTTACTATATCTTATATGTTTATTACAAAATAATTTTGGATAATATAAAAATGCAGTTAGCACGCATTATATTAGGAAATATTCCTATTAATTGATCAACTATTTGATATTGCTAATATAATTTGGAAAATCTAATATGCAAATGAATACTATTTTAACTTTTGTTACATTAATTTCTTGAACCCATGGGGTAATCCTATATAAATTTGTCCCTTCATGAAATAAGTTGGATCATGGGTATATATAAATAAATAAATATACACACACAAGTTGATTATTCAAAACTAATCCACTGTTACACGCACTTTAGGTTTTTAATGCACTTAATTTACAAAAAAAAAAAAAAAAATGTCAACTAGAATTTTGTATTATGAATAGGAAAAAATGGATAAATTAATATACTGTAGTTAATAAAAGCTCAAAATCTGAAAGCTGGACTCCAACAAAATTACCATCAACTGTCTACTCTTCTCCATTTATAATTAATCATGGGTAAAACTATACATAGTTATAACTAGCTGTACAACGTGGATCTGCAAAACAAAAATAAACAATCAAAGTAATGGTGTTGAAAACACCCGTAACACGCAGCGGAAAATAGATCAAAAATACAAGATGCAGAACACAAACGATATATCCACGAGTATACAAATACTCGTGGAATGCCTTCAGGGCAAAAACTCCTTTATTGATCTTTAGTGTGTATACAAGGAGATAGAAAAACCTTTAGAAGAGATTCTTCCGTACAAAGACACAATACGTCCTCACAATTGATCACTCTGAAACACCTATACTAAAAAGTCAAGAGTATGCAAACTCTATGACAATACAAGAAAAACGGTGTTGCCTTCAGTGTGACCAACACAAAGCACGACACCAGTGTACTGCTCTACTTTAGACTGCTTGAACTCTCGATTTCTGTATCCCTTGATCTTCAGCAGTCTTCACCTATTTATAGAGCTCGAAGTACACTGTATGAACTCCACTTCCCATGATCTTGGAGTGCTCCATGATCTCACGTACATAATGAAGTGGACTTGTTCTTCTTCCTCTTCCACTTCCTTGGACTTGTTCTCCTTGACTTCTTCATGTTCTTGAAATCTTGACTTGATCAATCTTTCCTTCACATTCTCTTAATCTCACGTGTTTGACCACTCATTACTTATATCATATTCACCACTCAACTCATTCATAAAATCATCTACATGTTCATTCAAGGATTTGTCAAATTTCTCAAGTTTTTCAGCATACACATGTAGAATGTTAATACCTACATGGTTTACAACTATTTCCCTAAACAATTCATCAGTATGTAGAAGCCTAAACCCACTGTTTTAAATGACATAGAACCTCCTATCCCATTCTCCTAACTCAACTTCAGTCCACCTTTTCAAATCATTTAGGCAAACAGATTCAGCTTCTACATAATCATAATTCATTATGGATCCACCCTTATATTCAGCTTTAAAAGAGGTGTTTGAAAACTCACCTCTATAATGAATTACAAGAGTGATGAATTGGTGCTCCTTTTCTGTCAATTTACAAAACAAATAACAAGCATTAACTAACATTCCCTTTTTTAAAACCAAGCAGGAAGAATTAACTAGCATTCCATTTTTTTAACAGTCTTGAATTAAAATTACATTTATCACAATTAAATAAAGTCCACAGTGGACCCAATAAGCCAATATAGAATAAGATTATCTTTACAATCCTAAATTAATTTCTAGTTTAGCACATTCTATCACTAGATTAAATTCAAAAAACTGCTACTTCACCTATGTGGACATTTGTGGACCACAAAACCAAGCCCCACCCACACCCTTCAACACAGTAAAGAAACCCCACCCACACCTACCAACACACAACACAATAAAGAAAAGTGAACTATATCCTACCCCACATGTCTGGAAAAACAGGAAAAAGCCCCATATTTAATTGTTCAACAACCAAAAGAAGACAAAAAAATTACTTAGGGTTCTATTAAACAAACAAAAAATGGGAAGCATATATTATTCAAAACTGCACCAGTAAAAAACATCACAAAGTTGCACTCAGTTACATGAAAAAATCGAGGAAAACTAACCATATCTAGGAGGTGGGAAGTGCGCCAGTTTCCTATCGCGTTTCTTCACCATCTTCAGAACTGTGGCGACGCAAGGTGGGAATGGATTTTGGTCTTCAAGCTTTCAATAGGGTTGGGCGACGTCGATTTTTCTTCAAAAATCTCTCAAGTGTTTCTCTAATTCGTGGGGGTGAGGGTGTAATTAGGTTAGGATTAATTTGATTTAGGGATTAGATTTCTTACCTTTTTTTATTTTGGCTGTCTTTTGATTTGGGGATGTGAATCCCGTTTTTGGATTCAAAAATCCAGGTGGATTTTCTTATTCTTTTAATTATATGCCACGTAATTAAAAACATCCAACGTGTCCGATTTTGGGCCGGATGGCCCGAAATTAGGGCCACACGTGCACAACACATGCGATTTGAGCCCAAATAAGCCATTAAGGCTGAAATTGGGCATAAATTGCTAATTTTTGAATAATAATGTCCAAATTGGCCAGCTTGATATAATAATGCCCGAGATTGCCAGACCCCCTACTTTACAGGGTAAAAAAAGTAATAAACTCGTAATAATATAAGCTTTTATTTAATTGTATTAATCCATGCATCTTTTCTTGTTCATAATTCTACTAAGAAAAATTCTAGTTGACATTTTGTGTTATCCTAAGAGTGTATACAACTAGTGGACTTATTAGAGATCCCTGATGAATAGAAAATCTCCAATTATTAGAGTCACATTATTAATTAGGAAATTCTTAGTTATTGGGGACTTAAAATTAATTGGCTACTTAGTTACGTACCCTCCCTTGTATAATAGAAATAGATTTATTATTTCTGATAGAATAATGGATGATGTGGTCGAATTGATCACATTCGAATTATTTGGGAAAGCGAACCAGCTCGAAGATAAAAACCAACCGATACGAACAGAACAGAGAAGCGAGCAGAACATGGATGCGAACAGATTAGTTCATAGATCACATGGAAACAAACATGAACTAACTAGACTTTCGGGGTAAGAGGACGAACTGATCCTGAGTATATGAGGTGAACTAGTTTAAATTCAGATAACCGCCACGATCGCGGATAAATCGCCCACTTCCCACTTTTTTAGGAAAAACTTAACTATCACGTCTTTCAGGGAGTATTTATAACCTTTATTCTTTTATTCTTTAGGAGATATAGACATAAAATAAAATACATAAAATTATTAGAAAAAAACACTAGTTTTTTCGGATCACTGACTTGAGCGTCGGAGTCTCTTCACCGGGAAAAATCCCCAGTGTTCTTTGTTTTGCAGGTACTTTTAACCGGAGAATTCCAATTTGCATCGGAGAAGAAGAAGACTGGATCGGGAACAAATAAATTGGCGCCGTCTGTGGGAAGTATCACAACTTTGAGTTCTTAAGACGTCGAGAAATTGTAAAGATGGTGAATACCAGAGGATCTCGAAGGAGGTTAGAAGAGGGAGCACATTCTATAAGGTAAGATGAGGACCAGAGTTCCGCACCGGTGAATCCTCCCGGTACTGTCACTTTGACGCCGGAGGAACTTTCAAATCTGATAGAAGCGGCTGTTCAGAAAGCTTTAGGCAAACAAAGGGTTGAGTCACAACAAGATAACACTGATGTTCATGCCAGAAAGGAACCGGAAGATGACAAGTCTCGAACAGATGAGCAGGAAAGTTAGTCTGATCATCCTCGCGGCCAAAAGCGAGGACATATAGAATTATCCGAGAAGGTGGATGATCTAAGAAAGGAGTTGCGAGAAGTCCAGAAGACTGTTCGATGGGTTCCAAGAAGTTCGAGGGGAAATCCTTTCTCTGAGGAAGTTATGGAGGACGAATTACCGGCTTCCTTTCGGCCAGTTAATTTTGATTATGATGGCACCACAGATCCATGGGATCATTTATGTAGATTCGAAAATACCGCTCTATTACATCTGTATTCAGACGGTATTAAGTGTAGGGTGTTCGCAACTACTCTTACTAAGGCCGCCCAGACGTGGTTTAGCCAGTTGAGTGATGGGATGATTTACAGTTTTGAGCAGTTGTCGGAGTTGTTCCTACATCAGTTCGCTAGTTCGAGGAGATAGAGGCGATCTACTCAGACTTTGTTTGGCGTGAAACAGAAAGGAGATGAAACGTTAAGGAATTATGTCAAAAGATTCACAGCTGCTACTTTAGAAGCTCCTGAAGCTTCGGATGATTTGGTAGTGAGTGCTTTCATTCAAGGTCTGAAAGAAGGCGACCTTCATACTTCACTGGTTAAGAAAACACCCAAAAGTTTCGATGACCTATTGCAGAGATCTACTAAGTACATTAACTTGGAGGAGGCAGTTCGGATGAAAAAAGGTGAGAGCTCGAATCGAATGAGTAGACCCCAGGAGCATGATATGACGAGGAGAAAAGAAGGAGGAGAACACCGGATGAGATTTGCACCACCCTCTTTGCGGGATAATAGGACAGGGCGAAGATATGAGCAGTACACCCCCATGACCATGCCACCTGGACAGGTACTAATGGAGATATGGAATTTACCCCAGCTAAAATGGTCGTCAACCTCGAGCCCTAATCCAAAGAAGCCACCCACTTTTGGCAAATGTAAATTGTGTCGATTTTATAATGAGTATGGGCATGGTACTGACGAATGCCTACATTTACGAGACGAGATGGAAAGATTGATCAGGGAAAATAAATTAGTTTGGTTTGTTCATCTGACTCAACCAAACCGTGAGCAGGGGAATGATCGAGAGGAGCCGAGAAGAGAAAGAAGGCAAAAGCGACTTAAATTGCCTCCACCTCCACCTCTTCCACCATGAGTAGGCCCGAACGGGAAGAAAGACCCACTATTCATATGATCATGGGTGGGCCAACAGATGGAGATTCCAACAGGGCTCGGAAAGTGAGACTCAATTCTGTTCGACAAGCACAGAATACGGTTCACTCAATTCTCGAGGATGTGGTGATTGAGTTCGGAGTTTGAGATCGTGTGGCTAATCAAAGTCCTCAGTTCGATGCTATGGTGATTGTTACCGAGATAGGAGGCTTTAATGTTGAGCGAGTGTTTGTTGATACTGGAAGTTCGGTTGATATCATGTTCATGGATTTCTTCAAGAAGATGAGATCGACAGTGGAGGTAAAATCTGTAAAAACTTCACTTTATGGTTTTGCAGGAGAATTCGTGACAGTATATGACAAGGTCCAGCTTCCTATGGTTCTAGGAGATGGAGAATGGAGACACAATAAAACGATGACTTTTCTCATAGTGGATGCACCCTCTCAATATAACATGATTTTAGGTCGTCCTTCTCTAAGCTCATACGCTGCAGTCATTTCGCCTGCACATTTAATGATGAAATTCCCTGTTGAAAATGAGGAGTGACGCATAGTAGGAGTGGGAGTAGTGCATGGCGACCAACAAACTGCTCGATGTTGTTATGTGGCAGCAGTTCGGCAGTCCGAGTCTCGGAAACGCCATAGCGAACAGAGGGTAACGTCGATCGAGAAAGGGATAAGAGTTTAAAGAAGGGTGATGAAGTGAAAACCGCAGAGTTCGAGGAAGGCGAATTGATGAGTGTGGAGTTGATCCCGGGACTACTGGGACATTCAGTTCGGCTTGGGAGTCAACTGTCATAACAAATTAAGGAAGGAATAGTGGCAGCTCTTCAAGATAATGTAGATTTGTTCGCGTGGAAGCCTGAAGATATGAAAGGTATAAACCCAGAAGTGGCAGTTCACAAGTTAAACATCAAACCTGATGTTCGACCAATTAAACAGAAACTGAGACATTTCGGAGATCAATAGAATGAAATCATCAAGAGAGAAGTGGAAAAGTTGCTGGAAATTGGGCATATTGAAGAGATCCAGTACCCTCGATGGTTGGCCAATGTAGTGCAGGTCCTGAAACTAGGGAAGAAGTGGCGAATGTGCATTGATTTTCGGGATTTAAACAAGGCTTGCCCTAAGGATCACTATCATCTTCCACGGATTGATAAGTTAGTAGATTCAACTACAGGATGCGAACTCCTCAGTATGATGGATGCAGTGCAAGGATATCATCAGATCATGCTACATCCGGAAGACAAACCCAATGTAGCCTTTATTACTTCCCCAGGTTCATATCAAGGCTGGCAGATAGGGGTTTACCTTTCTTCAGAATCTTAAGAAAGAATGGCCAGTTCAGTTGGGCTGCGGATTGTCACAAAGCATTCGAGGATTTGAAGGCATTTCTCCTATCACTTCCTTTGTTGAAACAGCCTGTTAAAGGAAGTACGATGATTGTGTATCTAGCAGTGGGAGAAGAATCAGTCAGTTTGGTTCTGATTCGTGAAGAATGTAAGGATCAATTCCCTGTATATTTTGTTAGTAAAGTTCTCCATGGAGCCGAAGTCCGCTATACCGAAGTAGAAAAGGTCGCTTACGCCTTAGTCACTACAGCGAGAAGGTTGAGACCATATTTTTTGGGGTATGCCATAATAGTACGAACTAACCATCATTTAAGTGTTGTGTTGGGGAAACCGGATGCATCAGGAAGGTTAGTAAAGTGGGCTATTGAGTTGGGACAGTTCGACCTAAAATATGAATCGCGAACAGCTATTAAAGGTCAAGCATTGGCAGATTTTATCCAGGAGACAACCAGGGTACAAGAAAAGAAGGAATGAGAAGTATTTGTAAATGGATCGTCATCCCGTCAAGGAGCAGGAGCTGGGATATTGTTGATTAGCCCAGAGAAAGATGAATTAGAATTTGCCATAAAATTTTAATTTAAGGCATCTAACAATGAAGCGGAATATGAAGCTTTTTTGCAGGGATTGAAAATAGCCGAACAAGCTGGAGCTCGTGATGTGATAGTTAAATCAGATTCACAACTGGTGACTCAACAGCTTCGAAACCAATGTGAAGCCAAGGAAGATCGCATGATTTCTTATGTGCAAAAGATAAGAGATATGAAAAAAAGGTTCGAAAAACTTCGGATCGAACAGATACCTCGAAGTGAAAATCAGAAAGCAGACTATCTAGCAAAGATTGGGAGTTCGTTGCAAGATTGTTCGTGGAGGAGTATTACTGTTATGAGAGTAGGAAAGGAAAACGAAGTAATGAATGTCAACATGACAAAGCACGATTGGAGAATTCCTTTGTTGAATTTTTTAGGAGGAGCGAAAGAAGGACATACAAAAGATCTCGAGAAATTGGAAAAACTGGTTCGATTCTATTACGTTCTTGATGGGGTGTTGTATAGAAAAACCTTTCTACCTACAGATGCAAGATGCTTATCTCAAGAAGAAGGAATTAAGGTTCTAAAGGAGGCACATGAAGGAGGATGTGCTGAGCATGCAGGAGCAAGGGCACTGGCTCGAAAGGTTGCACGAGCTGGTTTCTACTGGCCTACAATGAAGAATGATGCTGAAGAAATAGTTCGGAAATGCAATTCTTGTCAAAGACATGGGTAGAGAATTCATACGCCAGCTACAAATATGCTTACTGTATGTTCGCCTTGCCCTTTTGCTAGATGGGGAATTGACATAGTCGGTCCACTTGTTAAAACCAGAGGAAATAAGCAGTTCTTGGTGGTAGTTGTTGATTACTTTACTAAGTGGGTTGAAGCTGAACCTTTGGTTAAGATTGCTGAGGCTGATATGATTCACTTTATATGGAAAAGTATTTGTTGCAGATTTGGTTTGCCAAGGATTTTGGTGTCAGATAATGGAGCTCAATTTAGAGGCAAAAAGATCACAGAGTGGTGTAAAGAAATGAAAATTTTACAAGTATTTACCCCAGTGGCTCACCCTCAGGCAAACGGACAAGTTGAAGTGGTTAATCGAATCATATTGGATTGACTCAAGAAATGGCTCGAATTTGAGAAATCAAATTGGGTAGATGAACTGCCATCAGTTTTGTGGGTGTATCAAACTTCAGCCAGATCAACCACTGAAGAAACCCCTTTCAGTCTGGCATTCGGAATGGAAGCTGTGGTCCCAGCTGAAATTCAAGGAGAAGCTCTATGGATTACTAACTTTGATCCTCAACTAAATGAAGAATTGATCAGAACTGATTTGTTATTTTTAGATGAGGTCAGAGATAAAGCTAGAATTCGGCATGAACTCTACAAAGACGTATTCAAGCGGCCTTCAATAGGAAAATTCGGAAGAGAGAATTCCAAGTGGGAGATATGGTTTTAAGACAATCTGATGCGCTGGTGGAAATTGGGAAATTGGATGCCATTTGGGAAGGGCCATATATTGTTTCAAAAGTTTTTCCTGGAGGATCTTACGAACTAACTGATGAAAGAGGAAGGGTGTTGCCAAGACCATGGCACATTAACCATTTGAAGAAGTTTTATACTTGAAGTGTCACATGTCAGTATGTTGCTTTTTACTCTTTTTTTTTTTTTTTAAATTCTTGTTGCTTTAATGAAATAAGAGATCTTTTGCACTCCGTGGATATAGGTCGAACTGACCGAGCCACGTTAAATCCCTGAGTCTTTTTATTCTGTTGATTTTCATATAATTATTATTCGTATATCCTTCGGAACCCTATGATTAAGCGAACTGAAGAGTTCCCTCGGAACTCTATGATTAAGCAAACTGAAGAGTTCCCTCGGAACTTTATGGTTAAACAAACTGAAGAGTTCCCTCGGAACCCTATGATTAAGCGAACTGAAAGGTTCCCTCGGAACTCTATGATTAAGCAAACTGAAGAGTTCCCTCGGAACTTTATGAT
Source organism: Scutellaria baicalensis (assembly GCA_005771605.1). Taxonomy (NCBI): domain Eukaryota; kingdom Viridiplantae; phylum Streptophyta; class Magnoliopsida; order Lamiales; family Lamiaceae; genus Scutellaria; species Scutellaria baicalensis. The sequence continues at coordinate 17,218,961 of CM016721.1, read as the reverse complement.
TAAGCAAACTGAAGAGTTCTCTCGGAACCTTATGATTAAGCGAACTGAAGAGTTCCCTCGGAACTCTATGATTAAGCAAACTGAAGAGTTCCCTCGGAACTTTATGATTAAGCAAACTGAAGAGTTCCCTCGGAACTCTATGATTAAGCAAATGGAAGAGAGTGAAGAGCTCCTTCAGAATATCTTTATTCAGCAAAGTAAAGTATTCACTCAGAATACCTTGATTTCTAAGTCAAGTATTCAGCGAAGCGAAGTATGATTGAGTGAAGAGACATATCCCTTCAAAATGAAGGAGTTATGATTAAATCAGGCTACTCATTTCTGATATATGTTTGCAGATTAATTGTGAGGACACATTATGTTCAGAACTTCGGATATATATACTTAAAAAGAAGAACAATGTTATCTAAAAAATTGTTAAAAAAAAAAAGAGAGATGAGTACAGGAAAGTTAATTAAAGACGATCAGGAGAAGGAGTTGACTCAGAAGTTGGATTGTTGATCGAGGTCGGAAGCAAGGGATCAAACATGTCCTCTGGCAAGTTCACAGTCGAACTAGGATCTAGTTCTTCGGGTGCTGGAGGAGCCGAGCTGGTACCAGGGTTATCAAGATTTTTGTCTGGAAGAACTTCTTTGAGCGCTTCTTCTAAACAACCGGTCTACCAGTGTGCATCAACATCTTCATTGGGATCCCCGTGCCAGCCAGGAGGAATAGGAAATGTTTGTTGCAGCTTCTCGCCCAGCGAATCCACATCGAATTGGAAGGCTTGCCCCACTTCCTCTTGGCAGAGTCTGACCCCCTCTCTAAAGTAGGCCTCGGCCATCGGAGCAGCCTTCGAAAGGAAAGGAACAGAATTCCAGAGACAGAACAGGAGTCTCTCTCGGAAGTTCTCCGCTGTTAACTCCATTTCTGAACTCCGAGCAAAGTGATAAAAGGCCTCATTCCACATGGCTTTACCGAACTCAGCTCGAGTACTTTTATCCTCCTCCAGTTCTTCCTTTAGTCTTCTGATCTCAGCCTCCGCAGTCAGATAAGCAGGCTGCTTTTCCATGACAAACTTTTCCTTGGCCAGCAACAACTCTTCCTTCTTGGCCACCTCCGAACGAGCAAGTGCCAGCTCTACTTCCCGTTCTTCCAATCGAGCTGACAGATTTTCGACTTTGCTGGTATTTATCATTAGGTCGCTCTCCAAGGTTTTCTTTTCCTCCACCACCTCCCTCAGTCGATCACGCTGCTGCTGAATTTGATCTCGTCGGCGGAGGGCCCTTTTGCCCAAACTCTCAAGGAACTTGCTCAAGTTCACCGCGTGAGTCAAGTTCAGTCTCTGCTCTTTCTCTTCAGCATCCTCTTCATCCTCCACAGCTTTCTCACTCCGAACAACCGCTCCCTCCTGAATTTCCGAACTGGCCTTGGGTCCTCCATCGGTCTTCTGCTTCTTTGGAGTTTTCTGCGAACTAGAAGGCCCTTTCTTCTTCCTGCGTAAGGAAGTTGTAGCTTCAGTTGCTTCCTCGTTGATCTCTTCTGTTAGATCAACAGCATCAGGGGCCTGGGCAGCAGGTAACGAGGAAGAAGGTTGAATGTCCATGGTAGTAGGGGGAGATGCAACAGAAGTACTACCCCCCTCTGTCGAACCGGGGGCTTTAGAGGCTAGTTCGGCGAGGCGTCTCTCCTCTTCCTGACGAAAGTTCACCGCTAGTTTGGCATTTAATGCTCTTTCAGAAGGAAAGAAAGCAGTCTTCTCCGCGTCAGGGGTCTTCGGGCCGAATTTGAAGAATTTGTTCATCGTGTTGTCTGTAACAAAAAACGATTCAAGTCCTAAGTAAAGCACAGTTCGACAATTGAAACAGAGATAATAAGAGAAATAGTGACAAAAGTTCAAGCAACCTAGATTGAATTTGCGGGGAACTTGACTATTTGGATAAAACCCCCAGAAAGACAACGACTCATAGGAACTCATTTGTACTATATCGAACAACCCCCAACGGAAGATCCTATCCAAGGCTGCGATCTCAAAATCCCATTGAGGAGCAGGGTCAGCCCGGTTCGAAGTTTCAGCCCAAGGAATGGATCGAAAAGGTTGGTTCACTGGCGCACGAACAAAAAAATAATACTTCCCCCAGGAGCTGATCTTATCATCTCCTGACGATAAAAATTGAGCTTGTTTCCCACCGCTACGGGGACTCAAATAAAAGCGGTAAGGGTTGGTGTGTTTGAGAACGAAGCAAGATCGGAATCGATCAAAAGTTGGTTCGACGCCCATCCATTTGCACACCATGTAAAAAGACACGATGTAACTAATGGAGTTCGGATGTAATTGGTTTGGACATACACCAAAAGCTGAACCAATCTCTCAGAAAAAAGGATGGATAGGAGGAACTAAACCTAGGGTGACATGTTTTAAAAACCATGTCTGACAACCAGCAGGAGCTCAATGTGGACGATCATCAGGATTGGGGATCACAACAGTATAACCCCCCATCATGAGTGAACTTAAAAGAATGGTATGAGTATGGGTTGTTTTAGTTGCAGAAAAAACATTATCTACAGTTTTTTTGCGAGATCTTTTTGGAGGATTGGAAGGGTTTTGGCGGCCAGAAGAAGAAGGTTTGGGGTTTGAAGATTCAGAAAAAAGGGTGTAGAGGAAATTGCTCAAACCCTTCCTCTGATTCGCTTTCGTCTCTCAGAAGGACTAAAGAATCAGAGGACGCCATTGAAATGAAAAAGGAGAAGGAAGAAAAATGGTAGCTGGCTTGTTTGAGAAGTCCTAGAAATTGCAGAAGAAAAATTATTGCTTATATGTGAGTATACAGTAATTTTGCAGAAGAGTTTTCTTGAGAAGAGAAGATGATATATATAGGGAGAAGACGACTCTTCATTTTTTGGGAAGACGACTCTTCATTTTTGGGGGGAAAAATTGAAAAGTCATGAATTTTCGACCATTAGATGCGATGTAATCTAACGATGGAGGTGAAAGGGCGCCTTGGGATAAGGGAACTGACCCGCATGCGTCGCCTGGGAGTGATTGATGGGACGCATTGCTTCTAGAGAAAGCGTCACATTTAGTAGCAATACGAACTACCCTAGTGCATGTAAACACGCACTTTGAAGGGGGGGAGTACTGATGTGGTCGAACTGATCACATTCGAATTATTTGGGAAAGCGAACTGGCTCGAAGACAAAAACCAACCGATGCGAACAGAACGGAGAAGCGAGCAGAACATGGATGCGAACAGATTAGTTCGTAGATCACATGGAAACAAACACGAACTAACTAGACTTTCGGGGTAAGAGGACGAACTGATCCTGAGTATATGAGGCGAACTAGTTTAAATTCAGATAACTGCCACGATCGCGAATGAATCGCCCACTTCCCACTTTTTTAGGAAAAACTTAACTGTCACGTCTTTCAGGGAGTATTTATAACCTTTATTCTTTTATTCTTTAGGAGATATAGACATAAAATAAAATACATAAAATTATTAGAAAAAAACCACTAGTTTTTCCGGATCACTGACTTGAGCGTCGGAGTCTCTTCACCGGGAAAAATCCCCGGTGTTCTTTGTTTTGCATGTACTTTTAACCGGAGAATTCCAATTTGCATCGGAGAAGAAGAAGACCGGATCGGGAACAAATCAATGGACAAAAAGTTGTTCTTACCTAAGTACAAGTGGCAGGGCATATATGCACAAGTATTCTAAAATATTGTTAAAAAATTGGAAAATTCTGAAAATACTATATACTCTTATATCACATGAATGTATATAGTTGTTATAAATGCATTTAATGTTTTAAATTATATGATTTTGTACCTTATAAATTCTTAAGGTATCACATTAATAATATTGGGGTATTCTGTGTATGCACTTAATGTATAATATGATTATCTTAGATGTGGCACATGCATATATTCATAGAACTTTAGGATATCAGATAAAGACTCTTAAGGTATTATAAGTTTCAGCTTAAGGTAGCATATGTGTTACCTTAAAAGATATTATATGTAATTTTAGTTATTCTCCCCTTCATGGTGTTATATGAATAGCCTTTAATGGTATACATAAACATTTAAGGTATCATATGCATTTTGTGATATGTATCACATAAATGTATTATATATATATATATATATATATTATGTAGTATTCATTAGCTTTCTATTTAATTCTATGATATGTATTTGATTTAATATTTTATGATTTTTTTAATGCTTCTCTTAATCTCCCCTTCATGGTGTTATATGGATAGCTTTTAGGTGGTATACATAAATATTCAAGGTATCATATGCATTTTAGTGATATGTATCACAGAAATGTATCATATATACTATGTAGTATTCATTAGCTTTCTATTTGATTACATGATGTATTTGATTTAATTTTTTATGATTTTTAAATGTTTCTCATATTCTCTCCTTCAACATAGTTACAATTCTTCTCTTTCTCTCTTGAGAGCACAAAAGTTTGTGGTTCATGTGACGGTGATGGAGGTGTTGGGGATGCACCATCGGAAGTTGTTGATCTAGAGGATCTTGAAGTAGAAGCTGCAAACTGACCCTTCTTGAAGAGAACGATGCTAGCACTCGTATCGAAGAGACCCTTGCTTGATTTGTATTATAAGGCTGTAATACATTTTTTAGTAGAGTTTCTTATCTATCTTACGCACTTGCTTGCTTTGTATAATAAGGTTGTAATACATTTTTCTTAGTTGATTTTCATATCTTTTTTTTTTTTTTGTTCAGGTGTTATATGGATAGTCTTTAGGTGGTATATATAAACATTTAAGGTATCATATACATTTCCATGACTTGAAAATTTGAAAAAGATACCAATTTATGTTGTTTTTGAGGATGTATAATTGAATTGGATGCTATATTGGAGCATTTACTTGTTGTGTAATTACCAGCATTCTATTTATAATCATCTAACGAATCTTTTCAACAAAAAATATATTTAAAAGCTTAATTAATAAAATAAAACCATGTAAATCATTTACAGTATTTTCATAATCACTTGAAGAAACTGAACTACATCAAAAATTTCATAATACTTTTAGAAAGTGTATATAACACTTATAGAGACTATCAATAACTCCTTTGTAATATTTTCGTAATCACTTGAAAAAATTACATTAAAATTTTAATAATACCTTTAGAATGTATATATAACACCTATAGAGACAATCAGAAACATCTAAGTATTTTTTTTCATAATCACTTGAAGAAACTACATCAAAAATTTCATAATACCTTTAAAAAGTATATATAACACTTATAAAGATTATCAGTAACACCTTTGTAATTTTTTCAAGGTATTACATAAATACACTTAAGGTATCACATATATATCTTTGTGGTATCATATGCTTACATTATAGTAAGGTGTCAAAACATAACAGTTTGATTGGAATATGACAAGGAATATCATAAATACATACAAATATCTAAACCAAAAATATCAAAATTTTCTATCATTAATGGATTAAAACACTAAAAAGCAACAAGAATCCAAACAATGACAACACCATTAAAGTTGTAGACTCTGAATCTCAAAACGACATGAACTTTAAACCCGTTATGGATCCTCCGTGCATTCAACCGGGCCCCCACCAACGGTCTCAACAACGAGACCATTCTCTGCCTCATTTAGGAGCAGATTGTCATCCTTTCTTTTTCCCCCTACCAAGGAGAGGATTAATAATGCCACCGAAAAAAGAGAAGAAGAAGATGAGAATGTGACACACAATTAGGGTTTAAAGAAGAAAAAGGGTAGAAACAATAAGAATCATCGCAGCAGGAAGAGAGAAAGAGAAGAAGAAGCAAGAGAGAGAATGAGAGAGAAAGAGGAGAAGAAGTAGCGCTCCATGATGGAGAGGATTAGGTTAACTTTTAAAAAAAAAAAAAAAAAAAAAATAAATATATATATATATATATATACGCACATTGATCTGGGTCAGCGGGTCGGGTCAGGGATACAGATCTAAGATTCGTACCCCTGGTGCACATAAGTGTTTCTCAGTTATAATATATCTAATCATCTAATCATATTCTTAAACTACAAAGTTATTTTATGTTCATTGTAAACTTAAAAACAAACACATGTAATTTAATTTATATACAAATTAAGGTAGATATGTACACTCATCTACTGTCGTACAATTTTAATGTATGTTATGCTACATTTGTTGAAACTTATCGGAACAAAATTGAAACTTGCTGTTTAATTTCTAGACATTAAAATAAAAGTTAAGATTTTTTTTTGCAAGTTTTACAAAAATTAATATGCATGGTGGGTCCTGACCAATTTGAATTTTAATTAACAATGTAATTGAGAATTAATTAAGTACATAGATCATCAAGTTATAGCAGCCCAACCCTAACACCCTATATCATATATATGTCGGGTAAAATCCCCGAGACCCCCCTGCGTTTACAAAATTCGGTTTAAATTCAAGAGTGGCCCTGTAGGAATGGTCTCTGGTCGAAAATAGCCTCATGGTTTCAGAAACAACCCAAAAAATTTTAATAACAACCCTGTCCATTATCTTCATGGACGGAAAACGTTAGGTAAAATTTTGGGGAAAATATTTTGTGATGAAACAAACTGGAAAAAGGAATCCGCAAATGAAACGATTATCTTTCCATGTAATTAAATTAAAAGAGAAATGGTTAATAAGCATTATTAACATAATTATAGTTTAATCTCACTTCACCCTTCTTCTTACCTACCAGAACATTAGAATTTCCCAATTTCACCATCGACCCTGCAAACTAGCTCACAAACAGCTTAGCTTGAGACCCCATCAACCTCACCAGCCCCGTCGTTCTTTCATCGGAGTTAAGCAACTGGTCCGTTTCCAACAGCCCCATCTTCTTCTCCAGGTTCCTGTAATAAGAGTCGTCGCGTCTAGATTCACGAAACTCACCTCCGATCTGCACCATTTCCTCAACAACTTCACGTAGTTGAGGTTCATGGAGGGGTCGGGCTTCTCAGTTCCGTTGAAGTTATGGAGCATGTGCTTGAGGGCCCCACAGGAGCTCCTGCCGATGGTGTGTGAGCCGGAGAAGACGACCATGCATGTCCACGAAGGTGAGGCCTAAAGATTCGAAGTAGTGGAGTAAGGAGGTAATGTTTTCGAGGCCCTGTGGAACCGAGTTGGCTTCCCTGGCCAGGGAAATGCGGCCGGCCGTCTTTCCGACTGAATGGGACTTCCCATAAAGGTCCGCAGACGAGGACGGTGGCGTCGCGAGTGGCGGTGGTGAGGATATCGGAGCAGGACACGGTTTTGGGACACTATTTCTCATCGGCAGCCTTGATGTCGTTGATCAGTTTGAAGCCTCTGAGGGTTCTGCTGGCTTCTGCTGCCCTCTCACTGCACGGATGATTCAGTAAGATTGAACCATCACATCCCCCTGCCAAATTACATCATCATTTTTAGCTTTAACTCAAAAAAATAATACTGGAAATTTAAGTAATTTCATCATTTTTTTTCCAATTTGTGGAATTTGGGGTGCGATTTGGGGAATTAGGGGTGTGATTTTAGGGGTGCGATTAGGGTTCTAACTGAATTTAGGGATATTGACCCCACTTGGGCTGACTCCTCTGGATTTAACGGACACGTGCGTAACACGTGACTTTGTCCCGTTAGTTTTTTACGGCAGTTTTGTATTGGGCCTAATTTGATTGACCGTGGGCTACATTCGGCCAGGGCCCTATCCTACAGGGCCACTCTTGAATTTAAGCCCCCCAATGATAAAGAAATTGCATGGCAAACACCTGTGATTTCAAAAACTCAGCACGAAACTTCTAAAATCGTCAGACTTGACGAGAGTATTGTGCACGCGTCTGATGTACAAATTTTCTTGATTTATCACCAATATTTGACTGTGAAAAGGTAAAATTACCCCCTTTACATTATATATGTTTGTATTATGTTGAATCATTGTAATTGCATTAGAACCACCTCCCCATTAAATTTTAATCATCCAAGTGTTATTTTAATTTATAGATGTAATTATTTATTTTAATTTTAATAATTGAGAAAAAGCATATAAAATTGTTATAATTTTAATAATTATATATTTCAATTACTTTCCTACATCGTCTTCTTCATTGATTCCCTGCCTTGCCACTGCCGTACCAACACCGCCTCCGCCACCATTGTCACCAACCTCGATAAGGCAGAAAAATGTCATTACGACAAAACCTATCACAATTGGTCGTCACAGCCCATACACATGGAAACACACACTAAAAGTGAATTGAAGAGATGAAATTCAGAAGAATTTGCAAAACTGGAGTTCTCAATGAGGAAAAAAAGAAAGAAAAAACATAAAACTCAGAGGAAAAAAATTCTCAATTTGAAGAGACTGCTCATACTACCAATAGGGAATCAGAAAAAGCCTAATAAAACCTAAAAGACTCATCTGGAAGGTGCTTATAGTTCAACTCCACTTTTATCGTGCAAATAATGATACTGAGCAAATAGTGCCGCTCTGGGTTGGCAATTAGGCATCGCTGAACTTAGAATGGGCTGGAATCAACATTACCGAACTCAGAATGGGTGGAATCAACATGAAGGCGCATTGCCACTCATCGGAGACTCAGATCTTCTCCTCGGCGATCTGCTCATCCGCTGCCCTCCGTTGCCTCCTTCCCTACTCTGTCGCCTCAGTATGGCCCATCTCTGGCTTAATAGCCTAGCCATATCGAAGGTCGTCGGCTAAATCGGCCCTGCTTTGCTGCGAAGCTACCGTCATCGCAAGCCAGACAAGTTCAGTTTATAGAATCAGAAGGGGCGGTCGAACCAAAAAAAGAAATGAGAGGAAGAGAGGGGGGGGAGAGAAGAGAAAAGAGGGGAGAGGGAAAATTGGGCAGTGGCGGCGGAACGGCGACGGCAACGATGGGTTCGTCGTCGGCTGGCGGCCGTGGCTAAATGAGGGAGAAGAAATGGGGCACCCTAACCTTTCTCTCTCTACAGTGTATTTCAAAAAGGAATAATTGGCATATTTTATTAGGATATATCAGGGAGAAAACGGACATTCATGTAGTAAAATTTGACGCCGTTAACAACCATTAAGTGTTGTGGGACATGTGTCGAGTTCTTGGTATCCCATGTGTTTAGTATACATTTTCCGCCTTATAAGGGGGACCGACGCCAATTTTCCAAAACACAGGGGGGTTTCGCACAATAAACCCTGTATATATGTCTGCCTCCAAATTCAAACTTGCCTAATTTCAACATATTGTTCCAAAGAATTTACATTTACGGGAATAATTAATGTCAAAACCAAAAAAAAAAGAGGAAACAAAAGCAACAAAGAAGAGTAGTTTAAATAAAGGCTCTTTGCTTGCATTCAAACACCAAATCCAACCAAAAACAACACATTACATAATGGCAGCAGTTTATAAGGGCATCTCCAACTCCAATTTCATATAATTTCTAAATTTCCTCCTTCCAACACTTATGTAAATCTTCATATTATTGATCGGTAACCGTTCCTTCTGCAACTTTGGATGTAACCCGGGTCAACTCCTGTGTTACATCTTTATTTTTCTTTTTTAACTTATATTATTCATTAGTTATTTTCTTCTCTTTTCATTCATTTTTTTTTTCAATTTTGATTTCTCTAAATTTTAATTTTGTTATGTAAAATTTATATACTATATTTTGTTTTTACTATAATAAAATAATTCTAAGCATATAATACTTCGTAGTAAATTGGAGTATGAAATAAAATTATCATAAAATAGTTAAAAAAATTATTGATGATAAAATAAAAGTTAAAAAATTATTGATAAAATGAAAGCCAAATTACAAAAAAATAAATAAAAAAATTCTTAATAATCTGAAAGACCACCCCTACATCCTTCATCTGGAAAATCTGACAGACCACTCGACCGTGCAACACCACTCGACCCTGCAACATTTGGAAATAATTGTCCGAACAAAGAAAATGTACTGTTATTATAACAAAGAAATTGTATTGTTATTATTTTGTTTTTGCTGTGCCATCTCTAAAGTCTTCTTTTGCCAAACTTTTTGTTGTTCCAATCGAAAGAACTCACGATATTTTAGATTAGAAATGCTATCTAATTGCATCATCAAATTTTTTTCTTCTCTGAGTTAATTCTTGATCTCAATTTTGCGATTTCAGGATTCAATTCTTTGTCTCTGAACTTCAATTTTCTCTCACGATCATGTCGCTCATAACATTGTATACATGATATATGTATAGTAGTGATGTCATCGAATATACATACTGTATGTTGATTATTTTATAGAATAGAGAATGAATGTAATAATACATATCGTGATGAACAGAAAATCTTCGATTATATCGTCACATTATTGTCACATTAAGAAATTCTTTAACATTGGGGAGTTAAACTTTATTAGCTACTTACTCTGCCTTCTATTATTGAAATAGATTTACTATTTCTAATAGAATATTGGACAAAAGTTGTTTAACCTATGTACAAGTGGCCATTAAGCATACACCAATATTCTCAAATATTGTTTTAAAAAAAACTCAGAAATGTAGTGAAATTGTGGATTTTAAGGGCATTATAGTAATTTGAAGGTCCTAATTGCGACTTAAATTGTTTTTATTACAGAGTTGCAACTCCATGCCAATTCTTTTTTTTTTTTTTTTTGCATTTGAAGTTCGATTTTAATAAGAAATAATTCATATATAATTAATGCATACACATTATGTAAAAGATATATTGGAAAATTTCAATTTTAATTGATCTGATAATTCTAGTCTTATATATTCATTTCCAATCACTCATTTTACATGTTGTATAGTAATATTAATCCCTTAGATTTACCTTTTTAAAGTAATTGTAGAGAAAATTAATGCGGCTGTGTAGATAAACACAGACCCACATGCAAATCAATCTAGGGATATTATTGATCAGACCTCGAAAGATATCTTATCTATTAATTCGGATTATAAAAAAATAAATCTTATTAATTGAGGGTTTGAAAGATTGAAAAACTATCAATTTAAGATATCAGAATGACACGCCGTTAACATATCATTTTATAGCTGATGGGGCTTCAAATCATCATTTTTACCTGGATATCACATCCCACATGGACAAAAAAAAACTCATTTCTTTTATTAATTATTATTTTCGATAAAATATCTAATTAAACAAAATTGATTAGTTTTGATATACTTTTAATACACATTTCAATTTAATTACTATTATATATGTGCATAAATCAATAACGAAAAAAAAGCCAAATATATCAATATTATGATATTATCATGTTGTTATTTATCATATATATTAATGAACAAAAATTAATATTGCAAAATATCGATATTAATTGAACATAATTGATAGGTATTATTGGGACAAAAACCAATACCACAAAATAATGATATTATATTGATACAATATCACAAAATATCATCGAATCAAATAAAAAAAAAAAGCAATAAAACTATAAAATCACTCCTCGGATGAGTCAGAACCATTTAATGATATTTTGTGATATTGTAACAATATAATGTCGACATTTTATGATATTGGTTTTTATGCAAATAACGTTTGTTAATTATTCTTAATTAATATCGATATTTTACGATATTAATTTTTGTTCAGTTATATATATCGACAAATAACACTATGACAATATTGATATATTTACATTTTGTCGTTATTGATTCATGCACAATAATATATATGGACAATCTATAATTAGTATCAATATTTTGGAATATTGTATTTTATTGATATCAATAACTTGACAATAATTATTTTTGTTGAAAATATAAATCGAATTTTTTTGCATGATAATATTTTTTGTTGATTGATATTATTTAAATATATATAATAGTAATTAGATTGAAATATCTATTGAAAGTATATAAAAATCAATCAATTTTGTATCTAATTAGATATTTTATCAAATATAATAATTAATAAAAGAAATAGATATCTTTTTTCTTATATTTTATCTACGTGGGATGATGATTTGGAGCGACATCAACTGAGAGAGAGAGAGAGAGAGAGAGAGAGAGAGAGAGAGAGAGAGAGAGAGAAAAGATAAGGCATTGAAATGATATGTTAACGGCGTGCCATTCTGATATCTTAAATTGATAGTTTTCAATCTTTTGAACCCTGAATTGATAAAATTTATCTTTGATGACCCGCATTATTGATAGATAAGTTATCTTTCGGGGCCTGTATCGATAATATCCCATCAATTTACTATCTATACAATCAAAATCTTCAATCAATTTGGAGTATCATATGAACATGACATCCATACTAATTAACAATTATCTTCGACTAAGACAAGATTAAATTTTCTTTTAAAAAAGTTCGGGAAAATTGCAAATTTAGGACAATAACTTTACCCCATTTATCATTTAGGGACAATATTATTTTTTGGGCTTTTAATTAAGACTGCAACTTTCAAAAGTGTGCGAATTGAGGACAGATCAGCCCGTATTGATGAAATTCGGGCCAATTCGCACATGAATGTCACGTGCCTTGCCTATTTCGGGTTTTTTTGCTTATGTGGCAGCTGATTTATTTCATAATTCGGTTTTAAAATTTCCACATCACTAAATTAGAGGACACATCATCTATAAGAATGCCACATAACATGAAAACACAATCAGAAATCCAAAAAATTATTTTTAAAATCCAAAATTGTTTTATAATTTAAAAAGAAATCGAAAAGCATTGAAAAAAGAAATTGGGATACCCACACTGCTATTCTTGCACGTCGGATCTTCTTTTCCGACCAACCGCCATGGCCACGCACTCACAGCACAACACCTATACAACGTCGCCAAATAGAAGAAGGGAGAAGAAGAAAGAGAGAGAGAAATAGAATAGTGGAGAAGAGAAGCAGAAAGGGGAAGAAAGGCCAGATTTGCAAATCGTCAGATTTGCACAGCGTCGCCGCATAGTTGCTATCCAACGAGATCCATTACAATATTTGCACAGCAGCGTCGTCTTCTCTCTCTGAAAAATATGCAGGTGAAAGTTATGGCACTCACAAACCCGCCACCGCCGCCACCACCTCCGCTGCGCCCCACCTTCATATCTCATTCCTCCGCCCCACCGCCGCACAATCCACTCCCTGTCAAATCCACCTCAATTTGTCGCTCCACATCAAACCCAGATCAAAAAAAATCTCGATCGTCCAATCCTCCGACCCACCACCTGCCCTCGCTGCTGCCGCTACCCCATCGTCTAAAAGCTGGAGTCTTGATAGGTGGAAAATGAAGAAAGCCTCTTAATTCCGAGATTACTCGGATGAAACCGCCCTCGAATCATTCCCATCGGTCGTCTTCGCCGGCTAGGCCCGCAACCTTGAGGAGAGACTCGGACAAGCCACCCTTGGAAACACTTTTCTGTTACAGAGTGGTGATTATGCTGAGAGCTTCAAAGAATTCACAAATCCGACGCAAATCTGAATGATGTAGATCTGTCCGCCATGGCTAAGAAATTTACAGATTTTCAAAAAAGAATATTTTATATTTAATATTATTATAATTATTTTTATTATTTAATTTATCTATGTGGTTTTTAATTAGTTGAGGTGGCATTTTAAAAATCTAATTAATTTATTCACAAAAAAGCCACATCAGCGTGAAGCCCGAATTTGTAGAGGCATGTGACTTAAGCGTGCCATTCAGCCCGAAATTCATCGATTTAGGTTGATTTGTCCTCAATTCGCACACTTTTGAAAGTTACGGTATCAATTAAAAAGCCCGAAAAGATATTATCCCTAAATGATGAATGGGGTAAAATTAATGTCCTAAATTTGCAAATTTCCGAAAAATTCCAATTACTAGTATATAGATTACCATTACTAGTAAAGAAGTTACTATTTAAGTTGTAAAAATTAAAATCAGTTTTTTTGCAAGTTGTACAAGAATATGCAATGCAATGCAAGGTGATAGATGAAGTTGAAGTTTCCCACTATAGTTGAGAATCAACCACATATATAGATCATCAATTCATAACATGCAGTTACAATTTTTAAATACAACGAAATACAATCCATACACCTACGAAAATTACGACTTATATACAAACTAAGAATAATAATCAATACAATTTTAGTATGAAAGAATAAAATAAAACACAAATACGTAATACAAATTATATAAAGTATAAAATTAAAAAATATATAAAACAATGGTTTAACTGCCGCTTCCCGGTTGAAAATATACCATGAACCAAAATCGAATCGTCGAACCACGATTCACGGTTCCGGTTTCAGATCGAAATCGAGTCGATTCCGGTTCGTTTTTGACTTTTTGAACCGGTTGGGCACCTCTAATTTAAAATTGTTTTAAACAATTGATAAATTAGCTTATCAAGTAAAAGTTACATATCGGATGATCACGAAATGTGAAATATAATTATCTGAATGTAAATCTTATAATTTTCGAAATACTTTGTTCAAGAACATAATTCTCTTATATTCATAAGTTAATTAATCTTACATAACCATTGACAAACTAATGAGAATATCTCCTATACATCATCATATATCTAAATATATCTAGGCAAATGCTGTTGTGCACCAGGTGCACGGATCTGGATTGGTGCAACTGGGGCGACCCGACCTGGATCCGCGCACCTGGATTTTCTTTTTTTTCGCTTCAGGCTGTTACCTTTATGTTGTAAAGATGTGACCTTTACGTTATATAAGTGTGACCTTTATGTATAAATGTTATGACCTTTATGTTCAGTAACTTAGGAAAAAAATGAAAATTTTCAGGTTTTTTCGCTTCAGATTAAGACCTTTATATTGTATTGTTGTAACCTTTATGTACAGTTCTTGTGACCTTTATGTACAAATATTATGACCTTTATAATCCATAACTTTGAAAAAAATTGAAATTTTCAAAATTCAGTGCATTTTAAGGATGGATATATGTGCAGCTAATATTTCATAAACGTAAATATGTACAAATTTTGTTAAAATTCTTCATTTTTTTCTAAGTTAGAGTATATAAAGATCATTACATTTATACATAAAGGTCACACTTATATAACATAAATGTCACATTCATATAACATAAAGGTAACAACCTGAAGTGAAAAAATAAAATTAAAAAAAAAAAATAAATAAAAGAGCGCAGATCCGGGTCGACCCGCACCCGACCCGAATTGTACATACACCAGTTGCACAGGAGACTAACTCATATATCTAAATATATAAAATCCAAGTTTTTTTGTTATTCGTCTTGCATGACCTTTATTTTATATTATATTAGTTACCTTTATGTCTAGATATAAATATATAATACTCTTAATACAATATATTAACTTTAGTACCACATCAACACCAATATCGGTCATGTTAGTATATCGCTTAAAAATTGAATCTTCAATTATAACCAAATTAAAATTGATAAAAGAAATCCAAATATTGAAAAAGAAAACTGATTTTGTTCCCGTTCGGATCTTCTTCTTCTCCGATGCAAATTAGAATTCTCCGATTAGAAATACCTGCAAAACAAAGAACACCGGGGATTTTTCCCCGTGAAGAGACTCCGACGCTCAAGTCAGTGATCCGGAAAAGCCAATAGTTATTTTTCTACTAGTGATTTTGTGTAATTTTTCGTGTGTGTTAAAGAATAAGAAAATAAAGGTTATAAATACTCCCTGAAGGACGTGGCAGTTAGATCTTTTCCTAAAAAAGTGGGAAGTGGGCGAGATATCTGCTATCGTGGCGGTTATTCAAATTCAAATTAGTTCGCTTAATATATTCAGGATCAGTTCGTCCTCTTATCCCAAAAGTTTAGTTAGTTCGCATCCGTTTCTCTGTGAAATGCGAACTCTCCTGTTCGCATCCATGTTCTGCTTGCTTCCCTGTTCTGTTCACGTCGATTGGTCTTCAAGCCAGTTCACTTTCCCGAATAGTTCGAATGTGATCAGTTCGACCACATCAGTACTCCCCTCCTTCGGAGTGTGTGTATACACGTACTAATGTAGTTCGTATTGCTGCTAAATGTGATGCTTTCTCTAGAAGCAACGCGTTCCATCAATCATTCTTACGCGACATATGCTAGTCAGTTCCCTCATCCCGAGGTGCCTTTTCGCCTCCATCGTTAGATCAAATCGTATCCAACGGCCGAAAATTTGCAACTTTTTGTTTTCCCCCAAAACTGAAGAGTTGCTCAAATTTTTCCCCCCAAGAAATGAAGAGTCGTCTTCTTCCTATATATACCACCTTCTCTTCTCAAAAAAACCCTTCTGCAAAATTACTATATATTCTCACATAAACAAGAACTCCTCTTCTGCAATTTATAGGACTCTTCAAACAAACCAGGTACCTTTTCCCTTCCTTCTCCTTTTTCATTGCAATGGTGTCTTTTTCTCTAATCGTTCTGAGAGATGAGAGCGAATCAGAGGAGGGATTTGAGCAATTCCCTCTACGCCCTGTTTCTGAATCTCCAACTCCCAAACCTTCTTCCTCTGGCCGTTAAAATCTTTCCAATCCTCTTAAACGATCTCACAAAAAGACTGTAGATACAGTTTTTTCTGCAACCAAAACAACCCAAACCCACACTATTCTTTTGAGTTCGCTCATGGTGGGGGTTATACTGTTGTGATTCCCAGCCCCGATGATCGTCCATATCGAGCTCCGGCTGGTTGTCAGACATGGTTTTTGAAACATGTCACTTTAGGTTTAGTTCCCCCTATCCACCCTTTTTTTCTAGAGGTTGGTTCGGCTTTTGGTGCGTGTCCAAACCAATTGCACCCGAACTCCATAAGTTACATTGTATCTTTTTATATGGTGTGCAAGTGGATGGGCGTCGAACCAACCTCTGATCGATTCCGCTCTTGTTTCGTTCTTAAGCACACTAATCCCTATCACTTCTATTTGAGCCCTCGTAGCGGAGGGAAACGAGCTCAATTTTTGTCGTCAGGAGATGATAAGATCAGCTTCTGGGAGAAATATTACTTTTTTGTTCGTGCTCCAGCGAACCAGCCTTTCCGATCTATTCCTTGGGCTGAGAATTCAAACCGGGCCGATCCTACTCCTCCTAGGGATTTTGAGATCGCAGCCTTGGATAGGCTCTTCCGCTGGGGGTCATTCGATATAGTTCAAATGAGTTCTTGTGAATTGTTATTGTCTTTCTGGGGATTTTATCCGAACAGTCAAGTTCCCCGCAAATTCAATCTAGGTTGCTTGAACTTTTATCACTATTTCTCTTATTATCTCTGCTTCAATTTGCCGAACTATATCATATTTATCACTTGAATTGTTGTATTGCAGACAAGACGATGAACAAGTTCTTCAGATTTGATGAAGTGACCCCTGAGGCAAAGAAGACTGTTTTTTCTCCTTCTGAAGGAGCAGTAAATGTTAAGCAAGCGGCGACCTTCCACCAGGAAAAGGAGAGACGTCTCAGCGAGCCTCTAAAGCTCCCAACTCGACAGAGGGGGGCAGTACTTCTGTTGCATCCCCCCAGCTGTCGTGCGTGCTCGTCCTTCTTCTTCGTTGCCTGCTGCCCAGGCTTCTGATGCTGTTGACCCGGCAGAAGAAGTCAACGAGAAGGCAGCTGAAGCTACAACTTCCTTACGCAGGAAGAAGAAAGGGCCCTTCAGTTCGTAAAAAGCTCCCAAGAAGTAGAGAACTGATGGAGGAATCCAGGCTAGTTCGGATGTTCAGGAGGGAGCAATCGTTCGGAGTGATAAGGCTGCAGAGGAGGAGGAAGATGCTGAAGCTAAAGAGTTAAGACCGAACTTGACTAAAGCGGCGAACTTGACCAAATATTTCGAGACTCTGGGCAAAAGGGCCCTCCGCGGACGAGATTGACTGAGGGAGGTGGTGGAGGAAAAGAAGACCTTGGAGAGCGATCTGACTGTCAACGTCGGCAAAGCCGAAAATCTGTCCGCTCAGCTGGAGGAACGGGAAGTGGAGCTGGCACTTGCTCGCTCGGAGGTGGCCAAGAAGGAAGAGTTGTTGCTGGCCAAGGAGAAGTTCGCCATGGAAAGGCATTCTGCCTATCTAAATGCGGAGGCTGAAATCAGGAGGCTGAAGGAGGAGTTAGAGCAGGAGAAAAGTACCCGAGCTGAGTTCGGAAAAGCTATGTGGAACGAGGGCTTTTATCACTTTGCTCGGAGTGCGGAAATGGAATTAACAGCAGAGAACTTCAGAGAGAGACTCGTATCCCGTCTCTGGAATTCCGTCCTCTTCCTTTCGAAGGCAGCTCCTATGGCCGAAGCTTACTTTAGAGAGGGGGTCCGACTTTGTCAAGAGGAAGTGGGGCAGGCCTTCCAGTTCGATGTGAATTCGTTGGGCAAGAAGCTGCAACAAACATTTCCCATTCCTCCTGGCTTGCACGGGGATCCAGATGAAGATGTTGACGCACACTGGTGGACAGGCTGTTTAGAGGAAGCGCTCAAAGAAGTTCTTCCCGACAACCGACTCGACAATCCTGGTCCCAGTTCGTCTTCTCCAGCACCCGTCGAACTGGATCCCAGTCCGACTGTGGACTTGCCAGAGGACATGTTTGATCCCCTGCTTCCGACTTTGATCCAACACCCAACCTCCGAGTCAACTCCGTCTCCTGATCATTTTTAATCAATTTCCTTGTAACAATGTTTTGGATAAGTTTGTTTTCTTTTTTCTGTCCTTGTACCCCTTTTTTGAAAGACAATCGGAAATGAGTAGTTCGATTGAATCACAAACTCTTCGTTTCGCAAGGATATATCTCTTCATTCAATCATGTATTTCACTTCACTGAATACTTCATTCAGAAATTGAGGTATTCAGAACGAGTACTTTGTTCTGCCGAATAAGGGTATGCTGAAGGAACTCTTTCTTCCTTTAAATTTGCTTAATTGTAGAGTTCCGAGGGAACTATTCAGTTTACTTAATCATTAAGTTTCGAGGGAACTTCTTCGATTTGCTTAATCATTAAGTTCCGAGGGAACTTCTTCAATTTGCTTAATCATTGAGTTCCGAGGGAACTTCTTCAATTTGCTTAATCATTGAGTTCCGAGAGAACTTCTTCAATTTGCTTAATCATTGAGTTCCGAGGGAACTTCTTTAATTTGCTTAATCATTCAATTCTCAGGGAACTTCTTCAATTTGCTTAATCATTGAGTTCCGAGGGAACTTCTTCAATTTGCTTAATCATTAAGTTCCGAGGGAACTCTTAAACTCGCTTAATCATATAGTTCGAACAGATACACAAATAATTATATGTAAACCAGCGAAAAAAAAAGACTCAGGGATTTAACGTGGTTCAGTCAAGTCGACCTACATCCACGGAGTGCAAAATATCTCTTATTTCATAAAGGCAACAGGAATTTTAAAAAGGAGTGAAAAGCAACATACTGACATGCGATACTTCAAGTATTAAATTTCTTCAAATGATTGATGTGCCATGGTCTGGGCAACACCTTTCCCCTTTCATCAATGAGTTCGTAAGATCCACTGGGCAAAACTTTTGAAACAGTATATGGCCCTTCCCAAATGGCATCCAATTTTCCGATCTCCAACAGGGCATCAGATTGTCTTAAAACCATGTCTCCCACTTGGAATTCTCGCTTCCGAATTTTCCTATTGAAGGCCGCTTAGATACGTCTTTTGTAGAGTTCATGCCGAATTCTGGCTTCATCCCTGACCTCATCTAAAAATAACAAATCAGTTCTGATCAATTCTTCATTTTGCTGAGGATCAAAGTTAGTAATCCGTAGAGCTTCTCCTTGGATTTCAGCTGGGACCACCGCTTCCATTCCAAATGCCAGACTGAAAGGAGTTTCTCCAGTGGTCGATCTAGCTGAAGTTCGATACGCCCACAAAACTGATGGCAGTTCGTCCACCCAATTTGACTTCTCAGATTCGAGCCATTTTTTGAGTCCATCCAATATGATTCGATTAACCACTTCAACTTGTCCGTTTGCTTGAGGGTGAGCCACGGGGTAAATACTTGTAGAATTTTCATTTCTTTACACCAATCTGTGATCTTTTTGCCTCTAAATTGAGCTCCATTGTCTGACACCAAAATCCTTGGCAAACCATACCTGCAACAAATACTTTTCCATATAAAGTGGATCATATCGGGCTCGGCGATCTTAACCAAAGGTTCAGCTTCGACCCACTTAGTGAAGTAATCGACGGCTACCACCAACAACTGCTTGTTTCCTCTGGTTTTAACAAGTGGGCCGACTATGTCAATTCCCTATCTAGCAAAAGGGCAAGGCGAACATACAGTAAGCATATCTGTCACCGGAGTATGAATTCTCCATCCATGTCTCTGACAGGAGTTGCATTTCCAAACTATCTCTTCAGCATCATTCTTCATTGTAAGCCACTAGAAACTAGCTCGTGCGACCTTTCGAGCGAGCGCCCGTGCTCCTGCATGCTCGGCGCATCCTCCTTCATGTGCTTCTTTTAGAACCTTGATTCCTTCTTCTTGGGACAAGCATCTTGCATCCGTAGGTAGAAAGGTTTTTCGGTACAACACTCCGTCAAGAATGTAATAGAATCGAGCTTGTTTTTCCAATTTCTCGAGATCTTTTGCATGTCCTTCCCTTGCTCCTCCTACAAAGTTCAAGAAAGGAACTCTCCAATTATGCTCTACGAGGTTGACATTCATTATTTCATTTTCCTTTCCTACTACCATAACAGTAATACTTCTCCGTGAACAATCTTGTAACGAACTCCCAATCTTTGCCAGATAGTCCGCTTTCTGATTTTCATTCCGAGGTATCTGTTCGATCTGAAGTTTTTCAAATCGTTTTTCCATGTCTCTTATCTTCTGCACATAAGAAATTATGCGATCTTCCTTAGCTTCACATTGGTTTCGAAGCTGTTGGGTCACCAATTGTGAATCTGACTTAACTATCAAATCTCGAGCTCCGGCCTGTTCGGCTAATCTCAGTCCCTGCAAAAAAGCTTCATATTCTGCTTCATTGTTAGATGCCTTAAATTGAAATTTTATGGCAAATTCTAACTCATCTTTCTCTGGGCTAATCAACAATATCCTAGCCCCTGCTCCTTGCCGGATGACGATCCATCCACAAACACTTCCCATTCTCTCTTGTCTTGTACCCTGGTTGTCTCCTGAATAAAGTCTACCAATGCTTTGCCTTTTATAGCTGTTCGCGGTTCGTATTTTAAGTCGAACTGTCCAAACTCAATTGCCCACTTTACTAACCTTCCTGACGCATCTGGCTTCCCTAACACTACACTTAAAGAACGGTTAGTTCGTACTGTGATGGCATACCCCAAAAAATATGGTCTCAACCTTCTCGCCGTAGTGACTAAGGCGTAAGCGACCTTTTCTACTTCGGTATAGCGGATTTCGGCTCCATGGAGAACTTTACTAACAAAATATACAGGGAACTGATCCTTACCTTCTTCACGAATAAGGACCGAACTGACTGATTCTTCTCTGACTGCTAGATACACAATCATCGTACTTCCTTTAACAGGCTGTTTCAACAAAGGGAGTGAGAGAAGAAATGCTTTCAAATCCTCGAATGCCTTTTGACAATCCGCACCCCAACTAAACTGGCCATTCTTTCTTAAGATTCTAAAGAAAGGTAGACCCCTATCGACCAACCTTGATATAAACCTGCTCAAAGCAACGATACGACCAGTTAGTGTTTGTACCTCTTTTATAGTCCGAGGAGGCGGCATTCCTTATATAGCTTGGACTTTGTTGGGGTTGACTTCTATCCCTCTATCCGTAACCATATATTCCAAGAACTTTCCTGCTTTTACTCCAAATGAACACTTGGCTGGATTTAACCACATCCCATGTCTTCGAATTGTTGCCATCGTTTCCCTCAGGTCATCCGCATGTGTGTTCGCCTGTATACTCTTCACTAACATGTCATCGACATATGCTTCTATGTTACGACCCAATTGGTGTTTAAACACCTCATCCACCATTCTCTGATAAGTAGCTCCTGCATTTTTCAATCCAAATGGCATAACTGTATAGCAATATGTACCTGAAGAGTAATAAAAGCTACATTGGGTTTGTCTTTCGGATGTAACATGATTTGATGATATCCTTGCGTTGCATCCATCATACTGAGAAGTTCGCACCCTGCGGTTGAATCCACTAACTTATCAATCCGTGGAAGAGGATAGTGGTCCTTGGGGCAAGCTTTGTTCAAATCCCAGAAATCGATGCACATCCGCCACTTATTCCCGGGTTTCGGGACCAGCACTACATTGGCCAACCATCGAGGATACTGGATCTCCTCAATATGCCCAATTTCCAGCAACTTCTCGACTTCTCTCTTGATGATTTCATTTTGTTGATCCGCAAAATGTCTCAGTTTCTGCTTGATTGGTCGAACATCAGGCTTGATGTTCAACTTGTGAACTGCCACTTCTGGGTTTATACCTTTCATATCCTCAGGCTTCCACGCGAACAAATCCACATTATCTTGAAGAGCGGCCACTATTCCTCTCCTAACCTGTTCCGACAATTGACTCCCAAGCTGAACTGAATGTCCTGGTAGCTCTGGGATTAACTCCACACTCATCAGTTCGCCCTCTTCAAACTCTGCAGTCTTCACTTCATCACCCTTCTTTAAACTCTTATCCCTTCCTCGATCAACGTCATCCTTCTGTTCGCTATGGCGTTTTCGAGACTCGGACTGTGGAACTGCCGCCACATAACAACGTCGGGCAGTTTGCTGGTCGTCATGAACCACTCCGACTCCCACTACACGTCTCTCCTCATTTTCAACAGGGAATTTCATCATTAAATGTGCAGGCGAAATGACTGCAGGATATGAGCATAGAGAAGGACGACCTAGAATCACATTGTATTGAGAGGGTGCGTCCACTATGAGGAAAGTCATTGTCTTATTTAGTCTCCATTCCCCATCTCCTAGCACCATGGGAAGTTGGACCTTGCCGTATACCGTCACGGATTCTCCTGCAAAACCATAAAGTGAAGTTTCTACAGATTTTACCTCCACTGTCGATCTCATCTTCTTGAAGCAATCCATGAACATAATATCCACCGAACTTCCAGTATCAACAAACACCCGCTCAACATTAAAGCCTCCTATCTCAGCAACGATCACCATAGCATCGAACTGGGGACTTTAAATAGCAACGCAATCTCGAACTCCGAACTCGATTGCCACATCCTCAAAGATTGAGTGAACCGTATTCTGTTCTTGCCTAACAGAATTAAGTCTCACTTTCCGAGCTCTGTTGGAATCTCCATCTGTTGGCCCACCCATGATCATATGAATAGTGGGTCTTTCTTCCCGTTCGGGTCTAGCTCGCGGCGGGAAAGGTGGAGGTGGAGGTAGTTCTTGTTGCTCTTGCCTTCTTTCCCGTCTCGGCTCCTCTCGATCATTCCTCTGCTCACGGTTTGGTTGAGTCCGACGGACAAATTGAGCTAATTTATTTTCCCTGATCAATCTTTCCAGCTCATCTCGTAAATGTAAGCATTCATCAGTTCCATGCCCATATTCATTATGAAATCGACACAATTTAACGTTGCCGAAGGTGGGTGGCTTCTTCGAATTAGGGCTCCAAGTTGACGGCCTTTTAGTTGGGGCAGGTTCCATATTTCCATTAGCACCTGTCCTGGTGGCATAGTCATGGGAGTGTACTGCTCATATCTCCGTCTTGTCCGATTATCTCTCAAAGAGGGTGGTGCAAATCTCATTCGGTATTCCCCTCATTATCTTTTTCTTGTCACATCATGCTCATGTGGTCTACTCATTCGATTTGAGCTCTCACCTTTTTTCATCCGAACTGTTCCTCCAAGTTAATGTACTTGGTAGATCTTTGCAATAGGTCATCGAAATTTTTGGGTGTTTTCTTAACTAGCGAAGTATGAAGGTCACCCTCTTTCAGACTTTGAATGAAAGCATTAACTACTAAATCATCTGAAGCTTCGGGAGCTTCTAAAGTAGCAGCCGTAAATCTTTTGACGTAATTCCACAATGTTTCATCCCCTTTCTGTTTCACGCCAAACAAAGTTTGAGTAGATCGCCTCTGTCTCCTCGAACTAGCGAATTGATGCAGGAACAACTCCGACAATTGCTCAAAATTGTGAATCATCCCATCACTCAACTGACTGAACCATGTCTGGGCGGCCTTGGTAAGAGTAGTTGCAAACACCCTACACTTAATACCGTCTGAATACCGGTGTAGTAGAGCAGTATTCTCGTACCTACATAAATGATCCCATGGATCTGTGATACCATCATAATCAAAATTAACCGGCCGAAAGGAAGCCGATAATTCATCCTCCATGACTTCTTCAGAGAAAGGATTTCCTCTCGAACTTCTAGGAATCCGCCGAACAGTCCTTTGGACTTCTCGCAACTCCTTTCTCAAATCATCCACCTTCTCGGACAGTTCCACATGTCCTCGCTTCTGACCGCGGGGATGATCCTGACTTTCCTGCTCATCCGTAAGAGATTTATCATCTTCTTGCTCCTTTCTGTCATGAATATTGTTGTGACTCGACCCTTTGTTTACCTAAAGCTTTCTGAACAGCCGTTTCTATCAGATTTGAAAGTTCCTCCGGCGTCAAAGTGACAGTGCCGGGAGGATTCACCGGTGCAGAACTTTGGTCCTCATCCTGCCTTACAGACTGTGCTCCTTCTTCTAACCTCGTTCGAGATCCCCTAGTATTCACCATTTTCACAATTTCTCAACGTCTTAAGAACTCAAAGTTACGAAAGTTTCCCACAGACGACGCCAATTGATTTTGTTCCCGTTCGGATCTTCTTCTTCTCCGATGCAAATTAGAATTCTCCGATCAGAAATACCTGCAAAACAAAGAACACCGGGGATTTTTCCCGGTGAAGAGACTCTGACGCTCAAGTCAGTGATCCGAAAAAGCCAACAGTTATTTTTCTTCTAGTGATTTTGTGTAATTTTTCATGTGTGTTAAAGAATAAGAAAATAAAGGTTAGAAATACTCCCTGAAGGACGTGGCAGTTAGATCTTTTCCTAAAAAGTGGGAAACGTGGGCGAGATATCTGCTATGGTGGCGGTTATTCAAATTCAAATTGGTTCGCTTCATATATTCAGGATCAGTTCGTCCTCTTATCCCAAAAGTTTAGTTAGTTCGCATCCGTTTCTCTGTGAAATGCGAACTCTCCTGTTCGCATCCATGTTCTGCTTGCTTCCCTGTTCTGTTCGCGTCGATTGGTCTTCAAGCCAGTTCGCTTTCCCGAATAGTTCGAATGTGATCAGTTCGACCACATCAAAAACCATTATAAGAATTCATAAATTGATAATTCAAGAATTTAGTATGATTCAATTTGTACCCATTAAAGTATGACTTTTGATGTGGTGCAAAATAATGTATGAATTTCAATTTACTTATATATAGTTGAGAATTAACCACATGTAAAGGATCATCAATTCATAGCAACCCAACCCTAATACGATCAACTTCAAACTTGCCAATAATATCCAAAAGAAAAAATTAATTCAAAGAATCTCAAGTCTCTATAAATAGGGCTTCTTTCTTAACATTCAAACACACCAAATCCAAAGCAAAACACACATATTCTAATACTCATCACAAAACCTACCAGCTCGATACACATAAAAATGGCTTATAACCAAGCTTCTGCATATATCCTGATTGCTCTCATCTTCTTCGCCACCGCGAATC
The DNA here is from genome assembly GCA_005771605.1 of Scutellaria baicalensis. Taxonomy (NCBI): domain Eukaryota; kingdom Viridiplantae; phylum Streptophyta; class Magnoliopsida; order Lamiales; family Lamiaceae; genus Scutellaria; species Scutellaria baicalensis. Next base: position 17,193,337 of record CM016721.1, on the reverse strand, counting down.
CACTAGCCCATGGCCAACTACTACCGAACCTGAGAAACGGGACAGTTAGTGGAGTCCTTTGCTGCACCCCCACCGGAAACTGCAACCAGACCAGCCTGCCCGCCGCCGGGGCTCTGGTGGATCTGAACTGCACAGGACTTTTAGGTAATATTGTAAGAATTGGACAAGGGATCACCACTTCTAATGGAAGCTTTAGCATTAGCTTAAACTCAACAAGTATTTTAAGAAACCCCCTTAGCCTTCTTGGATGCACCGCGGGAGTCCAGCTTCCACTCAACCGAACTATCTGCCCCGTTTTGTCCGTCGTTAACGGCACTCTTGTCGGAAGTATTAGCTCAATTAACCTTATCTTAGGTCAACTCCTTGGTTTTGTGTCGCAATTTGTAAGAGTGAGCCTCTGATTCCCAACATCGATCGATGGATCATATCATATTATTCTCCACCACTTATGATTATTAATAATATCCTAGCATCAACCAACCATGCATGGCTATGTAGTATCATGCAAATGAATAAGCTAGCTAGCTTGTTTCGACTTATCTACTTTTCTTCATTTCTGCATTTCCTTATGTATTTCACACCTTGAATAATGGAGAATTTTACTTCACTTTTTACTTGATTTGCTTCAGTACTCGTTTAGCGTGCAATATATATATATTTATTTCTATGTTGCTTGCTTTAAGGGAAATTTCAATCTTTTCCTCTTACTAATTAATTAGGCCATGATGTTAATTGGGTTTTTATTACAATCCAGTGGTCCTTTACATCTTAATTGTTCTAATTTGTTTTTTTGTTTTCAAAATTTAGTCAATCAGAATTTCATGCAATAATTGTTGACGTAGCTATATACCCTGCAAACTGGCTCACACACAGCTTAGCCTGAGACCCCATCAACCTCACCAGCCCCGTCGTTCTTTCATCGGAGTTAAGCAACTGGTCCGTTTCCAACAGCCCCATCTTCTTCTCCAGGTTCCTGTAATAAGCCACATCGAATCTCTGAGGAGTCGTCGCGTCTAGATTCACGAAACTCGCCTCCAATCTGCACCATTTCCTCAACAACTACACGTAGTTGAGGTTCATGGAGGGGTCGGGCTTCTGAGTTTCGTTGAAGTTATAGAGCCTGTGTTTGAGGGCCCCACAGGAGCTCCTGCCAATGGTGTGTGAGCCGGAGAAGACGACCATGCATGCCACGAAGGTGAGGCCTAAAGATTCGAAGTAGTGGAGTAAGGAGGTAATGTTTTCGAGGCCTGTGGAACCGAGTTGGCTTCCCTGGCCAGGGTAATGCGGCCGTCTTTCCGGCCGAATGGGACTTCCCATAAAGGTCCGCAGACGAGGACGGTGGGGTCACGGGCGGCGGTGGTGATGATATCGAAGCAGGATACGGTTTTGGGGCACTCTTTCTCAACGGCGGCCTTGATGTCATCGATCAGTTTGAAGCCTCTGAGGGTTCTTCTGGCTTCCACTGCCCTCTCACTGCCGGGATGATACAGCAAGATTGAACCATCACATCCCTGCCAAATTACATCATCATTTTTAGCTTTAACTCAAAAAAATAATACTGGAAATTTAAGTAATTTCATCATTTTTTTTCCAGTTTGTGGAATTTGGGGTGCGATTTGGGGAATTAGGGGTGTGATTTTAGGGGTGCGATTAGGGTTCTAACTGAATTTAGGGATATTGACCCCACTTGGGCTGACTCCTCTGGATTTAACGGACACATGCGTATCACGTGACTTTGTCCCGTTAGTTTTTTTACGGCAGTTTTATATTGGGCCTAATTCGATTGACTGTGGGCTACATTCGGCCAGGGCCCTATCCTACAGGGCCACTCTTGAATTTAAGCCCCCCAATGATAAATAAATTGCATGACAAACACCTGTGATTTCAAAAACTCGGTGCGAAACGTCTAAAATCGTCAGACTTGACGAGAGTGTTGTGCACGCGTCTGATGTGCAAATTTTCTTGATTTATCACCAATATTTGACTGTGAAAAGATAAAATTACCCCCCACCCCCCTTTAAATTATATATGTTTGTATTATGTTGAATCATTGTAATTGCATTAGAACCACCTCCCCATTAAATTTTAACCATCCAAGTGTTATAAATTTTAATTTATAGATGTAGTTATTTATTTTAATTTTAATAATTGAGAAAAAACATATAAAATTGTTATAATTTTAATAATTATATATTTCAATTACTTTCCTACATCGTCTTCTTCATTGATTCCCTGTCTTGCCACTGCCGTACCAACACTGCCTTCGCCACCATTGTCACCAACCTCGGCAAGGCAGAAAAATGTCATTACGACAAAACCTATAACAATTGGTCGTCACAGCCCATACACATGGAAACACACAGTAAATGTGAATTGAAGAGATGAAATTCAGAAGAATTTGCAAAACTGGAGTTCTCAATGAGCAAAAAAGAAAGAAAAAACATAAAACTCGGAGGAAAAAAATTCTCAATTTGAAGAGACTGCTCATACTACTAATAGGGAATCAGAAAAAGCCTAATAAAACCTAAAAGACTCATCTCGAAGGTGCTTATAGTTCAACTCCACTTTTATCGTGCAAATAATGATACTGAGCAAATAATGCCGCTCTGGGTTGGCAATTAGGCATCGCTGAACTTAGAATGGGCTGGAATCAACATCACCGAACTCAGAATGGGTGGAATCAACATGAAGACGCATTGCCACTCATCGGAGACTCAGATCTTCTCCTCGGAGATCTGCTCATCCGCTGCCCTCCGTCGCCTCCTTCCTTACTCTGTCGCCTCAGTATGGCCCATCTCTGACTTAATAGCCTAGCCATATCGAAGGTCGTCGGCTAAATCGGCCCTGCTTTGCTGCGAAGCTACCGTCATCGCAAGCCAGACAAGTTCAGTTTATAGAATCAGAAGGGGCGGTCGAACCAAAGAAAGAAAAAAGAGGAAGAGAAGGGGGGAGAGAAGAGAAAAGAGGGGAGAGGGAAAATAGGGCAGTGGTGGCGGAATGGCGACGGCAGCGGCGGGTTCGTCGTCGGCTGGCGGTCGTGGCTAAATGAGGGAGAAGAAACGGAGAAGAAATGGGGCACCCTAACCTTGAGTGTATTTCAAAAAGGAATAATTGGAATATTTTATTAGGATATATCGGGGAGAAAACAGGCATTCATATAGTAAAATTTGACGCCGTTAACAACCGTTATGTGTTGTGGGACATGTGTCGAGTTCTTGGTATCCCACGTGTTTAGTATGCATTTTCCGCCTTATATAGGGGGTTTCGCACAATAAACCATATATATATGTCTGCCTCCATATTCAAACTTGCCTAATTTCAACATATTGTTCCAAAGAATTTACATTTAAAGAATAATTAATGTCAAAACCAAAAAAAAAAAAAAAAA